>SJXQ01001697.1:247882-370707 GCA_006408695.1 Aepyceros melampus
GTACCATTTTTCTAGATTCCTTATATGCCTGATCTTTGTTTTTCTCTTTCTGATGTACTTCACTCTGAATGACAGACTCTAGGTCCATTGACATCACTTAAATGACCTAAATCCATTCCTTTTTATGGCTGAGTAGCATTCCATTGTATATATGCAAACTCTGGGAGATAGTGGAGGACAGAGGAACCTGGCATGCTGCAGTACTTGGGGTCACAGAGTCAGAAATGACAGTGACTGGACAACAGCATTATATGTACCGCATTTTCTTTCATACTGAAGAATTTTGAGCTCATTATATTCAAGGAAATTCATGCCATCTTTGGGTAGCTCTGACCATTACATTTCTTCCTTAAGGTGAATCAAACCTGTTTCCTTTTCACTGATCCCTTATATCTGAAATCTATTTTGGATGGCCCGAAAGAATATCATGGGACTCATTGGAAAAGAACCTGTTGCTGGGAAAGATTGAAGGCAAAAGGAGAAGAGGGCAGCAAAGGATGAGATAATTGGATATCATCACCAACTCAATGGACATGAACTTGGGCAAACTCCGGGAGATAGCAAGGGGCAGGGAGGCATGGCGTGCTACAGTCCATGGGGTCACAAAGAGCCAGACATGACTTAGCAACTGAACAACAGCAATAGAATATTAAATTCTTCATGAGCTATTTGAAACACACTCCCTGTACATTTTTCTCCTCTAGACTAAATCTCTCCAGTTCCTCAAAAGTTAACCTTCCTCCACTCTGATTTTTTATCATCTTCCATGTGTTATTTTTCCCTATGAGAGAGAAAAACCCACTTCCCTGCTCTTCAGAGTGAAAAGAGACTAATCACTTCCCTCTTTCTAAATAATATACTTTAAATAAAATTTTAACCTGCACTTGATCTCATTTGTACTCAAAGCTCATTGCACCTAAATAATGCCATATGAAAAAGTGATTTATTTTCTTACATATTCCTATATCCTTATTGTAGTAAAGAATTTTCCCAAGCACCTACCTCCATAACTTTTAACTAAAGTTTTTTTTTCCCTTATACCTGACCAGCATTTCTGCCACTGTGTTATAAACCCACTTGTTTCTAATTATCTCTTGTATCCCTCAAAGTCACCTTAAGTCATATTAAATCACTAAAACCTTTCCATCTTTTATTAAGGACTACTGCACACATTTTAGAAGTTGCTTCATAGGTCCTTTTTTCTATGCTTATCAAAGCTTTCATTGCATACCATCATACTCTCTTTGATCTCTCCATCATTCCTAAAAATGGAAGCTATACATTAGATACTGTTGAATATAGTATAACTGACAGAAGTTCATCTTTGCTGAGTAAGCCTTCCTATCCTTTCACTGTCTTAAACAAATTTTACTTTGTTGTATTTCTTCTGTTAAATCAAAACTTACTTGAATGGTTAAGAAAATAAAGGAGGTAAGCCCTTCTATGCCCCTTATAGTTGGAGAATTGGATCGTTGTATGGTCCATTGTGGAAACTCAAAATGAAAAGGATGATTGGAATTTCTTTAAGAATTTTCCTNCTTTGTTGTATTTCTTCTGTTAAATCAAAACTTACTTGAATGGTTAAGAAAATAAAGGAGGTAAGCCCTTCTATGCCCCTTATAGTTGGAGAATTGGATCGTTGTATGGTCCATTGTGGAAACTCAAAATGAAAAGGATGATTGGAATTTCTTTAAGAATTTTCCTCTTGAGTTTAAATGGGAAAATGCCTGAACTCTTGACAGCGAATGATCTCTGTTCTAATCCAGTCCAGTCTCTTCTTTTACTGTCCAAAAGACGCTTGCTCCTTGGAAGAAAAGTTATGACCAACCTAGATAGTATATTCAAAACCAGAGACATTACTTTGCCGACTAAGGTCCGTCTAGTCAAGGCTGTGGTTTTCCCTGTGGTCATGTATGGATGTGAGAGTTGGACTGTGAAGAAGGCTGAGCGCCGAAGAATTGATGCTTTTGAACTGTGGTGTTGGAGAAGACTCTTGAGAGTCCCTTGGACTGCAAGGAGATCCAAGCAGTCCATTCTGAAGGAGATCAACCCTGGGATTTCTTTGGAAGGAATGATGCTAAAACTGAAACTCCAGTACTTTGGCCACCTCATGTGAAGAGTTGACTCATTGGAAAAGACTGATGCTGGAAGGGATTGGGAGCAGGAGGAAAAGGAGACGACAGAGGATGAGATGGCTGGATGGTATTACCAACTCAATGGACGTGAGTTTGGGTGAACTCCAGGAGATGGAGGCCTGGCATGCTGTGATTCATGGGGTCACAAAGAGTCGGACACGACTGAGCAACTGAATTGAACTGAACTGAACTGAAACTCCTCATTGATCTGTGACAGATTGTTTATAGATTTCAGATAATTCTCAGTCTTTTTTTCAATAATCAAAATTCATACTTTAAGTAGAATCTTCCTCATTACTCATTCCATTGCTCTAGACAATGGTCTTTTCATTTTGGTGAAGAATATATAGCATAGGATTATCATTTTAACCATTCTAAAGTGTATAATTCAGTGGCATTAAGTACATTCAGTTGTTGTGCCATCACCATCACTATTTATTTCCAGACCTTTTCATCTCAAACAGAAGCCCTGTGTACCTGTTAAACAATAATAATTCTTCATCCACTACTCCCAACCTCTGATCATCTCTAGAGAGTGATCTTTTTAATTTGTTACTGTAGTTTCCAAGTCTCTTTGGCGTCTACCATGAATCCTGAGAAGAATGGTCTCTGCCTGCTTGGGAATGGTTTTTCATTGCATGAATGTTAAGGGGCAGTGGGTACATAGACCACACTGGCCTTTGACCGGAAGACAGTGTCTTGGATGTTGTTGGTGTTGTTTTGTTGCTAAGTGGTATCTGACTCTTTTGCAGCCCCATGGACTGTAGCCTGCCAAGCTCCTCTGTCCATGGGATACTTCAGGCAAGAATGCTGGACCAGATTCCATTTCCTTCTCCAGGGAATCTTCCTGACCCAGGGATGGAACCCTCATCTCCTGCATTGGCAGGGGGATTCTTTACCACTAAGCTATGAGGGAAACCCAATGTCTTGATTAAGTGCTATCAAGCCAGTCCCTATTCCTGTTTAGTTTTTTACTTCCTGTGCCCCACTGTTAAACCTCCTTTTTTTGCAGTCCTGTGCAAGGTGGACGTTGAACTCGCTCATGCTCACTTTGGTAAGGCTTGGATGCTACCACTGCTACAACAGTAACTTTTCCAACCTTGCAACTCTAGGGACCCCTAAAATGAAAACCACAGTGGTCCAGATCCCCATCGCCACTTCCTGTCCCTTCTGTTCCAATCCCTAGGATGTCTGCACCACTAAACATCAGCACCTCTTAAGACCTGGTGATGTGGATTTTTGACCTTCCTCTGGAGGATCTCAACTCTTCTGTCCTCTTATCAACCACCCCCATCCTCTACCTGGAAAGCTCTGCCTCATGTCCTCCACACCTCTCTTGTTAGAACACTCTGTTTTTACAGCCCAGCCATTGGCCCATGTGTGGAAGGATATATTTTGACCTTGCATTTCTACAGCTACTTTTTAAAAAAATTAATTTATTTTAATTGGAAGCTAATTACTTTACAGTATTGTGCTGGTTTTTGCCATATGTTGACATGAATCAGCCATGGATGTACATGTATCCCCATCTCGAACCCTCTTCCCACCTCCCTCCGCATCCCATCCCTCAGGATTGTCTCAATGCACCGGCTTTGAGTGCCCTGTTTCAGGCATCAAACTTGGACTCGTCGTCTATTTGACATATGGTAATATACATGTTTCAATGCTATTCTCTCAAATCGTCTCACCCTTGCCTTCTCCCACAGAGTCCAAAAGTCTGTACTTTACATCTGTGTCTCTTTTGCTGTCTCGCATACAGGGTCATCATTACCATCTTTCTAAATTCCATATAAATGCGTTAATATACTGTATTGGTGTTTTTCTTTCTGATTTACTTCACTCAGTGAAATAGGCTCCAGTTTCATCCACCTCATTAGAACTGATTCAAATGTATTCTTTTTAATGACTGAGTAATACTGCATTGTGTATATGTACCACAGCTTTCTTATCCATTCATCTGCTGATGGACATCTAGGTTGCTTCCATGTCCTGGCTATTGTAAACAGTGCTGCAATGAACATTTTGGTACACATGTCTCTTTCAATTCTGGTTTCCTTGGTGTATATGCTCAGCAGTGGGATTGCTGTATCATATGGCAGTTCTATTTCCAGTTTTTTAAGGAATCTCCAGACTGTTCTCCATAGTGGCTCTGCTAGTTTGCGTTCCCACCAACAGTGTAAGAGAGTTCCCTTTTCTCCACACCGTCTCCAGCATTTATTGTTTGTAGGCTTTTTGACAGCAGCCATTCTAACCAGCATGAGATAGTACCTCATTGTGTCTACAGCTATTTTTTAAAAAAGCTTTCATGTCCTTTTATGTTTGTATGCAATTCAGCTGACCATCTTAGTTACAAGAATTTACTTTTAGTATTATTGTTTTAACAGTGAAAGTGAATTTGGGCATGTTGTTTCTTGTGATGCCTATCACCAAACATTTACTTATAAAAGAAGGATCAAAAGTGGCTTAAGGAGAATCATATGAAATAAGACCAGATACCTTTTTATTCCACTATACCCTGGAAACGAAGAAAATTCCCTGCACTGAGCTTCTTGAGGACACCATCCTAATCACAGTCGACTAGGAGAGACGACAGGACTGATAAAGAAACCCAGACAATCACAAGACAGATGTAACATTTATCCCAAAGATAACTCTCTTATCTTGTTTCCAGGATTTTTCAGTACCTCAGTGAGTAAATTTGTGCTCTAAAAGCCCATGTCTGTGATTGACACAAAATCAGATTTGCCCATGGTGGTTCAGAAATTCAGTCTCTTAAAACAAAACTTGGGTAAAGAGCAAAATAGTTTTGAAAATAACTCTTATGGATATTTTTATGAGGAGCCACAAAAAGACTACTTCCACATTACTAGAGATTTTAATGAAGACTTTACAATGCAGAACATGTGTGACTCAATGGATTTTCATCTCTTTTCTAGACAGAGATTAAACTAATTTTTTTGTTGTGGTTGTTAAATTCATTTATACCCCTTCCATACCTGGGGACTAAGGAAAAACAGACAGGAGCCAGGCTTATTTCAGAGGTTTTTCAGGACAAAGGCAGCTCTATACTTCCCCTCTAAATGTATACCTAGTGTTCAGGGCTGTAATCAGAGCCTGTCCTAGCCTTGGGGAGGTGAAGAGGTAGTTTTACTATTGATATAGTTGAGTGGGTTAACTTTCAAGAATTCTATGTGTGCGTGCTCAGTCATGTCCAACTCTTTGTGACCCCCTGGATGTAGCCCACCAGGCTCTTCTGTCCATAGAATCTTCCAGGCAAGAAAATTGGGGTGGTTGCCATTTCCTTCTCCAGGGGATCTTCCTATCCCAGGGATTGAACCCACGTCTCCTATGTCTCCTGCACTGAAAAGTGGTTTCTTTATCACTGTGCCACCTGGAAAACCCCTCAAGAATTCTATAGCCTATAGATAAATTAGTCTTCTATCTTCTATGTAGTGTATTTTGGTAAGGTGGGCCTGCATGTCTTTTTATGTTACTGGAATCCAGACAATGAATACTTTTCAAAATGGGCACATTAGGATTTCTTTCTTTCTTTCTTTTTTTAATTTGTAAAATGACATAGGATACGTATTCTGAGAAATTTTTCCCAGTACAGCACCTCTAAGATTATGATTTGCAGTGTTTTAAGAGTCTTTTCAGACGTGACTGCTGACTAGCACTTCACTCTTTCTTCTTTGCTAAGTGTGATTGACCTTCCAGTTGCCTTATGGGATTTGTAGACGACATCATGGTTGTCAGCCAGCAGCCCAGCCGAATGGACACACACGGGTGCTGTTCACCCCTGCTGCATGCTAGGTCACTTCAGTTGTGTCTGACTCTTTGCAGCTCCCTGACTGTAGCCCCCTGCGCTCCTCTGTCCATGATATTCTCCAGGAAAGGATACTGTACTGGGTTGTCATTTCGTCCTCCAGGGAATCTTCCCGACTGAGTGATCGAATGCAAGTCTCTTATGTCTTCTGCATTGGCAGACAGGTTCTTTACCATCCTGGTGGTTTAGAGGCTATTTTAGAAAATGAGTTTTAGTGGATCACCCGTATGCATTTAAAAGTAAAAGCCTAGAATGCAGCAAATATGGACTGTAGGACCAAAGGCCTAGAATAAATTCAGAAGAATTTATGCTTTTGAACTGTGGTGTTGAAGAAGACTCTTGAGAGTCCCTTGGACTGCGAGGAGATCCAACCAGTCCATTCTAAAGGAAATCAGTCCTGGGTGTTCATTGGAAGGACTGATGTTGAAGCTGAAACTCCAATACTTTGGCCACCTGATGCGAAGAGCTGACTCATTGGAAAAGACCCTGATACTGGGAAAAATTGAGGGTAGGAGGAGAAGGGGACAACAGAGGATGAGATGGTTGAATGGCATCACCAACTTCATGGACATGGGTTTGGGTGGACTCTGGGAGTTGGTGATGGACAGGGAGGCCTGACGTGCTGTGGTTCATGGGGTCGCAAAGAGTCAGACACGACTGAACGACTGAACTGAACTAAACTGAGTAATATAGATTAAAAATAGATAAGATAAAAACTGATCCATCAACATGGGAGATTTTTAAGGTGGCTTTCAGTAACTGATAGACAAGAATTATTGTGAAATATGTTTGCTATTTTTTTTTACAAGAAACAACTTTTGACTTGGATGATACTCTCTTTATGTCCTTGTTTTCTATTTTATTATTTTCTCTACGTATCCTTTACTATCTCCTTCCCTATCTTTTTGAGGGAATTAAGAAATTCAGTAGAGTACAAAATAAACCCAAGGCATTAATAAATCCTAGCATAAAAAAGCAATTTGAAAACAAGAGGTAAATGGATGTAGATGTTCTATGTTATTTATTGTTATGAAATGACATTATTTTCATTTATAAATATATACACAAAAACATTTGAAGCAAAATTATACTTTATACTTATCAAAGCCCTGTAATATAAAATAATTTGGTTATTTATTATTATTGGCTGTGTTCTTTCGTTACCAAATTTAATTCTTAAAGATCATTTGCATAAAACTTAGGTGATTCTCATGGTTCTTCTGTTCAAATGAATGACATAACACATATTTTTGCTTTTGGGAAATGTTTTCCATGGAAGGATTTCTCTTTGGTCTAACTCCCAAACTTAAAACACCTCTCTCAAAATCTGTTTCAAAATAAGAGAAATTATATGGCTCAGGTTGCTACAATCAATTGTGATTCCCCCAGATATCTTGAATACCACCAGTAGTGAAGACTTTTATTTTCTGAAGCTTATTAGGTGGCTTTAAAACTCATGACAGATAGGGATAGATAGCAAATGATTGGGTAGCATGTGTTCGTGTGTTTTTTGGTCACAATTTAAGTTAAAATTCCACTCTTCAAAGTTAAGATTAGAGCTAAAGTCCACCTGGATATTTGAGAACCATTATTGATGACAGAGGGTGACAGTGTCAGAGCAAAATTTTTCTTAGTGCTAAGACCTGCATGAAAGAGGAAATTGCTTTTTAGAGAAAAATTGGATGGATCCTGTGAAGTGACAACACTATGAGTAGAGACAGGTACACAACAGTGGCTATCAGAACACACCCACTTTAAAATACGTCCCTGGAAGCCAAAGCATGTGCTTCCAACAAGTTCTTGTTACCTAGAATCCCAATCTAGTTAGTTCAAGAAGAGCCAAACTCTCTAGAGAAGCCTTCCTAGAATAGGGCTCTGTAGGCGTATGGTCTACAAGCCACTCTGCAGGTAATTGAAAATGAACAGAAGTGTCTTGCAAATTACCGTAAATCCATCTTTCTTCCTATTGTGATCTTTTACTGTTTCTTTTCTTTTGTGTGATTTTTTTCATCATTTATTTTATGTTTTTCTTATAAGCAAGAGGTAAAAATATTCTCTCTTCTCTGAACTTTCATTCTTTTCCCTAATCTTTCAGTATCAAGGAACAGAGAAAAATTTGTCTCTCTCTACACCCATCTTGGGAGAGTGAATCTTCCAGCAAAGACCTTATGGAATTGCACACGCATCAGCACAAGGTTCACCTTCTTTATTGGTTCAGATTCCTCTGGGTCATGTAGAAAAGAGAAGTTTCTAGTAATTTTTTCGGATGTGATGTTTTCTTGGCAAAGCACAGAAAGCAGATCACAACATAGCATGTACCATATACCATGAGAGGGCCTCTGCACAGGAGGCTTTGCCTGTGGCAGCACTGTTGAGCCTGTGTCCTAAAATACTTATTAAGAACATGACTTTCAAAAGTGTTTCTAGATCATGTGATACCTGGCCCTACCACGCATGGGTCAGATTTTCTGGAAATGCAGTCTGAGGCGTGCCCGAGCTTCACCACAGCATGGAATCCTTCTTAACGACTCTGTTAAAGGCGAATAATATACCATGTGAAGCCTCCTCTCACCAGCATCCAGAGACCTCGTGCTGAGAAGGTGACAAACGCCCCAACTCCACTCCTCCTGCGTATCAGTCCCTCAAAGGACAAGAATACCCTGCAGCTGAATTTTTAGGGAGAGAGCAGCAGGAACTGTCTTTAGTGGCAAAAAAAGAAAAATATGTTCCATTAGCTGTATTTTTAAAAAAGAAGAGTTCCAAAGGACTTAATATGAAAACGTGGACACATTAGTGTATGACGCCTATAACAAAAATTATAGTGGGTTTCAATTTCAAGCCACATCATCAGATTTGGAGGACATAACACATCTTCACACTTTTTGTGACTCACTCTATTTTTACCTTAGCTGCCCACTGATGAGGAGGAAGAAAACTTCACCTCAGTTGCCCCTGGGGCTCTCCTCTCCCATTAGAGCTGTGCCATGGTTCCAAAATATTTTCCAAGGTCAGGGATGGTGCAGAGGTTCTGTGGTCATGGGTAACCAGGAGATGTAGTCTTCACTGAGTTACTTGTCTGCATGGCCCCTTGCACTTCGGATTCAGCTGTATCCTTTAAGCTGTCTACAGACCCCTCTGTCTAGAAGAACCAGCAGTGGCTAGATCCCGGGCTGGGATCCCTACTGCTCTGAAGCCCATTATTGTTTCTTCTTTCCTTCCCGTGCCTCTTCCCTCTCTGGGAGGTGTTTCTTTCTCGCTTGGGGCATGAAATTAGTGGTATTTTGTCCTGTGGATATCCGAGGTTCTGCATATACTGGAAAATCTTTTCTTCCTTGTACCTCATCTGCTAATTACTCCTAAGGTATGAAGCTTTGGGAAAATAAAAGCCAGAAAGGTTTGCAAGCTAATTCTGCATTGGCCCTGTCATATTTTCTCTAAGGTAATGAAATAGAAACTCGACTCTCAGTTTGAATAAGTGGAAGGAATAGGAGGAGGAAGGGAAAACACAAAACGGATTCTAGCCACAAAAGTCAACATGAAAAGAAAACCAAATAATATAAGAAGTTCTCTCATGCATATGGTAACTTCGATGTAGATGCTTCAGGGAGGCCTTCTCTAGCTAGTGTAGGGGACCCCCTTTAGGGCTTCAGGTAGTACCCTGATGATTCTTTTTGAAATAATGGTTTACTAAAATTGTCTAACACAGAAGTAACGAACTGGCAACAGTGGGTCTGCATGGCCAACAGCCACAGTCCCAGGAAGTGAGCAGCTGCAGCTCACCCCCGACACCTCGACATGACGGGCACCTCCAGGTGGCCACCATCTCATCCTTGCTCAGCCGGTGGGCACTGGAGTTTGTGAGCCCTGGTCTAAGTTTGTAAATTTCAAGTTCTAGGATATCAAGGAGGGTCTCTTGTTCATTTACAACAGACACAGAGTCTATTGCATATTAGGATTCAACATACGTGTCTAAAATGAATAGATTCAAATCCTTCTCCCTGCCGGAAAAAAAAAAATTTTATTTTTATTCAACTCTGCTTTGTTCCCTCCTTCAAAAACAGATTTGATGTGTTTATATGACTATTCTGCCATTTCCCCACCATGTACAAAGTCAAGAGGCTTAAGTTTTATTGTCAATGGTCTCATTCAAGGGAACATAACACAGAAGACATAGTCATGGGACTCCTTGGCCTCCTGGAGCCAACCTGTCCAGAGCCAGGGATGCCTTTTCTAACACACACACACACACACACACCTCACACATACACAACACACAAAAACACACATTACACACACCATACCCCCCCACCGTCACCACCTTGTATCTTGGCTATGTAGAGAGTAATTTTGGATGCATATATCTTGTCAGTCTTCACATCTAGAATGTGAGTGCCAGGAGAGGAGAAAGAAGAGTTTTTTCTGTTGTAGCCTCAAGCCCCGCACAGAAAAGAGCACTCCATACATGTGAATGGAAATAAAAGACCAACACCCCTCATTTAAATCCAGGACAGTTCTCAGGAGTACAATTCCAGGGCATCAAAATATACCTTCCTTCAGCCTCTGTCCTGTCCAATGCCCCCAAACCACTTTGCAAACCCACTTATTCCTAGCATACCATGTAAGTCACTTCATCTTTTTTCCCTCTTCCCAGTCTCCAGTTTTCTCTTTTTTAGTCATTCCTTTTGAGTAAATTTACTGTGAGAGATTATGCCCCAATTTTTCAAATGACAGATAAGCGTTATGCTCAACTATTCGCGGCACTGATTCAATAAGCATGTATTGAACTGCTTTAATTTGCCAGGTGCCCAGTTAGGTACCAGGGCTGGAGAGGTGGATGAGACAGGCAGCCCACATTTCTAAAGGAGGCCACAGAGATCTATCCCCAGGGAAATGGTGAGCTTGGAGAGCTCTCCCCACACCCCAAATACAACTTTTCCTGTCTGGTGAACTGCTGAGGACTTCTGATGAGTTTCCTGGACAACCAGAACCAAACCCAGCTTCCCAGGGCTTTGAGTACCTTCTCAAGCTGGGTGTGGCCTGGGCAAATATTTTCTCTAGAATCTCATTTCCCTCTCAACATTTCCCCTTTTTTCTCCTATTGGTTGCATTATTGTGCCCAGCTGTCTCTCTTTCCATCTCAACCAGCTGTCTTTGGGAAAGATCTCACGTTTCCCCGATGTGCACAAGTTGGGATTTGCTCATGGTCTCTGCTCTCTGTCACTGAGTCAAACGTGTTAAATGAGATAGTTTATGTGCCAACACTCTCTACAAGGCAGACACGTGAACATGACCTCTCCTGTCTTCATCCCTGAAGAGCCAAAGCTGAAATCGCTTTCTGTGAGATGGAGCACTCTCATTCTCAGGGCCTGTGTGTGTTTCCATGTCTCTCTCTCTTCACCACCTTTGTTGAGACTGACAGGTCTTCCAGTTAATGCCAACCCCCCTCCCACCAAATGTAAGGCATGGGGTGGGGTGGGAAAGAGGCCTGAAAACTGTAACCAACTCATAAAGGCAGTTTTCTGAGCATATACCGTGAAAAAGATCCAATGACCAAAAGAAGGTGAATGTTTTCTACACTAGTTCACCTTTTGGTCACAAAAGCCTTTCTTCAATCGTAAAGGAGTTTACACTTTGCTCTGTTTGGGTTTTTTTCGTTGACAGCCCCTAATCAGGTTTCCTCTGGTTGTCTGGTGTGTGGGTGGCTGAAGGGACTTCTCTGGAGGCTGTGGGATGAAACGGCCCTCTCGAAGAGAGATGTGCAAACAAAGCTTGCCGCCCATTCCAAGCACGGAGCCTAATGAGTCATTGCCGTTTTAGGAAGCGTATTAATCTACATGGTGCCTGAGCCAGAAAGCAGAGTTTTCTCAGCTGAGAGAATGAAAATAGTCTTTGTTACAGGCAACAAGACACTCTTCTCCCTCTTGGCCTATAAATCGTCTGCTGGCTCCACACTGGGAAGGCGCTGACATCAGTCCCTGTTGGCCAGAGACGGAGTTGTTTCACGGATAACAAGATACATTCCTATTGCCCAGCACCTCTGGAACCACAACACAGAGTATTTAATTCACATAAGTCATCGAATGATCAGCTCTTACCAAAGCATTTAATACTGGCTCAGTTGCTTCATTATGTGCAACTGTCCTTAACTTAAGCCATGATGCTCCAGTAACACTTAGAACTTGACCCAGGCTCACAGATTCAGGGGAGATAGATCTGATCTGCTGCTGTGGACCCCAGCTGGGCTTTCCACAAAATGAATAAATCTTACCTGGGGATGGCACTTCTGCTTCATGAAAATTCCTTTTATATTTGTTGGGCTTCCGCTGTCTTTTGAGCTGTCTTCATTGGCTAAAGTCCAGCCAAAGAAAATCACAGAGCAAGAAAAACTATGCTTCTGATTGAAATCCCTTCAGCTTTTTGGAGCACTGGTAACTCAGTGGCATGTTAAAAATTTCTCAGCCTGCCTTAGTTATTTTGCTTAGTGATTGAATCAGCTATTTGCAACCCCCTCCCCTCCCGCTTTTTTCTTTTTTCTTTTCCTTTTCAAACTTCTTTTCCCTCTCTGCCTCCCTCTCTTCCTTCCATGTTTTTTTCATTAGATAACCTAAGATATATCTTTGATTCTCCAAGTGTCTAGAAACCAAATGACATGAAAAATTAATAATGTTAGAGTATTTCTCTTTTTAAAAAATTCAGGGAGTCTTTGTGCTGCTTTTATGACAAAACACATGAACAAAAGGAGGTTTTACTTTATTATGACGTTTCCCACGTCTAGCTTAGAAAGCAGAGGATTGGACCAACTCCACTATCTCTCAGATAAAGGAAAAGTTTCCCTATCTGATTCCACTGTAATATTAATATGGTGAAAGAGGATTCTGGAAAATATACAACTCTGAGCTATAAAAATCGATCTCCCGCCTTGTAAGGCTTCAGCCAGAATTAAGACCAAGGCCTAAGGTCCAGACTGTACTCAGCCCTTACAAATGGCCTTGTAACAATTCGGGGTGGAATTTTTAAGACTTTAAGTTGTCTCCTTTCAGAGGGAAGAAGGCAGAGGGAAGAAAAAAAAGCCTGCTTTACATTTGAAAAGCTCACTTTCTGAAACGGCTGGTTCCCCGCTGGGAGAGCCTCAGATGGGGTTGGAAGTGGATTTGTAAAGGCATCACTCTAATCTCCGTGCAGACAAGATAAATGCTGCTTTACCTCTGAAGTCTCTTCTCTGTCCTAAAAATCTATATGTTGTTTGCAGTTATGTAAAATTTACACAGGAAAAAAATTTTTTCTTTTATTAAGACCAGTGTTTATATCATAGGTATTTTTCTTCTGGAACACTTTTCCTGCTAAAATATTCAATTGACTTGAGGACCCTCCGCTCCAATGTAAATGTTAGTAGATGTAAATGGCAGGAAATTCTGTGATCATTCGCCCCACTTATTCAGACAATTAACTCAACTTGGAATTCAATTGTGCAGTCTGTGAAGGCAAGCATCATGTGTTTTTTGCAAGAATATCTTTCTGGATAAGGTAAAATTCAGATTTTGAACTGATGAATTATGAAATTGCTTGCAGATAGTCTAACTTCTCTTTATACTTCTTACTTCCTGCAGTCAGGAATGACATGCTTCAAATCTTGTGATCTTATATCACAGAAGTAAAATTACCATAAATTGTTTTCCTTTCAAACTGGGACAGTTTAAAGAATGAAAGGGGCCCTTGTTATTCATATGGCAACATCAGGCAGAAACCTGGACTATCCGAGCAAACGTGCACAGAAGGGATTGAGTTTTTAAATCTGAAAGTAAGTCAGCACTAGATAAACATGTTCTGGCCCATCCCACTGCATTTTTTAAAATGCACTTTTTTGGTATAAAGGTGTAATTAATTTCAAAAAAACAAGAAAATACATATAAGTGTACAGAAGATGAAATACTTCTACTTTCATTTCCAGAGACAATCTCTGTTATTGTCGTGATGTATATTACCCCAGAACTGACATATATACCCGTATGTCACATTTATGTCTGCTGCTGCTGCTGCTAAGTCACTTCAGTCGTGTCCGACTCTGCGACCCCATAGACGGCAGCCCACCAGGCTCCCCCGTCCCTGGGATTCTCCAGGCAAGAACACTGGAGTGGGTTGCCATTTCCTTCTCCAATGCTTATACACACATAAAAGACTCTGATGCTGGGAGGGATGGGGGCAGGAGGAGAAGGGGACGACAGAGGATGAGATGGCTGGATGGCATCACGGACTCGATGGACGTGAGTCTGAGTGAACTCCGGGAGATGGTGATGGACAGGGAGGCTTGGCGTGCTGCGATTCATGGGGTCGCAAAGAGTCGGACACGACTGAGCGACTGAACTGAACTGAACTGAACTGATACATATTTAGTAGGAAAGGAAAAACTTTTCCTCAGTCCTCTTAGGGTCCCTCGGTTGATCTGGAATTAAATTGACAAAGACAGATTAACAGAAGAAAAGCCCGTGAATTTCTTTAATACAAGTTTCTGGAGCTTCTCTGGTGGCTCAGATGGTAAAGGATCTGCCTGCAATGCAGGAGACCCAGGTTCTATATCCTGGATTGGGAAGATCCCCTGGAGAAGAGCACAGCAACCCACTGCAGTATTCTTGCCTGGAGAATCCCATAGACAGAGAAGCCTGGTAGGCTATAGTCCATGGGGTTGCAGAGTTGGACACGACTGAAAGACGAATACTTTCACTTGCAATACAAAGTTTTACATGAGCCTTCATAAAGAAATGAAGACCTGAAGAAACAACTGAATTGAATGGTTTTATTCTAGGTTTGGTGAAGAGTGGAAGGTTGTGGAGAAATATTACAGGGCAAGAATAGGAGCTAAGTGTGGTGAAGTAGGGGAGATTTAGCAAGGCCTATGCATTCAGTCTTCTCTGAGCACTTCCATCCCAGAGCTAAGGAGGCTCCTTTCTCTGGGCACAGTCAGGGTACCTGTCACAGGAGGGTCTTAGGACTGCTTCTGGGAAAGAGGGCAGGGGAGTGTCATAAATATCTTTCTGCTTCTGCTGTTTTCTCAACCCCATCAGCTTAAAATATGCAATACGCCAAGGTGCCGTATTTTGAGGTGGTTGTTGTTTAGTCAGTAAGTGGTGTCCGACTCTGCGACTCCATGAACTGCAGCACGCCAGGATTCCCTGTCCCTCACCATCTCCTACAGTTTGCTCAGACTCATGTCCTTTGAGTCGGTGATGGCATCCAACCATCTCATCCTCTGCTATCCTCTTCTCTTCTTTTTTTTTAATTAAAAAATTTTTTTAATTTTTATTTTGGAGGAATGTGTCCTAAACCCCATCTATATATATTTACATATTTATATTTATATTTTTATATGAGAAGAGCTCTTGTTCTGTGCTTAAATACTGTACATTAGTTCTGCAGCTTGCCTTGTTGTTTCTGTATCAAATGTTCTTTTATAGCAACAACTTTTAAGGCTATGTTGCATCCTATTATATGAATGTACCATATAATCTCCATATTAACTAATCTCCATAGTAAAGGGTACATTTTAAAAAGGGTAAAATCATGACTCCCATACAAGTTTAAAACAAATGTATGTCAAAGATTTTATCTCATTAATTAATGAAGAACCAGGAAGTTATTACAACCAGTTTTTAAAAACCTCAAATTATCTCAGATGTTTAGAGTTAGATAAAGAATACTGAAATAAATTTACAAATAGATGCAAAACTGGTAAAAAAAAAAAAAAAAGATTGGCATCCACAGGGAAATGATCAGTTGTTTTCCACCAGACACGATTTGTATTTTTATAAACAGGAATTATTTGCATTACTATTTGTTTTCTACATGTGAACTTCTCTCTAGAATTGTGAAATAGCACCCTTAAATAGCACAGACAATGATGGGGAGCTAAACAGAACACCTAGTAAGTTTCAAAATCTCTTAACTTTTCCTTATTATCACACTGTTATGTCTATTTTCCAGATAATACACTGTACTGTGAAAATTCCAACAAGAAAACCCTGTTTTCTTTCATTTTAAAATTTAGGATAAATTGCTAGGAATGTAATACCTAGACCAGAGGGCAGAGTTTGCAACTGAGGGATGGAGAATTAGCTAGTATTTTCAGGCGGTTGACACATAGTGCCAAATTGCCCTCCAGAAAGATTGCACCATCCACACTCGCACCAGCAGTGTAGGTGAGTGCTAGGTCCCCCAGATCACACGATAACTTACTCAGCTTCAGTTTGTGGTGGAGATCATGACTTTTTAAAACCTCATAAACGCACGCCTTCAGACTCCTGTCTCTTTCTCATCTGATGTCTATTTCATAGCAGTCTGGAACTGTAGCTTCGACAGCCTTCTATTTTGTTTGTTTGTTTTTAAATTTTCACTTTTTGCCTGCACTGGGCAGCCTGTAGGATCTTAGTTCCCTGACCAGGGATCAAACCCATGCCTCCTGCATCGGAAGCACAGAGTCTTAACCACTGGACCGCCAGGGAAGTACTGTCAACCTTCTGTTTTGAAAGTCCCGTGAACAGTAAGAGCTCCAGAGGGGCAGCAAAACCCTTGAGTGTGGACCAGATATGATCTCTGTTTTCTGCATGAATTTTCATTTCCCTGCATGCTTTTTCTGGACATCTTCTTTGGTGTTAGTTTAAAGCTATCCCTGGCTGTTCTTTTTAATCTTCAGCTATTGTTGGGAAGTCTCAGGCACAGGAACTCTGGTCACTCTGTCCAGAGCTAGAACCTTGGTGCCAGTTGCCCCGGCCATGTTTTTCTCTCCCAGATTCTTTCTCCTCTTCCCTTGACCCTCTGATGGTTGTGTGTACTAAGTTGCTTCAGTCGTGTCCGGCTCTTTGTGACCCCTTGGACCTCAGCCCATCAGGCTCTTCTGTCCTTGAAATTCTCCCATGCAAGAATACTACAGTGGATTGCCATGCCCTCCTCCAAGGGACTTTCCTGACCCAGAGATCGAACCCGTGTCTCCTGCGCCTCTGCATTGCAGGTGGATTCTGTACCGCTGAGCCACCTGGGAAGCCCTCGATGGTTAGAACACAGAGCTAAACACCTGGTGGCCTGTGGGAAAAGTAATTCAAAAAGCAGAATTGCCCATGTTTACATAATTTTATAATCTCTTGTTTCTGTGCAGGTGGAAGAATTTGGGTCTTGGCAGTAAGTGCAGGAATTATAATGGAAAATGATTTTCAATTTTTCCCACAAATGAATAGACACTGGGACAGTTGTTATTGTTTGTTCATTTCCCTGTTTGCTTGTTTTCTCAAATGCTTGATAATATTTTCATGGCAACTTGGCCTTCCTAAAGTGGGCTTATTTGAACAAATATCAAAGTTTGTTTGCAATCCTTGAGTTAGACTCTATCCCAAAATGTCTTTTACCATCTAGTATGATAAAATGAGCAGAAACGAGTTTAAATTACTATCAAGGTTAATCAAAAAGCAGGAAAAAATGAAAGGTATACTGGGAAAATAAATCAGGAAGGAAAATAGAGGAGGCTAGATGAGGCAATGCTTTTGCTAGGGGATCAACCCAGTGTTTTCTAGATAATTTACATATGAACACCACGGTGTTTTGTTTGTTTGCCCTTATGTTTTAGCATCACCTACCTGGACCACTGTATTTAACCACAACTACCTTCTCCCATACCGGTGCCACTCCAGGTACCTGGCTGCAGGAGTTTCAAGGAACAGAAAAAACCAAACCAGGGTTAAGTAATAAAAATGTGCAGTACTGTGCTTAGTTGCTCAGTCGTGTCTGACTCATGCAATCCCATGGACAGCAGCCCACCAGGCTCCTCTGTCCATGAAGATTCTCCAGGCAAGAATAGTGGCATGGGTTGCCATGCCCTCCTCAATAAAGGCAATAACACATATCTAATGAAAGCTAGATAAAATGATCACTTATCAATGTGATATAAGCCTAGATTTTTACGGGATTGAAAGGGGCCTCACAGCCTACAGTATGTCTATCTTATTATTGTACCCCAATGTGTTTGTTGGGTAACACTAGGTTTTGCTTTAGTGTTAGTGGCGCATTTCTTCCTAGCTTAAGAGTGAAGTTATAGGTCAGCTTGGGAAGTTTGCCTCCACAGAGTCATTCAGGGGCTCAAGTTGGTGAAGACTTTGCCATTTGCAACATGTAGCTTCCAAGATCAGCTTGCTTATTTTCATTCCATTGGAGGAAGGGAGGAAATGCCTGTAGGAGCAGGCAGAAGATGTATCAGACTTGGAAGATCTGTTCCTTAGCCTTAGAAACTGTTAGCTAACTCTAGTTACGAGAGTCACCCAACTGCAAGGGAAGCTAGGAAAGGTAATCTAGTTGTCTGCCTGAGAAAAAGAAGATGCAGATTTTACTCAGCAAATAGCAGTCTCCACCTCATTGTAATCAGATTTCTCCTACAGAATGAGAAATAAGGTGGGGAGTTGGCACAAAAACTACAAACAGTAGTCAGTAGATTACTTGTTCTTGAAAGTAGAGTTCATAGTTGTTGAACTGTGTATCTCCCTCATTTTGCCACGAGCCTGCTGCAAAGCAGCTGATGAATACATGTTGGAAGATTGAATGAATGAATACTTTCAGGTATCATGTATGGTTGAGTGGTTTTATGATAGTTTTTTATTGTTAAATATTTTTATTAAACATAGACTTCTAATACTAACTTTTTGACATAAGAATCTATGTATCATCCAATTCACTCAAAGTATGTGGTTCAGTGGTTTCTAGTATATACTCAGAGTGGTTTACAGCCATCACTATAGTCAATTTTAGGACATTTTCATCACCCAAATCCTATACCCATTAGCAATCACTCCTCACTTCCAGCCAACTTCTTTAGCCCTAAACACATACTAATTTTCTTTCTGTCTCTGTAGGCATGCATATTGAACATTTTATAGAAATGGAATCATATAATATGGGTCTTTGTGAATGGCTTCTTCACCGATCATAATATTGTAAAGTTTCATCCGTTTTGTAGTATATGTCAGCACTTTATTCCTTTTTATTGCCAAATGATATTCACTATATGGATACATCATATTTTATTTATCTCTTCATCAGATGATAAAAATTTGGGTTGTTTCTACACTTTGTATATTACGAATAATTATGCTATAAATGTCCATATTCAAGTTTTTCTTTCTCTTTGATATATACCTACGAGTGGAATTCTGGGTCATGTAGTAACTTATGTGTAATCTTTTGAAGAACTGTCAGACTTTTCCAAAGTGACTGAACCATTTTACATTATGGAATGACTTTTTAAATCTCCAGTATTTTAATGAATAAATTTATTGAGCTCTTAGGATGTTTTAAACACTGAAGTGATGATGACGACAAAGTTCCTGTTCTTGTGGAATTTATGATCTGGTAAATGGGGACAAAGAACTGCAGAAACAAACCACATAGGTGGATTTCATGTTATCACAGATGTTATGACGGTCATTAGATCGGCTTGTGTGATGGAGCAGCTTATGTGAGACTGGAAATGCTCCTATAGGTTGAGTGCTCAATGAGGCCTCGATGAGAAGATGACATTTGAGCTGAGACCTGAATGGTAAATTCTAGCTATGAGAGAATGTAGGTGAAGAGTGTTCTAAGTAGAGGTACCAATGATTTTGATTACAAATTGTGCATAAAAATCCAAGGAAGTAAAAAGTCTGAACCAACTTCCTTGAGGAAGGAGAGGCCGTTGTTCCTACCTGTGGCTAATTGATTTCTGGCAAACTGTTCAGCACAAGTCAGCCCAGCTGCTCTGACACAGTGGCCAAGACTTCACAGCAGGGCTCGGAGTTCTGTTGCTCATGCCTGTTATTCACTCCTAAGCTGGGCCATGTCTCCACTCACTCTTCCACCTCACTGATGAAGAACCTCAATCCTTTTCTGAGATTCACAGGATTCAGGGTAGTGGTTCCCTTAAGTGAAGCACAGCCCGTCTGAGCAGTCGTGTCCTCCTGTGTTAACACTCTGCTATCAAGGGCCATCTGTATGAATGAATACCAAATGCCAGAGAGATGCCTGACCTTGGAGTTGCCTCTCCAAACTCAAGGCAGGAGCTTACGAGTGAAGATTCTCACAGCCTCTTCTGTAAGTGGCTTGTACTGGTCTCCTTCTTTTCTCACATTCTCCCATCTTTCGCGAGGGCTCCTCTAAACATCTCCCTGTGAGGTCTCTGTTTGCAATAGACAAGCTTCCAAAGCTATTGTAGGGACACCTTGCTCTGTGAAGGGGAGGGAACCATGCCTTTGGGAGGGACATATCTGTTTACTGCCAAGACTTATAGGCAAGCTTGTCCCCAGAGAGACATTAGAGGAGAAATAGTTGCAAACTCCGTTACTCCTAGCTGAGTGAGTGAAGTCTCTCAGTCATGTCCGACTCTTTGCGACCCCATGGACTATAGCATACCAGGCTCCTCTGTCCATGGGATTTTCCAGGCAAGGGTACTGGAGTGGGGTGCCATTTCCTTCTCCAACTCCTAGCTGAGTACCCATCTAATCTAAGTCGTCCTTTGGAAACCATATTAAGGAAGCACCTGCTGTTTGTTTGCTGTGTTCCACTTTGACCTGGTTTCTTTCCAGTTAATTTAGAGCCACTCCTGACTTAATTTATTTATGTAGCAAATAGGCATTTCTGCAACACTGAATGTGCAAGCATTCAGGAAATACAGCCATGAATGGGACTGACAAAGACTCTGCCTTCATAGAAGATAATATACCAGTGAGGAAGACAAGTCATCAAGATAATTGCTACGAGTAGTGTGTGCCATAAAAGAAAGAAACAAGAATATCGTATAGAGATTAATAATGATAGCGGGCCTATTTTACACAAGATGGTTTAAAGAGATGTTGAGGAAGTGATGCTGAGATGGACCAAAGGCAAGAAAGAGAGGGAGAGAGAGAAGTAGCAAGTCATGGGGACAGGATCCCAGCAGAGGGAGCAGCAGACACGAAGGTGAGGTGGTGAAGGGCAGGGAGAGGGGTGGGTGGGCTTGAGGGACTGAGGGAAAGCCTGTGTTCCTGCAGCATTGAAAGCCAGGGAGCTGGTGGGACCGGGCGCCGAGGCAGAACAGGCAGGTGCATGATCCGGGAGGCCTCCTGGATCAGGGGAAAGACGGCAGGCTTTGCTGTCGCTGCGCTGGGAAGTCCCAGAAGCATCTTACTTTGGAATCAGAGATAATCAAATTTCCCTTCCAAAAACATCACTTTGCCTTATAATAACAGCTGGGCAAATAAAGCGTCTTCTCTGGATTCATGACCCCTGCTGCTGCTGCTAAGTCGCCTCAGTCATGTCTGACTCTGCACGACCCCATAGGCGGCAACCCACCAGGCTCCCCCGTCCCTGGGATTCTCCAGGCAAGAACACTGGAGTGGGTTGCCAGTTCCTTCTCCAATGCATGAAAGTGAAAAGTGAAAGTGACGTCACTCAGTCATGTCTGACTCAGACACCCCATGGACTACAGCCCACCAGGCTCCTCCATCCAATGGGATTTTCCAGGCAAGAGTACTGGAGTGGGTTGGCATTGCCTTCTCCTTCATGACCACTAAAAAACTTCTATTTTTGTTTTTCTGAACTATTTAAGAGCTTTTAGACTTGAGCCTAGATGTGCCTTCAGAGGTGGCTTACTTACTAAATAGACTTATCATGAAGCTATTGAATCTGTTGAGTGAGCAGAGTTTTTTCTTCTTTTCTGATCCTTTGTTGACATATAACATACATAGAGAATAGTCAGTAAATTATAAGGATTTTCCCAAATTTACTACATAGCTCTGTAATCAGCATCTAAGTGAAGAAACAGAGTATTACCCACTTTCCAGAGCAGAAGCCCCACTCAAACCACAACTTTTTTAGTCTTTGTTCTCTTCTCAAAGTTAACCACAATCCTAGCTTCTAACAACATAAAGTAATCTTATCTGGTTTTTAACTTTTTGTAAATGGAATCATTAACACTTGTACTTTTATGTCTGACTGCTTTCAGTAAACATTATATTTATAAAATACATTCATCAGTTCAGTTCAGTTCAGTCGCTCAGTCGTGTCCGATTCTTTGCGACCCCATGAATTGCAGCACCCCAGGCCTCCCTGTCCATACCAACTCCCGGAGTTCACTCAGACTCACATCCATCGAGTCCGTGATACCATCCAGCCATCTCATCCTCGGTCGTCCCCTTCTCCTCCTGCCCCCAATCCCTCCCAGCATCAGAGTCTTTTCCAATGAGTCAGCTCTTCGCATGAGGTGGCCAAAGTACTGGAGTTTCAGCTTTAGCATCATTCCTTCCAAAAAAATCCCAGGGTTGATCTCCTTCAGAATGGACTGGTTGGATCTCCTTGCAGTCCAAGGGACTCTCAAGAGTCTTCTCCAACACCACAGTTCAAAAGCATCAATTCTTCAACGCTCAGCCTTCTTCACAGTCCAACCCTCACATCCATACATGACCACAGGAAAAACCATAGCCTTGACTAGACAGACCTTAGTCAGCAAAGTAATGTCTCTGCTTTTGAATGTACTCTCTAGGTTGGTCATAACTTTTCTTCCAAGGAGTAAGTGTCTTTTAATTTCATGGCTGCAGTCACCATCTGCAGTGATTTTGGAGCCCAAAAAAATAAAGTCTGACACTGTTTCTACTGTTTCCCCATCTATTTTCCATGAAATGATGGAACCAGATGCCATGATCTTCATTTTCTGAATGCTGAGCTTTAAGCCAACTTTTTCACTCTCCTCTTTCACTTTCATCAAGAGGCTTTTTAGCTTCTCTTCACTTTCTGCCATAAGGGTGGTGTCATCTGCATATCTGAGGTTACTGATATTTCTCCCAGCAATCTTGATTCCAGCTTGTGTTTCTTCCACTCCAGCGTTTCTCATGATGTCCTCTGCATTCAACATTATATTTATAAAATACATTCATATTTGTTGTATATAGTTGTAGTTCATTCCCTCTTTGAACCATTGAAAAACCATTGAAAAAAAAATGGTTTTTCAATGTGTGGATTCACCATAATCTATTCCACTGTCCATGGGCATTCAGGTATTTTGCTGCTATAAGCTCTCTTGTACCTATTTCTCTCTGTGTTAAGTATATACACTGGTGTTCTGTAACTAGCTTGTACCAGCTACAAAGCCAGTTGTTCCCATTTGTTCCCATTTTGTGCTCACTGATGTCAGGCTGTAGCTTAAAATCACACAATGAGAATATTTATGTGATGGAAATAAACAAATGCTACAAATTGGGGCTTTTATTTCTTGTTTTTTTTATCGTTCCCAGAAGGGTAGTTGTTAAACATATAATAGCACCTGTGGGTAGATACTCAAGAGAAATTCCAGAGCCTTAGCTATGTATATATTCATCTTTAGTAAATACAGACAGGCAGGTTTCCCAAGTAATCGTGCCAATTTCCACTCCCACAGGAAACCAGCAATCTAAGAGAATCACCATCACTCTATATCTTCACCAACACTTAATTATTTCTGTCTTTTTAAGTTTAGCCATTCTGTTGAAGATCTCAGTATCATTTTAATTTGCATTTCCCTGATGCATAATGAAAATTGAACACTCTTTCATATGTTTATTGGTTATTTGTATGTTTATATTTATCTTTTTGTGAAATGTGTAAAATGCCTATTCAAGCCTTGTCCATTTTTCTTTGGAGTTTTGTCCATTTCTTATTGATTTGTAATTCTTTAAATATAGTGAGTGCAAGACTGTGCCAGTTACGCATTCCTGAATAAGAAACTATCTCAAAACTTTGGCTTAAAACAATGATTCTGCTGTTGCTCATGATTCTGTGGGTTAGTAGTGACTTGGGCTGGGCTCACCTGTGCTTGATCATGTGGCTGCAGGTGCCTGAAGACCCCACAGAAGCTAGACCATATAAGAAGGTCCCACTCACATGTCTGGTTGTTGGTTGGAGCACCTCTGTTTTCCTCCATGGTTTCTCCAATAGGTGGACTCAGGCTTGTTCATATGGCAAATTCAAGGTTCCAACCACAGCCTGAACAGAGCAAATGAATGCACAAGTGCTATTCAAACTTCTACCTGCGTCATGTTTGCTAATGACCCAAGGCAGAGCCCCTGGCTGCTCCAGAGCTAGTGTGGACGGGACTGTGCAAGGATGTGCTCCTAGGAAGGCATGATTTGGGGCCAGCGTTGTGATATCCTACCGCAGTCTACCACAAACCCCTTTGTCTACTTTTGAAATCCAGAGTGAGAAGAAACTTTTCATCACATCATCCATTCACCTGCTCATTGCTACTGCTGCTGCTAAGTCACTTCAGTCGTGTGGACTCTGTGCGACCCCATAGACGGCAGCCCGCCAGGCACTCCCATCCCTGGGATTCTCCAAGCAGGAACACTGGAGTGGGTTGCCAGTTCCTTCTCCAATGCATGAAAGTGAAAAGTGAAAGTGAAGTTGCTCAGTCGTGTCCGACTCTTCGAGACCCCATGGACTGCAGCCCACCAGGCTCCTCCGTCCATGGGATTTTCCAGGCAAGCGTACTGGAGTTGGGTGCCATTGCCTTCTCCACTGAGGTACCTAGCATAAGCAAATTCATAGAGGCAGAAAGCAGAATAGGAGTTGCCAGAGGCTGGGGGCGGGGAGAATGAGGAGTTACTGTTTAATGGATGCAGAGTTTATGCTGGGGATGATGGCAAAGTTTGGAGTATAGAGCATGCAGGTGGCTGCACGACCTTGTAAATATATTTAATGCAACAAATCGTACAATTACAAATGGTTAAAATTGTTAATATTATGTTACACGTATTTGTGTGTGTGTTAGTCACTCAGTCGTGTCCGACTCTTTGTGACTTCATGTAGCCCACCAGGCTCCTCTTTGCATGGAATTTTCCAGGCAAGAATACTTTTACTACAATGAAAAAGAAAAAGCTACGACTCTTTAATTCCTTTCTCTGCCTATTTGATGACTTGGCTTTCACATTGTATCCTTCAACAATTTTTTTGTCATCCTCTTAGCCATTATGTTAACATCTTTAGAAAAAAATTTGATAAGGGACCAATTTTGTAGAAAGCACTTAGGTACCATACCCATCCTCTCAGCTTGCTTCCATGATCTGTGGCTTATCCCAGTGGGAGGGCATCACCAACAGACAAAACTTTTTACATGAAATCAAATTTTGAATTTGTGAATTCTCATTCTAAGCAAGCTATAGAAAACATTTCTGGATTCTCAAAGAATGATGTAACTACTCTAACCTTATATTTCTATATGTTTTCAAACAGAAAAAAATTCCAGCAATGTTTGAGAATCTTGCAATCAGTCATGCAGGGCCAGAAAATGTGGGACATTCCCACTCTTTATATCACAGAAGCTGGCTGGTGAACAAACCAAATATCTTCCATCCTTTTCAGGGGACCAAGAGGCAAACTGAATTATCTGTACTGTATCTGGCAGGATCACAGCTTTTGCACAGAAATGTTTATTTTCCCTATCAAATCTCTTGGCACTTAGAAGACTCGGATTTAATCACTTGTTGCAGCCGAGAAGCTGATATTCTGAACAATTTGTCTTATTTTCTTTAAAAAAATTTTTTAAATTTAAAGCAATTCATGTAACAAGTTCTGACACATGCTCGAGACTCTTGATTGAGAAATGAAGAGAGAGAAGTAAGAGGAAGTATCCTTTAGGTGAAATAAATGGGTAAAGTAAGAAAAATGCTTGGATCTGTGTTTACATAAAGGATAAGTCTAGGCATAAGTGTGCTATAAAAGGAAGGAAGAATATATGACCAAGGAATGTGAGCACAGATCTCTGAGGGAACCTCAGGAAACATTTGCCGCCTTTTGTAGAAGAAAAGATTGGGTCAATTCTCAAAATTAATATTCCTAAGTTATATGTTAGAATAAAAAGGCATATTTAAAATCAGTAAATGAGTCAGAATTTTATTGACTGGTTAGTTGACTGATTTTAAGCAGTAATTTCTCTTAAAATATTCATATGTAATGACTTGTAAGACTTAGGTATTTTCTGCGGAATATGATTTATAGTCCATTCCTGGAGTTCTAGGCACCTAAGATACTTGTATGAAGTTAAAAAAGTGAAAATGTTAGTCTCTTGATCGTGTACAACTCTTCGCAATCCTATGGAGCCCACCAGGCTTCTCTGCCCATGGAATTCTCCAGGTAAGAATGTTGGACTGGGTAGCCATTCCCTTCTCCAGGGGACTTCCTCACCCAGGGACTGAACCTCGGTCTCCCACATTGCACGCAGATTCTTTACCACCTGAGCCACTAGGGAAGATACATGTATAGAAACCACAAAGGTTACATTTCTCTATACACATGAAGTTTACTGTTCCACTCAAAGGCAAGTGGTGGTCATTAATATGGGTAGGAATTTGGGTTGGGGTGATGACCCACAGGTGGGGAGGGACAGGTAAAGTTCAAAAGAGAAAGAAAGTTGAAAGACAAAGTCAGCAGAAACTTCCTAGGTACCTAAAGAAAACTGAAGCTGTTCTTTGTTTTCCAAATTGGAAAGCTAGTCTGATTTCAGGGGCAAGAAACTATGTCTCCTGACAGCTTGCCTCACCCCCTGCATCTAAACTGCCTGCTAACCATCACCTCAAATTCCCTTAATTGAACCCCCCCCATTGTTAGACGTAAATACCATTGACATTTAAATACTTAATAGAGTTAGCCATCTGGATGAATGGAATCCCTTAAGTTTAAGGGATAATAGCAATTCTTTACTTTTGCCTTTCTGGATCAAGGTGATGATTTCTGCCCAGGGCCCCTAAAGAAGGGCAATAAAGTCCTTAGAAGAAAATAAAGGTATCAAGGGAGGGATGAGCACGTGTGCCTACACGTACACACACACAACACACACACACGCACGCTCGCACACGTGCACGCACACATGCGCACAGTTAAGCGCATCCTATTTGACCTCCCTATACCCTCCACTTTGCCAGGTTGTGATGAGGTCTTCAGTTCTTTATGTTCCACTCATGTGTGACCCTGGAAAGTAATTTTCTCTCTCTAATCCAGAAGCACTGGATAATGAAATGAAAACCTACCCCAAAGTGTAAGGAATGCTCATAAAATAATGACAAATGACTTTGCAATTTCCTTCGACCAAGACATTTATTGGTTGGTAGATTAAATCATTCTCTGATTTCTTTATAAATCTTTTTAAAATTATCAGAGTTCAAACTTGTGAAGAGAAATTTGTTTTAAAGTAACCCTTTTTTATTTGGAGTGCATAGGTTTTTTATGTAATAATAAGTGCTTTTTAATATGAAAGCAATTCATGCTTATTAAAGAAAATTAGGAGAATACTTGTAACCAGGAAGAAAAAACACCCACTGTGCCAATCACAAACATATCTGTTAGTATTTTGACATCATTTTTAGAGCCTTTCTATACTTAAGTATTTGTGCTTTTATTTTACATAATTGAAGTCATACTGTGTTTACAGTTTTCACACCTGATTTTTGTACATTTAATATTTTATCATTTTGCATTGTTTTACAAAGCCTTTCTAAAATTTTTTTTTTAATATCTGGCCTGGAAAATCCCATGGACGGAGAAGCCTGGTAGGCTGCAGTCCATCAGGTTGCTGTGAGTTGGACACGACTCAGTGACTTCACTTTCAGTTTTCTCTTTCATGCATTGGAGAAGGAAATGGCAACCCACTCCAGTGTTCTTGCCTGGAGAATCCCAGGGACGGGGAGCCTGGTGGGCTGCCGTCTATGGGGTCGCACAGAGTCAGACACGACTGAAGCGACTTAGCAGCAGCAGCAGCAGCATTCTAACAAGTAGATGTAGTAAACCTTACCTTTATAGTTGGGTTATTAGGTATTTAGATTCCCAGAATGACCATATTGGTAGGACATTGCTGGACTCTCATAGAACCAGGAACACCACAAGTTTGAGTTTATAAATTCTTTAGAGATAATTTAAGGTAATTTTATTACCCTGGTGAACAAGGATTAGTATTTTTTTCAATTATCCACCTTTTTTTTAAGGTTTTATCTGTACTTTTGCTTTTCTAAATTAACTTAGTAATGGCAGTGATCATTCCAGTGGCCTGTAAAAAGTGAGTTATCTCCTGTGGTGACCTGAATGGGAAGAAAATCCGAAAATGAAAGGATATGTGTAAACATTTAGCTGATTCACTTTCACAGCAGAAACCAACACAGCATTGTGAAGCAACTATATGCCAATAAAGATTAATTAATAAAAGGAAGTTACCTCTCTCCTATGTAACTTGGAAACAATAGTAGGGCATTCCAAGACATTTAGTTGGAGCAAGTAAAAGAATAAAAGGAACAGACTTTATTATGCAAATATGTGCTTTGCCACCTAGAGCAGGTTAGCTGAAAATGGAGAAAGTGGCAGGCCAAGTTTTCTGCCAAGTTATTAGTGCTACTCTTACAATTAAACTCAGATCTACTTAGTGATTATTACTATTCATTTCAGTTCAGTTCAATCGCTCAGTCGTGTCCGACTCTTTGCGACCCCATGAATCGCAGCACGCCAGGCCTCCCTGTCCATCACCAACTCCCAGAATTCACTCAGACTCACGTCCATCGAGTCAGTGATGCCATCCAGCCATCTCATCCTCTGTTCTCCCCTTCTCTTCCTGCCCCCAATCCCTCCCAGCATCAGCATCTTTTCCAATGAGTCAACTCTTCGCATGAGGTGGCCAAAGTACTGGAGCTTCAGTTTTAGCATCATTCCTTCCAAAGACATCCCAGGGCTGATCTCCTTCAGAATGGACTGGTTGGATCTCCTTGCAGTCCAAGGGACTCTCAAGAGTCTTCTCCAACACCACAGTTCAAAAGCATCAATTCTTCGGCGCTCAGCCTTCTTCACAGTCCAACTCTTACATCCATACATGACTACTGGAAAAACCATAGCCTTGACTAGATGGACCTTTCTCCAATAATTTCTAGCAATTAAAAATAATCTACCTGATTTACTAAAATAGTTCATGTCCTTCATTTTCTATTAAAGACATTTTTCCATGTTAAGGTTTTAACACCTGATCTAGGAAAACTCTTTGTTTAGAATACCTATCAGTTGGGAGCCTTGTGATGACTACTGATAAAACAAATCATTCTGATTTGCTTGAATAAAACAAAAAGAAATTTTTTAAAAAGCCTGGAGAAACTGAAGGGTAGTGCTGACTTCATGTATTGAATAGCTTGACCTGGCTCAAATTATGTGTTAGGACCTAATTGTCCCTTTCTGCATCTTTTCACTCTGGATTTCCCTGGATGCTCAGTCAGTCTGACTCTTTATGACCCCATGGACTGTAACCCACCAGGCTCCTCTGTCCATGGAATTCTCCAGGCAAGAATACTCAAGTGGGTTGCCATTTCCTCCTCTGGGGGAGTTTCCGGATGCAGGTATTGAACCTGCATCTCTTAAGCCTCCTGCATTGGTGTGTTTTTTACCACCGCACCACCTGGGAAGCCCTGCCCTGGGTACTATCCATCATCCAATGAGCCTTTTCTCTGCTTGTGATTAAGAAATCTACCTCAGTTTTAGCCTCCAAACTCTAGCTGAATTACAGCTGTGCATGCGCTGGTATTACATGTGAAGAGAGAGATGACTCTTTGATGAATTAATACCTGCAATGTGGGCAATGTGAAATGAGATCTTTCGCAAGACCTAAGTCTACTTCATTTCACACTGCCCACGTTGCAGTCATTAATTCCTCACATAGTCATTGTGTGCCTGCAATAAACCATGAGCGCAGCGCGATTTTATTAGTCACTCAATAAATATTTGCTGAATGAATAAATGTGACCCCGAAGAGGCAGGTGACTGTCATAAATCGTTATGAAGTGTCAGTTCTTAACATTTGATCAACTGAAGAACAACACTCCAGAACATACGGACCGTGAGGAGGAGAAGTGGTACCAAGATCGGGTTATGCAGACTACAGCATTTTAATATGTTCATGTTGCTTATCCCTGCAGGGCTAGGAACTTACATAGTATTAACAAGTCATCATTATAATAAATTCCTTGTCTGACCTTAGCCAGAACTGTGCACAGCTGGGTGGAAAAGAGTGTAAGAACTTAGTTGATACATTACCTAAATAATTGGATTTCTCAGGTTTGGGTATTAACTTGATTTTCTCACACTGAATGCAATACAGAGGCATCCACAGATTATAAAAGAACCAGAAGCATGTACCGTAAGGCCTTCTGGGGTGAACATTGTTGTTTTGTACTCAATAAGCATCCATTCACTCTATTTCAGCAGAAGCCTAACTTTTGTCAGAAGGTCGTACCTCCACCTCTATCCAGGCCTTGTGAGTCTCTGGAAACCTCATTTCTTACTTGAGGGAAAGGGTGGATGTATGACCAAAATGAAGCCAGAGGGACATCGTCTCCTGGGACCTTGGGCTTTGAGGTGTGTTGTGAAAAGACACAACGAAAACAGGAGGAAGAGGTGGAGATACCACATTCCATTTGCAGCCGTGACAACATAAGCAAGGATCTCACTCTGCCCTAGTTCTTGATAGTCTGACCCTCCAGCCATCCACCAGTCCCAGGAAGGGGGTTACTCACCAGACACAGACCACAGAAGAATCTGCCCTGGTGTGTCTATCCCACATGTGGCCACAGAGCAAAATGGACAAAAACTCCTTTCCACCTAGCTGTGCACGGTTCTGGCTAAGTTCAGACAAGGAATTTATTATAATGATGACCTGTTAATACTATGTAAGCTCCTAGCCCTGCAGGGATACGCAACATGAACATATTGTTCTTCTCCCCAAGGGAAGAACCGAGGACTATAGAGGGCAAGGGTCAAGAGGTGTCTCCCAGGGTGGAAGTGCAGCCAGCTACACTGATTGAACAAAAGTATCTGGATACCAAAGCAGAAAATTCTCCACTATTTCAAATAGGGGCTCTTGGTGGTTTTTCCTATTCTCTCTCCCCATCATGGTGCAAGTCAGTGCATTAGGGGTAGTCAGCTTTCATTCAGAGGAAGGTTGCCAGACCTTTAAGAGGTACTGAGAGGTTGCTTGTTGCTCTGGAATTTTTGACTCAGATCTAATGCAGCTCAGTCAGTAAAGAATCTGCCTGCAATGCAAGAGACCTAGGTTCGATTCCTGGGTTGGGAAGATTCCCTGGAGAAGGAAATGGCAACCCACTTCAGTCTTCTTGCCTGGAAAATCCCATGGACAGAAGAGCCTGCCAGGCCCCAGTCCATGGGGTCACAAAAGTCAGACACGACTTAGGGACTAAACCACCACCACCAAATGTGTATTCCAAGTTTAATGCTGGCAACAGTGATTTCAGCACTCGAGAAAAGACTTAGCTGGATGAGACATAAGTTGTTTCCCTTTGTGAGAGGAAAGAGAGTGAATTTTATTTGGATGTAAATGTAAGGAAGCCAAGAAGATATGTAAGGATGTATGAATATTGAGCAGCCGAAAAGGTAAGTGCCAGTAGACACGTGACATTTTCTGTCCCAACATGAAACCACCCTCTTGCCTTGATTTGTCCTGCTCCTTTCTCAGTGTACTCAGGAAGGGTAAGTCTAGTGCTGATATATAGCGGAGCCAAGTGGTTCAGAAAGAGAGCTGGGGAGATCAGCCAGGAGACTAGTATAATAGTTTAGGTGAGAAACTATAAAAAGACTTAACTTGAATCAGCACATAGCTGGTGATTGCCGAAGAGAAAGCAGAGAAAGAGAATGAGCAGGGATTCAAAATGACAAGCTGAGAAAGAGGGAAACATCAAAGATAACTCTGAGGCTTGAGACTTTGTTGACACCAGTGGCAGGAATTGGAAGTCTAATGGGAGGAAAGCATTGCAGAGCAAGGCATAAGTGCACTCAGTTTTAAAGATTCATTTGTTTACAACACATCCTTTTGGATACGTGGGGGGCCGCTGGCTGTGCCATGAGGTGTTGCAGGTGGCGGAATCACACGGATCTACTCAAGCTCTAGTCTGCAAGCTCAGCAGCTTTGTGGGAGTCTCCTGGATCTTGGTGCTCTGTGCGTGTTGGTCACTCTTGGCATATAGTAGACAGTAAAGATCTATGTTTGTTCAGCTCACTGTGTGTGGCAGCTACTTTCTATTTTGTGCCAGTCTCTGTTTTTGCTAGATTATGCCTTATTTTTTTTTCCAGAGAAATAAGCTTTTTTCCTATGTATGTATTCTTTGTGTAACTTTACTTAAGGCACCCTGTCTTCCTCTGACCAAGAGCTGGACGTGTGACACAAGCTAGGTCAATGTTTCATCTTCTTCCAGGTCTTTAAATCTTGAGTAGAGTGGGGCATATTGTTAAAACAGTTGGTCTCAATTTGTTTCAGCCATTGAATCCTAAAAGATATCTGTCTTTAGAGATGTCCCAGAAACCCCGGTTCCTGATTTTTTTCAAACCAAATTCCCCAAACTTCCAACAATTGTCTTTTCTGCTTATCATCTATCACAGCTGATGTTTCTTGCTTTCAATTATAAAAATCTTGCTACAGAAATAATCATATAGCTAGCGGTCATCCACCTTCTTATATGAGCACTATTCTAAGCCATTTAGAACAATAATTAATCTAGTTTTCTTATAGAAACAAATAGTGTAGCTGACTATGGGAAATCTCCTAGTGTTCGAAAACCATTTATATTGGGAAGTAATTCATATCTAGCCAGGACCTCACCTATAAAAAGTTAAAACTGTAAGTATTGAAGAAACTACTTAGAGATGGGACACCCTGCAATATTATTATGTGGCTAATCCAAATTACGGAGAAGGAGATGGCACCCCACTCCAGTACTCTTGCCTGGAAAATCCCATGGGTGGCGGAGCCTGGTTGGCTTCCATCTATGGGATCACACAGAGTCGGACATGACTGAAGCAACTTAGCAGCAGCAGCAGCAATCCAAATTAAAGCAAACCTGGATGCACCTGGACAGCTTTTTAAAATTTAGCCATGCATAAGGATGCACTCCGGTTCTGCTCAGGTTATCACGTCTCAACTCTCAGTGAAGACTTACTTACCTCTTTATTAGAACCCACTGTGTTGGAGGGAAGAGAAACTGGCAGATTGGGGCTGTCATACACACACTACTATATATAAAATAGATAACTAATACGGACTTCCTGGGGGCTCAGACTTCCCTGGTGACTTCCCTGGTGGCTCAGATGGTAAAGTGTCTGCCTACCATGCAGGAGACCTGGGTTTGGTCCCTGGGTCAGGAAGATCCTCTGGAGAAGGAAATGGCAAACCACTCCAGCACTCTTGCCTGGAAAATCCCATGGACGGAGGAGCCTGATAGGCTACAGTCCACAGGGTCAAAAGGAGTCAGACACGACTCAGCAACTTCACTAACCTAACTAACTAATAAGGACCTGGGGTTCTCAGGTGAGACTGGTGGTGAAGAACCCACCTGCCAGTGCAGGAGATGAAAGAGACACAAGTTTGATCCCTGGGTCACGAAGCTTCCCTGGAAAAGGACATGACAACCCAACCAGTACCCTTGCCTGGAGAATCCCATAGACAGAGGAGCCTGGTGGGCTACAGTCCATAGAACCTCAAAGAATTGGACACAACTGAAGTGACTTAGCACAATAAGGACAGTACAGCAGGGAACTCTGCTCAGTACTGTACAGTGACCTATATTGGAAAAGAATCTTAAAAAGTGTGGAGAGATATACATATATATAACTGATTCACTTTGCATACAGTAGAAAGTCATGCAATCTTGTAATCAACTATACTCCAATAAAAATTAAAAAAAAATAACCCACCATATTAAAATCACCAAGTCTACAGCATGTTACAGTTATGGAAACTGTATTAGCCATCATTTAAGGATTATTGAATTTCATTCTCTTGATCATAAAACATAAATTTGATGAGAGCTTATCCTCCTTGTCTGTTGAGAGATGAGCATGTGAGATATGTGTGGTTTCTATGGGCAAGGATGGGAGGAAGGAAAATTCTAGTACACTGTAAGTGGAGTGTAAATTGGTACATTTTGGAAGTTATTTGGTTAGAGCTAGGAATGTAAAAAATATGCATTTTCCACAAACCAGTAAACTTGGGAACTGGGAAGTTTGACACAGGCATAGATGCATGCTCATTGCAGCATTATTTATGTAACAAATGTTGAAAACAGTCTGTGAGTCTAAGAATGAGGGGAATGAATAAATAAAATATAGCATGCTGTTCAGCAGATTTTTTTAAATGCCCAGGTTTATTTGTATGAAACATGGATAATTCAAAAATATAATGTTGAATAGAAAATGAGTAAGTTGCAAATTGATATATAGAGTAACTAGAATATGATACCAGTATTCTAAATTTTATATAACTCTTACTAAACTATGATATTTATGGATATGTATACATATGCATGTACATGTGTATAAAAACAAAATGGATCGGAAGGCAATTCATAAATTCCCTATTTTTCCTTCTGAGGATGGGAGAAATAGTGTTGGGCATGAAGGAAAGTGAAGACTTCAACTTTATTTGGAATGTTTTACTTGTGTTCTTAAAATAGTTTTGAAGGTATTTTGGAAAATGTTATAAATTTACCATTTTTTCATTATAGATAATGTTGATGCTGCCAACTATTTTTCTGTATTTTTATTTTGTCAAAACCAAAAATCTTCTCAAGTCCATTACTATCTATGTCACAAGATGCTTGATTCATTCCTTCATGTTTCAGCACATATGTGTTACTTGACTGCTATGTATAAGACACTATGTTTGGTACAATAGGAAATAACAAAGGTATATAAGACATCAGTTCAGTTCAGTTCAGTCATTCAGTCATGTCTGACTCTTTGTGATCCCATGGACTGCAGCACGCCAGGCCTCGCTATCCATCACCAACTCCCAGAGTCTACTCAAACACATGCCCATTGAGTGGGTGATGCCATCCAACCGTCTCATCCTCTGTTGTCCCCTTCTCCTCCTGCCTTCAATCTTTCCCAGCATCAGGGTCTTAGTCCTTTTCCAAAGGATCTTGTGGCTTTAGAACTTAAAAGTCCTTCTTGTAAACAGTACATATGGGCTTAGCATGCCTCAATGTAGAGATATTTTCAATAGGCACCTGATACGAAATTATTCCAGTTGTTATGAACTTACATGTGGGTGGGCTTCACTCTATGAAAACATAACAAGAAAATCACCACTTATGAAAGATTAAATGAGAGTGTGATTGACACTTTAAAAAGGAATTATTCATTTTTTAAAAAAGTGATTCATTGTAGGTCCCTTTCTCAGAGATACAAAATATGATATTTTTTAAAAAATCTCTTTGCACTGACATTTTTGAGTAGCACATTCATTATGTAAAGAATACCAGTATAAGACAGAGACTTTTTACCTGGAGAGTGTTTCACTGCTACACAGAACATAGGTCAAGCCTGCGTGAGACATGTAGGTGGAACCTCCATAGTAGCTTCTTGTCTGGCTCTGCACTATTTTCTGGAAAACTGCTAATTATACTCAGAGTGTCTTCTATCCATTTCTGCATGACTATACATCATCATTTTTTATGTTTTCCCAGTATCTCTCTATAATATCGATATTCCAAGTGGATAAATTGGATCATACTTGGGCTAGAAACCCAGTGGAAAGCCATCATCTGGGGTGTCTCTCCACTGCAGATGCCACAGGAACTTTAAGCTGATATAATAGGTGTCAAAGGGAAAGGGAAGTCACTCAGTCGTGTCCGACTCCTAGTGACCCCATGGACTGCAGCCCACTAGGCTCCTCTGTCCATAGGATCCTCCAGGCAAGAGCACTGGAGTGGGTTGCCATTGCCTTCTCCAAACAGTATGTATATATGATATCTAATGTATATGTAAGTTATGAAGCAGAACAACATGCAGACCTGTAAGTCTACACACCATGACTCTTGTCTAGCTGAGGCCTGTCCTCCCCCTCTCATCTCCCAGCCCCACACCCACATGCCCCTGAATGCTGTTTTTTTCATGCTCTCTCTTGTGAGGGAGAGTTTCAGTACTTTATATGTATCTCTAAACATCACATTTTTTAATTTGCTTGTTTTAGAGACTTACACGTACAGTGTCACCTAGGTATGTACCAAGAGAAACGAAAACACGTCTGTGCAAAGACTTGCATGCAGGGCAGCATTGCTCAAAGGAGTCAGGTGGTGGAAGCAACCCAAATGTTTATCAGCGGATGGGTAAACAGAACGTGGTAGATCCACACAATCGAATATTAGTTGGCAATAAAAGGGAATGAAGTTCTGATACATGCTACAACATGATGAACTCCAAAAGCATAATGCTAAGTGGAAGAACCCAGACACAAGAGGCTCCATATGGTATGATTCCATCTATATGTAATGCCCAGCAAAGTCAAATCTACAGAGACAGAATATAGATCGGGGTGCGCTGGGGGTGGGAATGACGAGTGACTGAAAATAGGTGTCAAGAAACACAAAAGCTGCAAATAGGCAAAGAGTTTATTTGGGAAGAATTACATTTGGGAGACATGGATTAGGGTAAAACTAAGTGCTCTGGGGAAGAGAAACAATCAAGGGCGTAAAAAGGCAAAAGCTGTGAGACTTCCCTCGTGGCTCAATGGTTAGGATTCTACACTTGAGCTGCAGAGGGCACAGATTCGATCCTTGGCTGGAAAATTAAGATCCTGCATGCCACATGGCATAACCAAAAAATTTTCAAAAAATTTGTTTTAAAGGCAAAAGCCATGAGGCTATACTCTGATACAAGAAAGGAAATATTTGTCCGTAATGCATGGCAGTCACAAATTGTTTTAGGATAAGGGTCTGATAAGTAGATAGACTCTGACGAGTTATTTTAGGTTAAGAACGCAATAGGTATCTCAGCTGTCACAAGGTATTTTAGGATGAGGGTCTGGTAAGTATCTTGGGTTTCTAGCGATGTTCTGGATGCCTTCATTAGGACAGTAAGTGACCAAAAGGTCAGATTCCATCCAAGACAAGATGTGCATAAGTCACACTTCTGCAGTGGCCTCTCCGCTCCATTGAGAGAGCTCTCTTGGCAAAACCAACTCCATTTTTATTTTCCCTCCACACAACGACAGCGGATAGAACATACAAATTATTGTTGCGGATGCCAACAGTGGGGGAAGCAAGGTGAAGAATAGTAAGCTGAAAGCTGTCTATCAGAAGTCAAAGAATCACACCTCTGCCCTGACTAGAAAGGGGATGGTGGATGAGTTTTGGAAGAAGGGGCAGAATCCAAATATGGTCTATGTTTTTCATAGAGCTAATTAGAAAGGTCAAAGTCATCAGTGAAAGCAGAGAACTGATATGCACTCTGGGTGAGAGGTGAGGAATTTGAAGGGTTCTGTTAAGGCAGGCTGTCCAGCAAGGTCTGTACCTTCAGTAGAAGCTCAGCGTGTGTCCATTGACTGAGGTCTTGAATATTGAATCCATCATATATGCGTGAATCTTCTGGGGCATCAAAAGGAGTTTGAACCACAGCATATACAGCTTAGTACCTCTGAAGGTAAAGGTTGAAACATGACACTCACAAGAGCCCTGCCCTTGAAGGATGATCTTGGATTGGTTCCCTCAGCTAATACAATGGCTTTCCACATGCTTTTGCACCTTGTCTGTGCTCCCTTTTCCTGAGCAACCAGGTTCAATGTGATGGAAGAACCCCTAAGCAATTACAGAGAGACAAAAAATGGCGGACTGCCTCTGTGTGTGTGTGTGTGTGTGTGTGTGTGTGTGTGTGTGTGAGAGAGAGAGAGAGAGGGAGAGAGAGAAAGAGAAGAGGACAGAAGTATAAACGGGGAGTCAAGGGAGGGGAGCAGAAACAGAAGCAATAGCATCCTTAATTGTTTTTATGAATGTGTGGCTTTTGTTCTTTAGTTTTTGTTTCTTCTCTCTCACTTTTCTTGAAATTGTAAGTGAAAGATACAGCTTCAGTATTTGGTGAACAAAATGTGTCCAAAGATCTCTCCCCAGGGAGCTTGCTTATACTATTTCCCGTAGTATCAGGAGGCGAAGGAGAACCTTGGTGTTCCTCCAGGGCCTGGCCACTGGTGTCCTTGACTCAAGCAAGGTGCCCTATGCGGCAAGCGTCACTGAAAAGCCAGGAAAAGAGCTGTCAACCACAGTGTACGTTGGCATTCAGATGTGTTCCGTTCCTTGGGGATTTCTATATTTGGCCAGACTGCAAGGTATTGAGGTAGATAAAGCAGGATAGATTTGAAAACTGCACAGTGAATCTTCCCTTGTTGTTTTATATGTCAAAAAAAGATAACAATTTAAAATGTCTGTGGCAAAAGGGTATTTTTGAAAGTTTTAAAAAAAGAAAGACCAAGAAATAATTTCAACTAATATGTATTAAAGTTTATTTGCCTGCATAGGTAAGATGGTCTTGTTGCTAGGCAACAGATACACCAAGACAATGGTGGGCCAGAAGGGTAGAGGAACTCATGAGTACTTCAGTGCGAATTCTTGCCACAATAGCAACCAGGCTGACGATCTTCCCTATAATGGGAAGTGGCAGAAATGATCTGATAGACTGAGCAAGGTGAGGTGTTTTGATTTATTTGCCTAATATACTAAATTTTTGTGTGATGCAGTTAATATTTTTAACTCAGAATGGCCTGTTTATCTGAGATTTTTTTTAACTTTCTAGCTTGTGATGACTCTGTCAGTCAGAAGCTCCAGGATTTCAGAGTATATTAGACAAATATTACAGGCAGCAACAAAACTTGATTATCATAGCAATGTGAATGTGATGTATTCTGAATTAGAAACAAGGACTTTTGATTCCTCACTCACCTATCAAAGAAATTTAGTTGTTACATTTTGGGGGGCTCCAAAATCACTGCAGATGGTGATTGCAGCCATAAAATTAAAAGACGCTTACTCCTTGGAAGAAAAGTTATGACCAACCTAGATAGCATATTCAAAACCAGAGACATTACTTTGCCGACTAAGGTCTGTCTAGTCAAGGCTATGGTTTTTCCTGTGGTCATGTATGGATGTGAGAGTTGGACTGTGAAGAAGGCTGAGCGCCGAAGAATTGATGCTTTTGAACTGTGGTGTTGGAGAAGACTCTTGAGAGTCCCTTGGACTGCAAGGAGATCCAAGCAGTCCATTCTGAAGGAGATCAACCCTGGGATTTCTTTGGAAGGAATGATGCTGAAGCTGAAGCTCCAGTACTTTGGCCACCTCATGGGAAGAGTTGACTCATTGGAAAAGACGCTGATGCTGGGAGGGATTGGGGGCAGGAGGAGAAGGGGACGACCGAGGCTGAGATGGCTGGATGGCATGATGGACTCAATGGACGTGAGTCTGAGTGAACTCCGGGAGACGGTGATGGACATGGAGGCCTGGCGTGCTGCGATTCATGGGGTCACAAAGAATCCGACACGACTGAGCGACTGAACTGAACTGAACTAAAAGTAACATATGTTAAAGTGTATTTCATATCATAATTTTTTTTCTGCTGCTGCTGCTAAGTCGCTTCAGTCGTATCCAACTCTATGTGACCCCATAGACACAGCCCACCAGGCTCCCCCGTCCCTGGAATTCTCCAGGCAAAAACAGAGTGGCTTGCCATTTCCTTCTCCAATGCAGGAAAGTGAAAAGTGAAAGTGAAGTCGCTCAGTTGCGTCCGACCCTCAGCGACTCCATGGACTGCAGCCTTCCAGGCTCCTCTGTCCATGAGATTTTCCAGGCGAGAGAGAGTACAGGAATTTTTTTCTATAGGGGTATAAACTGTTCATTTCAAGAATTCAAAGATTTTGGATGTTTGGCATGCACAGTTCTTATTCTAGATCCCATAGTCTTTAGAATTCTTATCATTCTTACTACTAAAAAGTTTTATGGGAGGTAAAGAAGGTAAGTATCTCCAGAAAAAAATGTTGAAGAAAAGAAATAGGGGGCTTTCTAATTATTTTATGTTGGCAGAGTTAAAAATTAGGAAATGGTTGAAATTAATTGGGTCAGAGGCTTCTATAGTAGTTTATTTACAAGAAAGTTGAAAGAATTGAAGATTATTCATTCACTGTCAAATCATATACTTACAATGTAGGATTGATTTCCTTATGGTCTTTATTTGAAGAGCTTGAAATACTAACACAGTATCACTTTATTATAGTCATGATTTCAAAGGTTCACAAGACTGCAAAATTTAAAATTTTAAAAAGAGTGAAGTGGTTTTATATATGAACTTTAGTTTAATCCCCAAATAGAATTCCTATAGAACTTGAATGTAATAATGTGTAAGTCCCACTCTCATGCCTATCTTCATTCACATAGACGGCTCTTAAACTGAATTAGATTCCAAAGTGATAAAAACTGAATGATTATCTAACTGGCTTGAGGACCCGGTGATTTCAAAGACCCAGTGTTGATGACTACAAAGAAGGGCCGAAACAATCGCGAAAAGAGTTCTCTGTAGTAGCTTCTTCATTACATAACTTGATTAACGAGTCGAGAATTTATAAAAAATCATTACCTCAATTCCACTTCTTCATATATATCCAAAAGAATTGAAAGCAAAGACTTGAGCATACGCTTTAACCAGTGTTCATAGCAACATTATTCACAATAGCCAAAATGTGGACCCAACCCAAGGGCCCACTGACAGATGAATGGATAGTGTGGAACATACATATAATGGAATATTACTCAGCCTTCAAAAGGAATGGAATTCAGATACTTTCTATTAATACAACCGGGATGAACCTTGAAAATGTTATGCTGAATGAAATAAGCCAGACACAAAAGATCAAATAATGTATGATGCTATTTATATGAGGAACCTAAGTAGTCAAATCCATAAAGACAGGAAATAGAACAATGATTACCAGTGGCCAGTGGAAGAGGGAAATGGGGAATCACTGTTAAACAGGGGTAGAGTTTCAGAATGGGGTGATGAAAAAGTTCTGGTAGTGGTGGTGATGGTTATACAGCAGTGTTAATGTACTTCATGCAGCTGAACTGAACTGTACACTTAAAACAGTTAAAATGGTCGATTTTATGTATATTTTAACCACACGGAGGAAAAAAAAAAGAAATGATTACTGAGAAAGAATCATCTCATCCTAACTCAGTGTTTGAAATATTCCTTGCTGAAACTGTGCCCGTCTGCTTTTTCCACTCCTGACCTCAGGTTCAAAAATACAGCAGTGACATCACAATGGACCTTAATTTAAACTCTGGTAGGATACTGCAAGGTCAGTTTAATAACTCCCTCTCTTGGAAATTTTTCTTTCTGTTGCTTTCCTGAAGCATTATTTATTTATCTGTTTACTTGCTAAGGTCAGCTTCATGCTTGGAGCAGTACGGAGATGACAAGAAAAAAGCCTAGTTTTTCCTGCCCTGGATGGAGCTTGTAGGACAGATGGCAGGGTACAGACGGCAGGTCCACAGACTGGACAGATGGCCCAAGTTTTATTTTCAAGTAGAATGCTAGTCTTGGGATTTGGGTGCAGTTATATCAGTCTATGGGTGGGTCTAAGTTTCCATTAGCAAGGAAGAAATGAGAGTGGCAGAGGCCTCTCAGCAAAATGGTTAAGTAAGGAGAATAGAGGAAGGGTCTTACTGGCCTGGTGCACTCATAAGACCAGTGGAAAGAAACACTCTAAATGCCCTTTGACACTGTGCCTGTTCACTGTCAAATTTCCCCTGAAGGGGTTAGCTGTGTTAGCATCTTCATGTCTCAGCCCAGTGAGTACCCACAGCCTTCAGGCAGCCTTCAGACAACCTCCATAACCTTCACAAAAGATGTTTCTGTTCCAGTGGAAGTCAGATCCAAAAATAGGCTGGGTTTGGTGGGTGTGGAGGATGATGACGCCACGTTTGGTCTTGAATATGATCCAAGATTTGAAAAGTGAAGAAAGCAAGGTTGATGGGACTACTTGAGTGAATAGGGACTACTTGAGTGAATTATCTTCCAGATTTACACTAGGGATGCTAATTTTAGCCTACGCTTCCTACTTCGGATCCAGACTACTGGTTGGGAGGAGTTTTCTTTTATTCACTTTTAAGCTCTTACTATTTCTTGGTGTCCTAGGAAGTCCCAATGGAACACCGTATTAAAAGCTATTGCATAGCCTGGGATTTCTGGAACACATTCACAGACACTATTCTTTTTAACTCTCAGAGGTTTACATTTACTGGATGGACACATATCCAAGAACAGAAACAGTTTTCAAGCAAGATAATTAGTATGGGGTCATTAGGGTTTGTATTTGTTGTGGAGTTTTGTAAAAAATATTATATAGTAAAATTGACCTTTTCCTCAGAAGTATACATGTCTATGAATTTTAACTTGGATTATTAGGTTTTATCAACATTGGCAGTGCCTACAAGCTGATTCACTAGTGCCATAGTTGACACACAATAAAAAAATGAGTGTTTCTTTCCACTGGTCTTATGAGTGCACCAGGCCAGTAAGCACCCTTCCTCTATTCTCCTTACTTAACCATTTTGCTGAGAGGCCTCTACTACTCTCATTTCCTCCTTGCTAATGGAAACTTAGACCCACCCATAGACTGATATAACTGCACCCAAATCCCAAGACTAGCATTCTACTTGAAAATAAAATTTGTGGAAAGTTAAATCCTCATAAATGTAATAGAAGATAATCAAGATAGAGGTTTTAGGTCCTATGGAATAGCTCTATTATATATATTTTTCAGGATTGGTTTGTAATAGAAAGTCAATAAATATTTGTTCAAGCAGACAATAAGGTATGTAGCAAAAAAAAGGATAAAATGGAGGCTTTGTTTTCCCTAAGCTTAATACTATCTCAGGACAGGAAAGATAGGCACTTGCCAAATTTCAAAAGATGAGAAATGATACAAGTTCCCAGATCAATAGAACTATGCATAAGGCCTGTCAGAATTCAGAGGAAAAGTCAAGGTGGGTGAGATTGGGGCTCTTTCTTTTAGAAGATAGGGTAAGGACAAAGCTCCATGTGTCCATTAATAGCCCCTCCATTCCCTTGGTGTCGATAGATTTAGAACAGACATCAGAGAGCCGCCCTGTCAGTTGGTTCTAGTCACTAGCTGACCAGGTAGTCGGCCCAGGAGATTAAATGCCTCAGGGAAGAATAGGTCAGTTTATGTATTAGTTTAGATCAAGATTGCCAACATGTAATGGAATCAATGACAAGCAGCACTGAAGTCTCTGGGAAGCATTTAAAAAATGCAGATTCCTGGGTCCTACCCAGACCTGCTGAGCGAGGAGAATTACTGAGGTAGAGCCCAGAAACTAGCAATTTTAAAAGCTCCCTAAGTGATTCTACTGTGCACTCAGGGTTAAGAGCCAGACTAGAGAAGCTGGTGGGGGGGGATGAAGGGAGTAGAGATGGCAAAAATCCGATTTCATCAAGAAGTAAACATTTATATAATCTTAGAAATGACTGAGGGCTTCCCCACTGGCTCAGTGGTAAAGAATCTGCCTGCAATGCAGGAGACTCAAGTTTGATCCCTAGGTCAGGAAGATCCCCTGGAGGAGGGCATGGCAACCCATTTCAGTATTCTTGCCTGGAGAATCCCATGGACTGAGGAACCTGGTGGGCTGCAGTCCACAGGGTCGCAAAGCGTCGGACACGACTGAAGCGACGACTTAGCAGGCCACAGAAATAACTGAATCACTGGCTATCCCGATTTGTTTTTTTTGCGTCCAAATATTTTAGCCTTGCCCAATGGCTTGTTCCAGACCTGTGTCTGTGATTAAGGATGGTGACATAGTCTGGAGCCTCCCTGCACTGTGACCTGAAATAACTGATTGATATCTGTGGCTCTGAATGTGTTTGTCAAACAACACAGAAGGCTTTGCTTGGTATGGACATTTGATTATTTTTTGCCATTGTTTCCTCTCCTGGTTCTTGTTAGTCACGATTCAGATCATGCCATCTTTTAAAATTGTGTCTGATGTTTCTGCACTCAGGGGGCTCCACTTTTTCAGCATATATCTGCCTGAACACAGCGCCCCAGACCCTGAGAGACTTCTCCATCTGTAACTTGACAGAGCTTCAGCGGTTGGTACAGACGCTACGTTGCACCAACAAAAGATTCCCTAGGAGGGCTTTTGAGGTCCAAACCAAAACAGACTTTTTCTGTAAAGGAAGCAACAAGGCCAGGGAATATCTTGGCAACAAGGGCGTCACTGCCACAAACACAGAACGCAGGGAAATGAACAAGCTTAGCTAGCTATTAAGTGCTTGTCAGAACCTCAGCTGGGTGAGTCATGAAGTGTTCTTCCTGACCTCCAAGACTGAAATGAGGACATGAGAGAAACAGAATTCCAACTTCTGCATTCTCTGACTGTCAAAGAGGATAATACCACTTGCAACTCAAAGACGCTGTAAGGGGAATATGACTACACCAGTAACGTGCTTTAAAGGGCTGCAGCCACATAGACACTGTTGATAATCAGACATTCAGCCAGTGCTAGTCTACCAGCTAAACTCTCTCTTCACAGTGGAACTTCTCTTTATAACTTTCTTATTATGAAAATTTTCAAACGTATAGGGAAAGTAGATAGAATAGTATACTGAACACCTATGAGCTAGTATCGGAGAAGGCAATGGCACCCCACTCCAGTACTCTTGCCTGGAAAATCCTATGGATGGAGGAGCCTGGTAGGCTGCAGTCATGGGGTCGCTAAGAGTCAGACATGACTGAGCAACTTCACTTTTACTTTTCACTTTCATGCATTGGAGAAGGAAATGGCAACCCACTCCAGTGTTCTTGCATGGAGAATCCCAGGGACGGGAGAGCCTGGTAGGCTGCTGTCTATGGGGTTGCACAGAGTTGGACATGACTGAAACAACTTAGCAGTAGCAGTAGCATGAGCTATATCAGCTTCAACAAATTTCAACTCATAGTCAGGCTTATTTTATCCTTAACTCCTGCCACTTCCCACTTCCTGTATGATTTTAAATTAAATCTCAGATACTATATCAGTTCATTTCTATTTCAGTGTGTGTTTCCAAAAGATAAAAGTTTACAAATAACATAAGCATGGTACCATGATCATATTTAAAATTAACAGTAATTCCAAATATCCTGTCAGTATTCACGTTTCTAATGGTCTAATAGATATACAATTTGTTTGCGTCAGGATGCAAATAAGGTCTGCAAATTGCATGTGATTGATCTTTTTCTTGAGTTCTTTTAACCTACAGACTTCATTTTAATTGCAGTTTATTTGTTTGAGAATCATGTGGCCCACACAGTCACTGCTTCTCAAACTATGATGCATACAAATTGCCTGGGCAATTGATCAGATGCTGATTCTGAGTCTCAGGTTGGCCTGAGAGTCTGCATTTGTGACATATTCTTGGTTGCTGTTGTCCTTGTCATCCTCCAAGCCAAACTGAGGAAACTCTCCTACAGTATATGCCACCATATCAGTTCGGTTCAGTTCAGTTCAGTTTGCTCAGTCATGTCCGACTCCTGCGACTCCGTGGACTGCAGCACACCAGACCTCCTTGTCCATCACCAACTCCCCGAGTTCACTCATGTCCACTGAGTTGGTGATGCCATCCAACTGTCTCATCCTCTGTCATCCCCTTCTCCTCCCACCTTCAATATGGACTTTTGCTAATTGAATCTTTCTAGTGCAATTCAGGACAGAGGAGCCTGGTAGGCTGCAGTCCATGGGGTCACTAAGATTGGACACGACTGAGCGACTTCACTTTCACTTTTCACTTTCATGCATTAGAGAAGGAAATGGCAACCCACTCCAGTATTCTTGCCTGGAGAATCCCAGGGACGGGGGAGCCTGGTGGGCTGCCGTCTACGGGGTCACACAGAGTCGGTCACAACTGAAGCGACTTAGCTTAGAGCAATTCAACACATACGTTTTTAACTTTTTGTTTTGTATTGGGGTATAGCTGATTGACAATGTTGTGATAGTTTCAGGTGAACAGTGAAGGGATTCAGCTGACATATCCATGTATCCAAACTCCCTTCCCATCCAGTCTGCTGCATAACACTGAGCAGAGTTCCATGTGCACACAGTAGGCCCTTGTTGGTTATCCATTTTAAATATAGCAGTGTCAACACATACTTTTGTGACCTCTATATTTGAGAAATTGGTATAGTTAAATCCTGAGACTCGATCAGGTTTGGTTTCTTTTTTTTTCCATAGGTAGCGTTTTGTTCCTCTATCTGGAAATACATGAAACATTCATTGCCTCTTTCTTTAAAATGCCAGTAGCTTAGCCTTCAAGGCATATATCCATTAGTTCATTAGAGAGTACAAAAATAATGGTATTCTAATTCTCTTATTTCCTCTTCCTTAGCTAGAGTAATACCATAAAGAACAATCTCCTTTCATCTACTAAATATTAGCTACCTAGTGGCATTGTTCATATAAGAATCCTTGAGCAGAAAACTTGATTCTTTTCCTTTACCAATATTCAAAATAATGAGTTTGTTTACTACTATCTTCCAATAGTGACCAGTTAGTTTTTTAAATTTGTTTGGTTGTAATATTTGTTATTGCTGTTGCTTTTGGATTTTTTATGAACTCATGGATTTAAACGTATCTGATGCATTTCAATCCATTTCCATTATTTTTATATGAAAGATACTTCAAGTTGGCCTCTGAGTCCTTCTGACACAACTCAAGTAATTTTTATTGCTTCCTTGCTCTTTTATATAAGGAAATGTCCCAGGTTTGACTTGTATTCATTTCCTGACCCAGATCTGCAATCAATCATTTCTCCAAGATTATTGTTTCTTTTGGTGGAAACTTTTAAGATGATAATCTTGGTGCTATGGTGCTCATTTCCATTAGGTTAGTAGAGTGAAAATTCTTTAATTTGATGAATATATTCTTCAATATTTTAGATGGAAATATATTTCAAAATATATGTATGTGTATTCTATGTATTTTTAAAGTATACATTGCATACCATTATTGCATTACTCAGGAGACACTGCCTGTTTTTACTGACTTAATTTCAGAAAGATTATATAAATAAAAAACATTTCTGATTTGTTGCATTAAACACACCTTGTAAAAAAAGGCATCTTTCTTAGAATAGTGAATGCTTTGCAGTAAAAATCAGGACAGACTTTGGACAAATTGCTTAAACTTCTTCAAAACCCGATTTCATGATCTGAAAAATAGCTTCTTCATAAGGCTGTTAATAGCAAAACTGTCATTCACCAAGTATTTACTGGAAGCCAGAAACATTACATACATTTTCTCATTTAATTGGTACAACAACACTTTCAACTAAGTAGTGTTCTTCCCATTTTGTAAATGAGTAAACTTTCTCAAGGTGACACAGCCTGTTAAGTGACAGAGTCAGTACTTTAACACAGGTCTCTCTGATGCCACGCTTTTAACCTAGAATGGAGCATGGCAGTTAAATGAGACAGTAAGTATATGGTGCCCCTGGCCTTGTCCTGACAAAATGGTTTTCAATGAAAAATAAATGTCAGATAGCAGAAGTGGCCTTGGTAGATCTGTGCTTGACATTTGGGATGGGAGATGGGAGCGCGGACAGGAAAGGGGAGGCCACCAGCTTTCTGCTTAGCCAGGCTTCTGGCCCACTGATGCTCCTCTTGCTGATTTCCCATGTTGGGTCTAACCTATGTGTCCACCATGACAGATGCTCTCATGTCAGAGCTCAAGGTCAGCTCTCAAGAGTTCAGCCTGGCACCTTCTGTCATGCTGTCTTTTGAATACGCTCAGCAAGTGGCGGAGTCCGGAGGCAAGGCTGCTCTGGCCTCTCCCCCTCACATCGTGTGTCATTAGCCACTACACAGCTCTTTCTTCAAAACAAAATTCACAGAGCTGACAGATTCATCTGCTAATGTCGGGAGGCATCAGAGCCAATTACAGGAAACCTTCAGAAGGCAAATAGGGTCACTTTTCACAAAATGGGATAAAGAGAAGGAAAATAGTCTTGTCATTAAAAAGGACATTTTCCTCTCTGCAGACTCACCACAGGAAAATAGATTTATATTCATCCATCATTGCATTATGACTGCTTTAAATAATTTCAAATCAAAGCATCCACTACCTCCCCTCCCCCCCATACACACAGCCAACCTATCATTAACCACTTTGAGCTGATGAACAGTATTTCCCATTGTAAGTGATATCTTTATAATGATGGAAAATGTAGGTTGAAAGTGCAAAGCTGTAATACTTTTCCAAGACCACAACTAACCACATACGTTATTTAAAATCACCTGGAAAGGACACTCGTTTTAATTTGAATTCAGACCTGAAGGGTTCTTCTGGGTTCCGGTTTTGTTGAGATGTGCCAAATACTGTACTCGAGTTCTTGAGCAAGTGAGGGACAACTTTAGTTGTGTTTGAGGAAAACCTAGTGCAAAGTTTTAGGGGCACGGCCTCAACACTACACTTACCTCACACCAGTGTGAGAGTTTAGTCCAAATGAGAAAGTTTAGAGTCCACACAAGAACACCCTCACGCCTGAGGCCAGTTGCAAGTTCACAGATGGAACTGTGGTCTCCCAAACCACTGCCCGTTTCAGAAATTCACTAAGCCTCACAGAACTCCCTGAAGGCTATTACGTTCATGGTTATAGTTATTGCAGGAAAAGGATGCAATTTAGAATCAACCAAGGGACAGAGTCCTAAAGAAGCACCAAGTCCAGGGCTTCCGTGGTCTTCTGCCAGTGGAGACAAGACATGTTACTTATCCAGCACCAGTGTGACAATATGGACAAAATCTTGCCAATCACGGTAACTCATGGAACCTCTGTGTTTGGGTTTTAATTGGAGCTTCAATATGTAGGCATGATTGACTGCCCCATCTGGCAGAGTCTTTAGCCCACTAGATCTGAGTCTCTAGTCACTAGGCGTGACCCAAAGCCTTCTATATCCCTGGTATGGGACAATAGTATTGGTTCGTATTTGATGATACAACAACTGAACATCTTCAATATTTTCAGGTTCCTCTTCCAGTGATCAAGAGTGACTGTCTTTAGCTATGCAAGTGGTTGTATTCTTTACAGTGTGTTCTAAGAATATTAAATGGATGCTCTAAATGTGTATCTAGTTTTTCAATTCTGAATGGACTTTGGGGGAGTTGTTTGGATCTCACACATTATTTTCCTTAAGAGGTAGGGCAACTTGTAACACCTAGATTTTAGTCAACAGAGTTTAATAGTCAGTGTGCACTTTTCATGTATGTGGTTTTAGATGTCCCAAACTTTCAGAAAAGCTCTTTGTTTATCCATTTGTTGTAACAGCCCTTATGGTAAAATCTAAGTAGGCTTACTATCAATATAAGGCACACTCATACTGCCTTATATTATTATGAAGAAGAAAATGTTAGCAATTGTGTTTTTTCTCCTATGACATATCAAGAACACAGGAATGTTTTCTATTTCAAAGGATGTAGAGTATATGTAGGAGAAGGCAATGGGAACCCATTCCAATACTCTTGCCTGGAAAATCCCATGGGCAGAGGAGCCTGGTGGGCTGCAGTCCATGGAGTTGTGAAAAGTCGGACACAACTGAACAACTTCCCTTTCACTTTTCACTTTCATGCATTGGAGAAGGAAATGGCAACCCACTCCAGCGTTCTTGCCTGGAGAATCCCAGGGATGGGGGAGGCTGGTGGGCTGCCGTCTATGGCGTCACACAGAGTCGGACACGACTGAAGTGACTTAGCAGCAGCAGCAGGGTATGTGTATGCCGTATAAAATTGTGTCTTAGCTTCATAAAAAATGACACCTTCAAAAAAACAGAAAAAAAAAAGGTTTCTAAGTTTAAGAGCTCTGTTTCATGTTTAAAAGGGTAATATACATAGAAAGTGGAGAAGGCAATGGCACCCCACTCCAGTACTCTTTGCTGGAAAATCCCATGGGCAGAGGAGCCTGGTAGGCTGTAGTCCATGCTGTCGCTAAGAGTCGGACACGACTGAGCGACTTCACTTTCACTTTCCACTTTTATGCATTGGAGAAGGAGATGGCAACCCACCCTAGTGTTCTTGCCTGGAGAATCCCAGGGATGGGGGAGCCTGGTGGACTGCCGTCTATGGGGTCGCACAGAGTCGGACATGACTGAAGTGACTTAGCAGCAGCAGCAGCAGCATACATAGAGAGATACATGTTGAGAAGGTGAGATTTTCATATCACCATGTGTACATGTTTTTGCATCAGAAAGGTTTGTGTTTGTAACTAGAGCTAGAATACTTTGTTTCACTCATCGATGCACGAAGGTAACTTTAAAAAAAATAAAGTAAACTTGCTGTTAAAACACTTATCCTGTATACAGTCACACACGTGTGACTTTTAAAGTCATGGCCACCAGAACCTTATGTGATTATGTTTCATTTTTAGTTGCTTTTAGACATTTTTCCTAACCTTTGTTAGGAATTTCTGAAAAACAAACAGATGACTGAGTAGATTTTAAGGGTGTTATTCAGATATCTTACCTTGATAACAAGGTCTTACATTGAGTAATAATTTGTCTAAATCACTCTGCTAGGCATAGTTGAGGATATGTGAAAAAGAGAAATAAGTGCTGAGGGGGGAGCAGAGAACCTGGGGAAGCTTCACATGGGAGGGAGCGTTTAGCCTGGGACATGCAGACTAAGTGGGAGCTTGAGTGAGACGGATTTGGACAGAGTTCAGTGGGAACTGAGGCCGTGTCTCCTCCTCTCGGCATTACCTTCATAAAAAATGACAGCTTCAAAAAAACAGAAAAAAAAAATGTTTCTAAGATTTAAGAGCTCTGTTTCATGTTTAAAAGGGTAATATACATAGAAAGTGGAGAAGGCAATGGCACCCCACTCCAGTACTCTTTGCTGGAAAATCCCATGGGCAGAGGAGCCTGGTAGGCTGTAGTCCATGCTGTCGCTAAGAGTCGGACACGACTGAGCGACTTCACTTTCACTTTCCACTTTTATGCATTGGAGAAGGAGATGGCAACCCACCCTAGTGTTCTTGCCTGGAGAATCCCAGGGATGGGGGAGCCTGGTGGACTGCCGTCTATGGGGTCGCACAGAGTCGGACATGACTGAAGTGACTTAGCAGCAGCAGCAGCAGCATACATAGAGAGATACATGTTGAGAAGGTGAGATTTTCATATCACCATGTGTACATGTTTTTGCATCAGAAAGGTTTGTGTTTGTAACTAGAGCTAGAATACTTTGTTTCACTCATCGATGCACGAAGGTAACTTTAAAAAAAATAAAGTAAACTTGCTGTTAAAACACTTATCCTGTATACAGTCACACACGTGTGACTTTTAAAGTCATGGCCACCAGAACCTTATGTGATTATGTTTCATTTTTAGTTGCTTTTAGACATTTTTCCTAACCTTTGTTAGGAATTTCTGAAAAACAAACAGATGACTGAGTAGATTTTAAGGGTGTTATTCAGATATCTTACCTTGATAACAAGGTCTTACATTGAGTAATAATTTGTCTAAATCACTCTGCTAGGCATAGTTGAGGATATGTGAAAAAGAGAAATAAGTGCTGAGGGGGGAGCAGAGAACCTGGGGAAGCTTCACATGGGAGGGAGCGTTTAGCCTGGGACATGCAGACTAAGTGGGAGCTTGAGTGAGACGGATTTGGACAGAGTTCAGTGGGAACTGAGGCCGTGTTCCTCCTCTCGGCTTTCTTTGAACCCTTTTGTGTGGTTTCCTATTCTGTTTTGCTTGTCATGGGCAGACAATGTGGTCACCTTGGAACACCTTGGAAACACCTCTTGAGAGACCCCCACCCTGGAAAGGCAGACTAGCGTCGCAGGAAACAAAGTCAGATCTAGTTCAAGGGAAGGGTGTCTTCACACGGCCTCCATTCCCAGATCAAGTCGTGAGATCCAGAGGGCCACGAGGAGGATCTGGCCCCGGGGAGAGGCATCAAGGTTAAGGACGCAGCCCTCAGCCTGCCTCTAGTCTGGACAAACAAGCATCATATGCTGGCTGCCGTGTGATCCACCACAATCACAAGAGTAAGAGACGGAGGATGTGCGGCCAAAGCCTTAATGAGACGTGAAGAGAGTTCAGTTTCTGGGCTTCCTCCATGCAGTCTCCATCACACTTGCTGAGCACGTGTGTGGTGTGTGACTGGTCAAGGATTCAGGGATTCCAGGACCCCATTACTTGCTAGCTCATCTTGTGCACATACCTGGCATTAGATATTAGCTTAAATATGATGCTCATACTGCTTTTAATCTACAGCGCCCTATTAAATTTTTGTGACAGTCCCCATTTTACAATAGAAGACTTAAGGTTCAGAGCCATTAACCAACTTATACTACTAATGTACACCAGAGGCCAAACCAAGGTCTGTTTGCTATTAAGCTAAAACAGTAAAGGATGGCCTTCTATGCTCTCTTAATCTCACTCTCTGACTCTAATAATAAAAATGAACGAAACTATACAAAACAATTTTAAATATTCATTATTTGTCTTTTTTATAGTCCATCCCTACCCTCGGATTCACAATATGAGGTGCAGTTGGTTACAATTCTTTCTGTGAACCATTTCCATTTCCTTATCATTAGCACATTTACTTGGCTCACTTTTCTGAGGAAAGAAAATGGTTTTGAATTCTACATCCTAATACTAAATTTCAGCTTTTAAAGATGAGTAATTAAAACCTCCATTGTCAGTCGTTCCTTTTTTCAAATTCACTGATGAATATTTAACCTCGTCCCTTGGAGTTCTGGTAAAGGAAGACAGCATTATGGCTTCAAGCCGTGAGCCAAGGAGGGGTTCATTCAAGCAGGGGTCTCTCCCTCTGTGCAGGGGCTTCACTCTTGCTGTGGACCCTCTGTGCAGTGAGTGCTGAGTTCTGTTCTTGCAGAAAAACACCTTGCTGGATCACACCAGCCATGAAAGCCCTTAATGAAAATGCAGCCCCGAGAATAATGAAGCTTCTTGTTCCCTTTGCTGAATTCACCTCGGGTGCTGTCTCGCAGTCCTTTTATTCTCTGCTCAGACCACCACTGGGGGTGAGCAAGAGTCCTGTGAATCAAGACCCTTCTGTTTTCCAGTCGCTGCCGTGAATGTGGCAGTTCTTTGCACAGGAGTTTCCTCTTCCTTCATTCAGCATTTCTTAACCACTGCCACACTCTCCCCACTCGATGTGCGACCATTGTTATTATGCCCGAGGCTTCAACTAGCAGGACAGCATGTAACAGTAATTTTTATCATTAGACTTTGTTAAGTCATCAATTTGATTTAAAGCCTTATTTTACATCTCACAAGGGAAACTGTCGTGCATTTAGACAGGGAGGCATCAACATTTCGGTACTGGACTGATGGTGATGGGACACGTGTGCATCCCAGAGCAGCTTCAAGGGTGGACCCAGGGCTGGGCCGCTGGGCACCGGCAACGCCAGGGGGCGCCATGCACGTCGGCTCCAAGGTGATGGGCACTTACCAGGAGCTGGCCACAGGTCACCCTGCAGGAGAGTTTGGATAAAGTCATGATAGCTCCTTTAATGAGAAATGAATGACTCCTGGGGACAGTGCCATAATTACAAACCAGTGAGGCAAAATAGTGCAGTACCAGTGAGTATGAAACCTAATGCCAGATTGTCATGAGTTTAAATTCTGGTTCATCTGTGTGAATTTTCTGGCAAATGACTTAACTCCTCCAGGTCCCAGATTTGTCATCTGTAAATAAAGTTAATAGAAAACCTACCATACAGGGTTATTATAAGGATTAAGTAAATTAATATTTGTAAAGCACATAGACACTGGCTGATGCATAGTATCATATAAGCATTTGTTATAAAAATGAAAAAAAAATCACATTCATCATTCTGTTGATGCTTTAGTGAAATAAGGTAGGACTCACATGACCAAGACTGTTTAATAATTTCTCTGTCTATTCTCAATTATTGCCATAATTATTGTTGCCAGAATGCTACATTACTTAATTAGGAGGGTACCTTTAACTGTGTTTTACACATTTGTGAACACTTGGATACTCCACATTTCTTTAAAAAGAGAATGAAAACAAAATTAAACTCTTAAGCCAATTATAGAGATATATATGTACAAGGATGTTCTTTAGAGAAAAATTGGAAGCAACTTAGGTGTCTATCAGTGGGAAACTGGATAAATTGTGGCATATTTATAAAATGTGAGTATATATCTATTATTATTACATATGACTTTTATATGTCACATATGATCATATATATTATATATGGTATTATATATGATTATATATATATTTGAAAGATATTACATTTATTCTCTACATATAAGATAGGGATATATTTCTAGAAAAATGTTGAGTTTAAAGAACCCTAGAAGGATGACATGTAGAGTACATACTATAAACTTTCACTTAAATACATACATATGTAGGGCTTTCCCGGAGGCTCAACAGTAAAGAATCCAACTGTCAGTGCAGGAGACACAGGTTGGATCCCTGGTCCAGGAAGATCCCACACGCAGTGGAGCAACTAAGCCGGTGCGCTGCAACTGTTGAGCCTGTTCTCTAAAGCCCGGGACCTGCAACTAGAGAAGCCGCCACAATGAGAGGCCCACGCACCACAAGTGGAGAGTGGCACCTACTCGCTGCAGCTAGAGGAAAGTCTGACCAGCGACGAAGACCCAGCACAGCCAAAAAGAAACACATAAAATTGTTTAAGAAATGCATGCACATGTAGAAGGTGTATAACAGAAACATGATCATGAAGGACACACACAATATCAAGGTGGAAATTTAAGAAAGGAGGGAAGGGAATGGAATCTGGCAGGAGCACAAAGGGGATTTCAGTTTCATCATTTCAGCATTTCCTTTCTCAAAAAAAAAAAAAAAATTCTGAAACAAACATGGCAACATTTAACACTGATTAAATCAAGTTGAAGATTACCTTATCGTATTATTCTCTGTGCTTTTTATTTATATTTGAACATACTGATAATAAAATAATAACAAAACCCATTTAAATGCCAAATTTTAATTCTAAAGTTTCCACCCATAGATTATGTTACTCCTCCTAGTTAATTTTTTTAAATTCTTTTTTCTTCAAAATGTTAACATACTACCAATTGTTCTAGTGTTTTTATGGATGGCCCTGTTTCATGAGGTTTAGAAAGCACTTTGGCACAAAGGCTCTTAAGAATATATCTTCATTATTCTAGAAAGAATTTTAATGACCTATCATTCATCAGTGTTAATGACAGTCATGTAGATAAATCCCTAAGCAGTCCTTTTAAGGGTTGCATTTTTTGCTCAGCCAGAAATAAAAAGTGCTTTCTTGACTTCCTGGATAATTTTGCTAAGCAAGCATTTTGTACATTTTCAGGTGCTCAAATGAAACAATTGAGAGCATTTGTTTACTGTTTTACTTGCAAACTTCTTCAACAGAACAGCAAGAAACGAATCATCCCTTTGAATCTTTATCACTTTGAATATGTATTGATTGGTGAAACAAACAGCACTGTGACCTAGATTTTCAATGTCACATATTGAAATGTGGCTGGTGTGCTCTGAGTTTAGCAATTCTCTGTTCATCGTATAAATTAACTGGGACAATGACTTGTGACCTTAAAATTGCAGCTTTGTGGTTCAATATGCCATTGACCTTTTTATGTCCTATCTATGGAGTATTAATGTGTAAAATGGTCACCAAATTAATTTATGTCAGCTGTTGTCTACATTCTAACTAGAAAACAATTTTCATTGTCTGGAGCATGAATGTTTATCGTACAGATATTTTAAAATTAAAAATTTCAATTTCAATGTTATTTAACATTGCTGAGATTATTGAATGTGAAATGTGTTCATAGATACTGTATTATTTATTGACTATTCACCAGGCATGGTTGGGTCTTAGAGTGGTGACTGAGACACTGCCACTGTCTTCAAATTATTAATAATCTAATGAGTAACAGAGTCAAGAAAAGAGACCATTATAATACAGGAAGATAATACTGTATCCGTGGCATAAGAGAGACTGTTAAAGGAACCCGTAGCAAGGAAACCCAGCTGAGTCTTGGAAGATCGAAGTGAGCAATCTAGGAAGGCTTCCTGGTGATGGAGTCTAGGCTGCTGCTTCATTTGAAGGCTGGCATAAGTATAGTCCATGTAGGGGAGTCCACACATGGAAAAGCAAGAGAAAGCATGTTGTTGTTGTTGAGTAGCTAAGTCATGTCCAACTCTTTTGCTACCTCATGGACTGTGTAGCCTACCAGGCTCCTCTGTCCCAGGTAAGAATAGAGGAGCAGGTTGTCATTTCCTTCTGCAGGGCATGTTCCCAATCCAGGGATTGAACCCGTGTCTCCTGCACTGCCAGGCGGATTTTCTACCACTAAGCCACCAAAGAAGTCAAAGAGAAAGCATACTATGGGGCAAATATTCAGATTGTTTCTTTGATATCAAGAATCACCATTCACTCAGAGTTTTTGCGTATTCCACATCTTCTAAGAACACCTCACAAGTTGGCCCCAGAAAGCTAGAATTATTAAAACATGTTGCCCTACTTTAAGAAAAGTTATGTTTCAGGCCTGAAATATGTAAGAATAAGGATAATGAACTAAGCAGCTCAAAGTCTGTTTTGACGCCACCAGCTTAAGCAAGATGTGAAGACTGCAGTTGCCGGCAGTACTGAAGCCAAGGCCCATGGCACTCTTTTCGTCCATGAGTGACCCCCAGCTTCCTCTGTCTTCCCATCACCCACACACCACCTGAACGTAAGGTTCAGAGCTGAGCAAGCCCTCCTCATAGCATCCTGGAGCCTGACTAAGATCTGCAGCAGAGCACAGGCTTTTCTCCACTTGACCACCTCTTTCTGTTTTCGTCTAGTTTACCACAATCCAGACATTTAGGATGATTTGGATTTCACGTGTTAATGCAGCCTTTCTGAACACTTTTCCTTTTCATTTTACTTTACCTAATTTTTTTTTCAAATGTTCATGAGAAAATTAGTTCACATCATGAACTAAAAACCTGTCTTGTTCTGGGATAGGCACTAATTTGAAGGGCTGAAGTCTACCATAAAGTCTAGTAAACTAAGTGAAAACGTCATTCTACGACATGCTCATGTATTTGTTTAATTAAACGTTTGATAAAGTATGATAAAATATATATATATATACACTACTATATTGCTTTTTTTGTTGCTCAGTTGCTAAGTCCCAACTCTTTGCGACCCCATGGACTGCAGCATGCCAGGCTTCCCTGTCCTTCACCGTCTCCCAGAGTTTGCTCAAACTCACGTCCATTGAGTTGGTGATGCCATCCAACCATCCTCTAAATATAGTCTCAGTGTGTTCAGAACGTAATCCATTTCTTTTCAACTTTGTAATGCAGGAGAAGAAAACCTCCTGGCGATTTTACGACGAAGATGGTGGAAATACATGATCCTGGGACTGATAGACCTGGAAGCCAACTACCTGGTGGTCAAGGCTTACCAGTACACAACTCTGACCAGCATCCAGGTACCACGGCTCTTTTTCTTTTCTTCCGTATCATCTTAGAGGTGTAGTTTGCTTTCAGTTTAGTCACTTGGGAATCTGAATACTAGTCTGTAGATTTTGCAATGAGAAGGAATGTATAAAAATTACCTTAAACTTTATATCTGTGTTCTTTTAATTTTTCTTAATTCGCATGTTATTGGACATCTCTTTCTTCTTTGATTTTAGTATGCCACAAGAACCATTGTCACCCATTAAGGGAGCGGTGAGGTGGATGGGTGCTGGGAGAACAGCCATAGTGCTCCAAAGCTAGTCTAGGCCCCACCCACCCCCAGAAGCCCCACAATGACACACACCCCTCTGTCTCCCTCTCGTATGTGCCCAGCACTTCATTTTAAAGCTCTGTCTTCATAGTCTGACTTACCTAAGAACGCTGTTTGTCTATTTCCACCTATTCCACCAAGCTGTGAGCTTTTTCACAGCAAGAAGGATATCTTCTTCACCTTTGAATCTCAAGTACCTCATACGAAACCCAGCACATAATAGACAATCAAAAATATTTAAAAACCTTAATTAAATTGCATTGATTTCCAGTGTTTTGGGGCACAGAAATTCCCAGCCATTCTCTACCCACATGTGAGGGCCCTGGAATGTCTATACTGGTATATATAGTGGGAGAAGAAAGAGGCACACTGGCTTCATGGTGGAACTGGGCCCATTAGTGCAGAATGGAAACTTACAAATTGGCTTGGGGAGCGTGAAAAGGAAACGTCTTCCTTTGGAAATTCAGTTGACCTTTGTTTTCTTTTGTTAAGCATTGAAAATTCACATCCAGTTACCGGTTGCTTAAGTTCTGTGGGGATTCATACAAATGTTTTTGCAGTTTCCTTTCGTCAGCAGTGACAAGGTGTTTAACAATGTTCCCCTTGTCCTCAAGTGTTTTGTTCAGCCCATGTTATGCACAACCATTGATCCATCCAACACCTCTCTCAAATTAACTGTCTCACACCCCCATTTAATGCTGCATGCTATAAAAAGTTTAACTCTGCAGAAAGGCAGAAAAATAATAATGCTACCTGTATACATTTTTCTTCATTATAACTTACTGAGCAAGGGATGGGGAAAGTGAAAAAGCAAGTGGAATCTAACAATTTTAGAACCATTTTGCTTCCTACAAAAAAAAAACTATTAAATAATAATAAATGGTCAAAAGAAAAGGCATTTGCTCTTGGAACCATGTTGGTACTGTTGTTCTATATTTCAAAACCTTAGGGGCAGGAAACCTGAGGAATATGATTGGAGAATAATTATCCCAGTTTGATTCATTTGGTCACTTCAAAAATAAGTACTGAATACTTCTGTGTTCAAGTCAGGTATTAGGGAGGGAACACTTGTGAGCAAAAGAACAAAACAGATACTTTCTGTACTCTCATGGAGCTTCCAGGAAATGAGAAAGGCAGCTTTTGGTCAAATAACGAAGTTAATGGATATATCGTCTCAGCAGTTAAGAATCCACCTGCCAAGCAGGAAACATGGGTTCAATCCCCGGGTTAGGAAGATCCCCTGGAGAAGGAAATGGCAACCCACTCCAGTATTCTTGGAGTGGAAAGAAAATCCCATGGACAGAGAAGCCTGGCGGGCTTCAATCCCTGGGTTAGGAAGATCCCCTGGAGAAGGAAATGGCAACCTACTCCAGGATTCTTGGAGTGGACAGAAAATCACATGGACAGAGAAGCCTGGCGGGCTACAGTCCATAGGGTCACATAAGAGTTTGACACCTCAGCGACTAAACAGCAACAAAATCATTATAGTCAGGGATAAAGGTTTTAAAAGAAAGCAACGCAGTTCTACAAGGACATTTGTCAGAATGACCTGACCTAAACTGGAAAGTTGGGGAGGTTTTTTTCTAAGAGATTGCTGATGGAGTGAGATTTGTGAGAGAAGTGGAAGATTAGCTGGGAAAGAAAGAGATCCAAGCAAAGAAGACAGCATGCCCAAGGCTCTATGGTAGGAAGGACCACGGTGAGGATGAGGTTGTGAGCAAGGGCTTGTGACTGGGCGAAGAGACTGAAGAAAAGAGTGGTCAACAAAGTGAGCTGAGGAGGGAGGCGGGGCCAGCTTCCGCTAGTCTTGACAGCCAGCACAAAGGCTTGAGTCTATAAGCTAAGTGCCGTGGGAAGCCACATTTGAGTTTTAAAGGCAGTCAGGCTGTGGTGCAGAGAACAGACTGAAGCAATGGGTGCTCACAAGGGAATAAAGGAAGACAGAGCTAGAAACTTAAGTTGGGGTCATACAAGAGGAGGTCTTTAATGCCAGGATGAAGAGTCTGGCTTAAGAGAGCCATGAAATTTTCTGAGGAAAGAGATGATAAAATGTGACCCCACCGCCATTTTTAAGGCACTTCTGCTTCTACAAGACAGTCCTCCTTACTAGCTGGCAGAACACCAAATACTTTTGTTTTCTGACTCTCTTAGAAACAGTGATGAAGAGCCTCTCCATGTTTTATCCCCCTGCCCTTTCAGTTCATCCACCACATTTAGGATTAAATGTCACAAGCAATTGATACATGAAACATGAGAGGAAAATACATTATTTCTGAAATGATTATAAACTCACAGGGAACTGTAAAACTGCATAGGATTCTTTGAACTGTTCAGACAGCTTTTCCTCAATGGTGACATTTTGTATGACTTTCATATAATGTCAAAACCAGGATATTGACATTGGTAGAATACTGTTCACTAGACTTCAGACCTGATTCAGGTTTCATCTCTTTTCCTTCACTCGTGTGTGCGTGCGTGTGTGTGTGTTAGTCACTCAGTCATGTCCAACTCTTTGTGACTCCATGGACTGCAGCCCACCAGGCTCCTCTGTAGCTGTACCCAGTTTGATCCCCGTGTAGGTTTATGTAACCACTATCAAAGTCAGGATACGGAACTGTTCCATTACCACAAAGGAAATCCCTCATGCAACCCCTGTGAAGTGACACCCATTCTACCAGCCTCATCCCTATCCCTAACGACCACTACTCTATTCGCCACCTATATGATTTTGTGAACTGGAGAGTATGCATAGAATGAAATTATATGGTATTTAATCTTTTTGCTGTTGTTGAATTCCTAAGTCATGCCCAACTCTTTATGACCCTAATGGACCGTAGCACACCAGGCTCCCCTGTCCTTTACTATCTCCTGGAGTTTGCTCAGATTCATGTCCAATAAGTCAGTGATGCTATCTAACAACCTCATCCTCTGTTGCCCCCTTCTCCTCCTGCCCTCAATCTTTCCCAGCATCAGAGTCTCTTTCAGTGAGTCAGCTCTTTATATCAGGTGGTCAAAGTATTGGAGCTTCAGCTTCAGCATCTGTCTTTCCTTTCCAGTGAATGTTCAGGGTTGATTTCCTTTAGCATTGACTGGTTGCTCTCCTTGCAGTCTGAGGGACTTTTAAGAGTTTTCTCGAGCACCACAATTAGAAAGCATCAGTTCTTCAGCCTTCTTTGTGATCCAACTCTCGCATCCCTACATGACTACTGGAAAAACCGTAGTTTTGACTATACAGACTTTTGTTGGCAAAGTGATCTCTTTATTTTTTAGTATACTGTCTAGGTTTGTCATAGCTTTCCTTCCAAGGAGCAAGATCTTTTAATTCATGGCTGCAGTTACCATCTGCAATGGTTTTGGAGCCCAATAAAGTAAATCTATCTATGCTTCCACCTTTTCTCCTTTATTTGCCATGAAGTGATGGAACTGGATGCCATGACTCTAGTTTTTTAACCTTTAGAGGTTGGCATTTTTCACTAAGCATAATGCCCGGTTGTTGTTCAGCCACTGCATCATGTCTGACTCTTTGTGACCCCATGGACTGCAGCATGCCAGGCTTTCCTGTCCCTCACCGTCTCCCAGAGTTTGCCCAAGTTAGTGTCCATTGAATCAGTGATGCCATCCAACCATCTCATCTTCTGTTGCACTCTCTTCCTTCTGCCTTCAATCTTTCCCAGCATCAGGATTTGTTTGTTTTTCCAGTGAGTCAGTTTTTCGTGTCAGGTGGTCAAAGTATAGAAGCTTCAGCTTTAGCATCAGTCCTTCCAATGAGTATCAGGGTTGATTTCCTTTAGGATTGACTGGTTTGGTCTCCTTGCTGTCCAAGGGACTCACAAGAGTCTTCTCCAGCACTACAGTTTGAAAGCATCAATTCTTTGGCACTCTGCCTTCTTTATGGTCCAACAATCTATAATGCCCTTAAGTCCATCAGAATTATTGCATATATCCATAGTTTGAGTAGTATTCCATGGTATAAATATACTAGAGTTTGTTTAACCATCACCTGTTGAAGGACTTATAAGTTGTTTCCAACTTTGAGATTTTTACATTTAAAGCTAGTAAGACATTCATATGCAGGTTTTATATTAATATAAGATCTCATTTCTCTGGGATAAGTGCCAAAAGTGCAATTTCTGGATCATGTAGGAAATGACTATTTGATTTTTAGAAACAGTTAAACAACTGTCCAGAGTGGCTGCACCCTTTCACACTCGTACCAGCAGTATATCAGAGGTCCAATTCTCCCTGCCCTCACTAGCATTTAATATTATCATTATTCTTTATTTTAGTCATTAAGGCAATGGCACCCCACTCCAGTACTCTTGCCTGGAAAATCCCATGGACAGAGGAGCCTGGTAGGCTGCAGTCCATGGGGTCGCTAAGAGTCGGACATGACTGAGTGACTTCACTTTCACTTTTCCCTTTCATGCATTGGAGAAGGAAATGGCAACCCACTCCAGTGTTCTTGCCTGGAGAATCCCAGGGACAGGGGAGCCTGGTGGGCTACCGTCGATGGGGTCGCACAGAGTCGGACACGACTGAAGCGACTTAGCAGCAGCAGCAAGAGATATGCAGTGGTACTTCATTGTGCTTTTAATTTGCAGTTCCCTAAGGCTAATAATGTCAAACATCTTTTGGGAAAAAATTTTAACTTTGCCTTTATAGTAAGAAGATAAAGAAAGCTAACAATGGCAAGAGATAACATTTATTCAGGAAAAAAGATGACGAAAGATGGACATTGAAGTGAAGAAATCAAGCTGTTTTCTTTATTAGAAAGTCAAATGAGAAATGGTAACACCTTTATACTGGATTTATAAGGGTTTTAGTCTAAAGACACATTTGTGGATTTGTATCTCTTGACTTGTAGAGAAGGAATAGATTGTGTCTGTGACTTTGAGACAGATTAGCAATGACATTTGGATAAATTCTAAAAGCTGTGCTATTTTTACAACTGTGCTATATGAACCATTTCAGTAGAAATACCAGCTTTACAACTTCTCACCCAAAGATGATTCATCTTTCTTCAGCCGTGTAGTACTAAAATGCAAACAGATGAAACTAGTATATCTGTGAAATAAGAAAAAAGAAGATCTCTTCAAACATGATAGTTTGGTAATTAAAATTATCTCACATGGGAAACATCTCCATTTCTCTTGCTAACCATGCTGAGAAGGCTGCATCTCTGACACAACCTTTCCTTCACACAGTGCTTGTGTCCAGGCTCTTCCCATTTTTAAGCAGTTTTCCAAGAGCAAAGAACAAGAAAGAAATCCTTCTAGTCCTGATTATTTTCCTCCTGCCCCAATCCTCTCCTTGGGTATGTTAGCAGAGGTTAATACAGAATGAAAGCCAGCTTCTCCAGTGTGCAGTGTGATACACTGGTCAGCGTGCACTGACCCTGGGACTCACGGTGCTAGGCATATACATGCAACCTACAAGTGTTGCATACACAGCATACTACACTATACTCATGCAACAGCTTTTTACCCAAGCAATGGCTTTTTGTGGAGAAGGCAATGGCACCCGACTCCAGTACTCTTGCCTGGAAAATCCCATGGACAGAGGAGCCTGTGGGCTGCAGTCCATGGGGTCGCTAGGAGTCAGACACGACTGAGAGACTTCACTTTCACTTTTCACTTTCATGCATTGGAGAAGGAAATGGCAACCCACTCCAGTGTTCTTGCCTGGAGAATCCCAGGGACGGGGGAGCCTGGTGGGCTGCCGTCTATGGGGTCACACAGAGTCGGACACGACTGAAGCGACTTGGCACCAATGGCTTTTTGTAACTCTCCATTCTTTCTAGGTCCACTCTTTGTGAATTTTCAGTAGGCTAAGAATTTAGTTGTATATGATAGAGAGGCTGGGTAGTTTGTACCTTCTAATGTCTCTCTGGAGTCTAAAGTTTAAGCCAAATGAACAGACTTAGCAACAGATTCCTTTATTGATTAAAAAAATGCCAACACTGTGGCTAGATGCTGGGGACACAGACACTGATCAGACCTGAGCCGTAGCGTGGGATGATAGACAGCTGTGTTAACAATTAGAATCCAGTGTGGCAGTATGGTAGGAAAAATATGCCTTCAGCTCAGTGCAGACACAGGAGAGAGGTACTTGTCACCCCTGAGATTTATATAACGGTGGTCCTATAGTCAAGAAGTTGTGAACATGAGAGAAAGTCACTAAGTATTCTTATTTGTAGCCAACCTGAATTTCCACCTCCGTGGATGAGCAGAGAGAAAGCACGCCTGTGCATATTAGAAACATGTCCTGTGGGCTTGAATTTATGATTATGAGCTCAGCTTTTAAGACTGTATTTCCTTCTTTATCCTCACTGTTTCTACCTGTCCTTGATGCAGGAGTATGGCAGTTTAATGACTATTCAAGAGTATTTTAAAGTGCATTTAAAGGCAAAGCATTCAAAAGCAACATTCTTACCCCCAAAGGGAACATGGTACTCTGACTCTCAGATTTCTTAGACCCAGACTTCCTATTCTCATGATTGTGAAAATAAATATGTAGCAGTCTAAATCTAAACATTTGATTGGTTGTGGCAGAGTTTTTGATCAGCCTTTTGTCCTAATGTCGGGGAGAGCCCCTTGTACATTATTGAAGGACATGCTAAAACTACCTTCAGTCTTTAGTTCCATATGATGTCCATCCCTAAACCTGTCTTTATTTTTTTTAATTTTACTTTATTTTACTTTACAATGCTGTATTGGTTTTGCCATACATTGACATGAATCTGCCCCAGGTGTACATGAGTTCCCAATCCTGAACCCCCCTCCCACCCCGTATCATCTCTCTGGGTCATCCCAGTGCACCAGCCCCAAGCATCCTGTATCCTGTATCGAACCTAGACTGGTGATTCATTTCTTACATGATAGTATACATGTTTCAATGCCATTCTCCCAAATCATCCCACCCTTTCCCTCTCCCTCAGAGTCCAAAAGACTGTTCTATATATCTGTGTCTCTTTTGCTGTCTCACATACAGGGTTATCATTACCATCTTTCTAAATTCCATATATATGCATTAGTATACGGAATTGGTGTTTTTCTTTCTGGCTTACTTCACTCTGTATAATCAGCTCCAGTTTCATCCACCTCATTAAAACTGATTCAAATGTATTCTTTTTAATGGCTGAGTAATACTCCATTGTGTATATGTACCACAGCTTTCTTATCCTTCATCTGCTGATGGACATCTAGGTTGTTTCCACATCCTGGCTATTATAAACAGTGCTGTGATGAACATTGGGGTCCATGTGTCTCTTTCAATTCTGGTTTCCTAGGTGTGTATGCCCAGCAGTGGGATTGCTGGGTCATAAGGCACGCCAGGCCTCCCTGTCCATCACCAACTCCCGGAGTTCTCTCAGACTCACGTCCATTGAGTCAGTGATGTCATCCAGCCATCTCATCCTTGGTTGTCCCCTTCTCCTCCTGCCCCCAATCCCTCCCAGCATCAGGGTCTTTTCCAATGAGTCAACTCTTTGCATGAGGTGGCCAAAGTACTGGAGCTTCAGCTTCAGCATCATTCCTTCCAAAGAAATCCCAGGGCTGATCTCCTTCAGAATGGACTGGTTGGATCTCCTTGCAGTCCAAGGGACTCTCAAGAGTCTTCTCCAACACCACAGTTCAAAAGCATCAATTCTTCAGCGCTCAGCCTTCTTCACAGTCCAACTCTCACATCCATACATGACCACAGGAAAAACCATAGCCTTGACTAGGATGGACAGGGAGGACTAGCATGCTGCGATTCATGGGGTCGCAGAGTCAGACACGACTGAGCGACTGAACTGAACTGACTGAAGGCAGTTCTATTTCCAGTTTTTTAAGGAATCTCCACACTGTTCTCCATAGTGGCTGTACTAGTTTGCATTCCCACCAGCAGTGTAAGAGGGTTCCCTTTTCTTCACACCCTCCCCAGCATTTATTGCTTGTAGACTTCTGGATCGCAGCCATTCTGACTGGCATGAAATGGTACCTCACTGTGGTCTTGATTTGCATTTCTCAGATAATGAGTGATGTTGAGCATCTTTTCATGTGTTTGTTAGCCATCCGTATGTCTTCTTTGGAGAAATGATATGTTCTTTCAAACTACCTTCTAACGAAGGGAGCTTTCATTCTCCACCTCCACTGACCCTGGTTGAGTGGGCTGGTACCCTGATGCCATCAGGTAATTCCATCAGCAAACAAGGAGAGCATCTCTCTTCCTTCCTCCCACTTCATGCCACAACAGCTAGGCTCGCAGGGAAACATGCATTTGATCCTCTCTTGACTCTGCTTCTTCATCTTCATCTTCCTTGTTGTAACTGTCACTTTCTACTTTATTTGGTAGTTGTTCACATATTATATTTCCTTTTTCCTTTAAGTCTGTAAGGTCCATGAAATGAGACCTGTGTACCTGATATACAATAAGTGCTGAAAAAAAATGTCTGATGTATTGAATAAATGTGGAAACAGTTCATCTTTGTCTCCTTCACAAGATCATGTACATATAGATGTCAAAAATCCATGAAATATTTGAATAAAAAGGTTAAAGAATGAAAGGATTAATTTCTAAAGACCAGCTTTAGGGCCAGACTGCACAAGTCACCTTTAATAGTTTTACTGTCAGGAAGTGCATTTGTTCATATAAGACCCAAGTATGGAACTCTAAAACACCTTTTAAGTATTCTACTATGCTCTGGGGATATAAAGATGATGACGAAACTGTCCTAGCTTTCAAGAAGCTCAAGTGTTGCAGGTGCAGATTCATTCATGCTCTGCTTAGATGTTCAAAGTAATTGTGTGTGCATTGGGTGCTATTCGTTTCAGTTATGTCTGACTCTTTGTGGCCCTATGGACTGTAGCACGCCAGGCTCTTCTGTCCATGGGATTATCCAGGGAAGAATACTGGAGTGGGTTGCCACGTGTATTCCTTCAGGGGATCTTCCCGACCCAGGGATCAAACTCGTGTCTCCTATATCTCCTGCATTGGCAGGTAAGTTCTCTAATCTTCATAGTGAACCTTCTCTAAGTATCCTTGAGGTAGCTAAATAGCAATGGATGGAGGGAAAATTCTGGTTAGATGTAAAACTTTCCAATTTCTTCCAGTTTAAAAACTTGGTTTGGATATTTTAGTTGCTTTTGGGCAAATGCTCAGGCTTTTAGAATTCTTGTCTCCCTTATGCATTTCTGAGAAGGCATGTGCGTCTCTAGGGTGACCTTTGGCCTCTCGTTGGTCCTTTGACTGCGGTCCACCCTTGGGCAGTCGGCCGCCGGTTGTTGAGTGTGCACTTGCTGGGTTGGATGTGGATCTGTGGCTCAGTTCTGTACCTGGCCTTCTGCTGGCCTCTGCTGCTCTCTCCCCCATTCTTGAGCCTCCCCTGATTCTCTTTGATGCTGTGCACCTCCAAGTATCTGGCTGTGAATGTGTCTGGTCTCCAGCCATGGTGGTTCACATAGAACCCCCTGTTCCACCCCAGGTCAGCCAGCCTGCACCTCTTTGCAGAGCACTCTGACTTCTGGCAAAACGGGTTGAGAAGGGTGCTGGAGAGCCAGGGTTTTCTACTGATGACATTCCACCTCTGCTTATTCTCGATGTGGCCTCTTCAAGTTGGTGTGGTGCTGCCCTAAAGGAAACTGACGCTTCGCTTTCAGCTTTCTTTCAAACTTTCTAGCATTGTCTCTCCCTGCCGGGCCTTCTGTTTGGAGAGGGGCCCTCTGGGCACAGATGATTCAGCACCCATTTCTCCTCTGTCAATTTCTTTTCCTCTGGCCATGTCCACAGGTGGGAAGGGCAAGAGCTCCCTCCCTCATTCGCTCTAGCATGGACTTCTTCATCTCACACCCTCCTTTTGGGACACCTGCCCTTCTGGCTCAGCCCTAAGAGAGGAAACAGCAACCTTCCACATTCTGGAGAAAACTCTGGTGGAGTTGGTAGTATGGATTCTTGAAGGTTGGAGAAAGATTATAGAATTTTGAACCCCTTCTCCTTCCAGACACCTGACTCTCTAGACCCTTCCTTGCTAAAGGCATCAGCAGAATTTGTTTTGTGTTTAAAAGCTCGGCAGTGACCTCCTGCGTGCTGTGTGCTCAGTCATGTCGGACTCTTTGCAACCCCGTGGTCCGTAGCCTGCCAGGCTCCTCTGTCCATGGGATTTTCCAGGTAAGAATACTGGAGTGGCAATTGAAATAAATAAACTAATTTACCAAAAAAAAAAAAAAAAAGAATACTGGGATGGGTAACCATTCCCTACTCCAAGGGATCATCGCAACCCAGGGATCAAACCCACTTCTCTTGCATCTCCTGCACTGGCAGGAAGGTTCTTTACCACTGAGCCACCATTTACATCAGTGACCTCTCTGTTCTATAATCACCTGCTGTTGAGTTCCTCATGGCTCAGTTTTATAGTTAGAAGGTGGATAGGGCATGATTTAAGAGGGAAAAGTAAATTTCCAAAAATTTTTATCCTATTTTACTGGAAGTTCAGTTCAGTTCAGTTGCTCAGTCATGTCCGTCTTTTTGCAACCCCATGAACCACAGCACGCCAGACCTCCCTGTCTATCACCAACTCCCAGAGTCCACCCAAACCCATGTCCATTGAGTCAGTGATGCTATCCAACCATCTCATCCTCTGTCATCCCCTTCTCCTGCCCTCAATCTTTCCCAGCATCAGGGTCTTTTCCAGTGAGTCAGCTCTTTGCATCAGGTGGCCAAAGTATTGGAGTTTCAGCTTCAACATCAGTCCTTCCAGTGAACACCCAGGACCAATCTCCTTTAGGCTGGACTGGTTGGATTTCCTTGCAGTGCAAGGGACTCTCAGAAGTCTTCTCCAACACCACAGTTCAAAAGCATTTACTGGAAGAAAGATCTGTAAACAAATTACAGGGAAGGCAGCAAAATGGTTCTATACAGAAAATACTGTGGGGTTACAGAGGTGGAATGAATGAATCCACCAGTTTTCAGAAAAGACTCGGAGGACACATTTCAGTTGGCTTTACTGACAACATGAATCTAACAGTAAAACTAGACAACTTGCCTCCCTGATGATTGTCAGCTCCCCTGGCTTATGTAGAGGATTCTAAAATAGTGAAATGCCCTCACGTGTTTGCTCTCTCTCTCTCAACATGTTTCCCCTCTTATTTGGGGATCAAGGTTCCAGAGGGAGGGGATATATGTGTATTTAACAACTATTGATGCTGTCGTGTGGTGCAAACCAACACAACATTGTAAAGCAATTTATCCTCCAATGAAAAATAAATTAAAAAAAATTTTAAAAACCAGTCTCCTGCTGTAGTTGTGGGTATGCAAATATAACATCCTATAGTCTATGTTTCTCTACCAGCTCTAAGGCAAAAATAATGCAACAAATAATAACAGCTGATGTAGTCTGATCCTGCCATCATCTCCTAAGCAGACTCTAGCACCTTTCTCAGTAAATTTCCTCTGTCGTTCCTACAAATAGACCTATCTCTGCTCTTCTGACATTCTCAGACTTGTCTGAGATCCATGTGACAGCCAGTCAGCCAGTCAGTGATGCACCTGCTTTAGCAACGCCTCCAAAATGTAGTAGATACTCATTAAATGCCAGCTCCTTTTACTCCCATATTTTTCACTTCACGTATTCTGTCCATTGATACAGTTTAAGGGAAAAAAAGTTAAAAAGAGACACGTTGCCTAAGCCACTCCATCCTCTCTTACACTCTCACTCTTGTACAGCAAATTTAAGAAGAGCAATGAAAAAATTCACAGTTGCCTGCAGAGCGATCTAGGGGAAAGAACCTGCTTGAGACACAAGGAGAAGTTTGTGGAAATCCACATTCTAATTAGCTTTGCCACTGACTGATGACTGTGTTACCTCAGATGGGACCATTTGCCAGTCAGTAGAGGTGAAATCTCATGAAGATTAATGAGATTGCTGCTAGGTACAAACAAAATTCTCCTAACCCGCTCTGTTCGAGAGTGAAAATATCAAGGGAAATTGTACAAGAAAATATGTAATATCCTATTTGGAATGTTTTCACAGTACCAGAGGCTAAGCAAACCTTAAAGCCCTGGAATGGTGTTGCCTGACATGTAAAATCAAGAAAAATTTCTCCAATGGTACAATGGTACCCCTTTTCAGCAGTGAACATGTTCCTGAAGTAATAACCTCCAAATAACTTTCTATGAATAATTTATATTTTTAACATACTTGGATAGGTACGGAGTATTTCTTGTAAATTGAAAAATCATTTTATGCTATGAATAATAGCTCATATTTGTTTCCTTAGGTGTTCTTTCTGTATACCGAGTTCGTGAAAAGTGAAACACCCCTATAGTCCAATATTGCTGTTGGTCTCTTAGTCGTGTGCCAACTCTTGGTGACCCCATGAGCTATAGCCCGCCAGGCTCTTCTGTCCATGGGGTTTTTAAGGCAAGAATATTTGAGTGTGTTGCCATTTCCTCCTCCAGATCTTCCCTATCCAGGGACTGAACCCACGTCTCCTGCATTGGCAAGCGAACCCTTTACCACTGAGCCACCAGGGAAGCCCAATAGTCCAGTATTACACCACACACAAATATTCATATTTTTCAGAGCTTGTGGCCAGATTGCCCAGCCTGGCACGTTTGGTGGATGAGGATGAATAGGGCAGGTGAGAAGGTACAGGAGGTCCAGCCTTGGCTGCGCTCAAAGCTGCGTTATGCTCAGTGGTTCATCTGTTAACCACTGGCGGCCTGAGACCTTCTGAACGTGAATGGTGTCCACAGAATACACCTGGTAGAACTGTGGGCAAATGATTGTACCAATGGGCGGTTTGAATCAATGGTAAGGGATTTACGTGTGTGTGTAAACACAGACAAAGACAGAGACCAAAATAGAGACAAAAGGAAAGTTTAGCATTGTACACAAGGTTTCTAATGGCAAAATAAATAAAATTTTAAAACTCAAACTTTTCTTACTTCCAAAATTTGTGACTTATAAGCCTTGATACAAGCTAACTTTAAATTTTCTAAAGTCAGAATGTTCCAATTAGTCTGCTTTAAGATCTTGCCAGTTAGGGTATGTTCATTGGCTGAATGTATTCATTTGGCCTTTTAAGTGATTTTTATAGATACGAAATTTTTTCATAAGAATTTAGGATCATAGTTTTAAGTCATTTTTCCCAACTTTCTTGAAGCAAAATTCTATAAATAACATCACTGATAATTTTCTCATATGTGGATCCTGAAATTTTAAAGATCATTAGTAAGATGAAACAGAAAGTCAGTGATTTCCTGGGGTGGGCACAGGACTTGAGGATTTTTTTTTTTAAACCAATGATCTAGTTTTGGATCATTTTACGATACTATAGCCTATAAAGGATTTAATTAGAGAACACAATATGAAAGATAATAGACTTAAAAAGAGCTAGTTTGTAACAAATAGCTTCCATAATTAGGCAACATAACATGAGAGTTAAGAGTAAGCAAACTCCAAATAGTTTCATTGGAAACATCTGTTTATATAAAAATTCTCTTTACTTTTCAAATAAAACTGTCCTCAACATAATGATATTTTGCTATACACAATGGAAACAAAGTAGTCTATTAAATAGCAAAACTTTATACATTCAAGTCAATATTCAAAGTGCTTACCTTTTATTATTATATACTTATTCTGATGTGACTGTCAGTGTTCAAAATATGTTATAATTTCTCTTTTAAAATCTTCAGAGCCAATCTTGAGTTATGCAGGTTTCTTTATAATTTATCCTTCTTTTGGGTCTAGAAAGTATTATCTAGCTTAATCTAGCATTTTGCTTCTTTCCAAAAAATAAATCTTGATCTCCAAGAATGAGCAGTTGCTTCCATTAAGGATATGCCAGTGAGTGCTCTGAAGGCAATTTCAAAGAGTTCAAAGAATTTCTTGAGCAACAAGAACTTCGTTAAAATACACCCATGACCTTCAAAGTGACTACCTTGAATGACAACCATGTTCACATGAATGAATTCCAGTGTGTTAAAGATTAGGTATGTAAACAACTGCACACCCTCCTCAATAAGCAGCGATTTTCTTTTCTTAAAAAAATCCTCATTATTTTCAAAACACACTTTTCATCATAGCTGGTATAGTGACAGAATAAAGGCCTCACAAAGATATTGATGTTCTAATCCCTGTAATACATAATGAATTACTTTACAATATGTTACACTGTTTTAACACAAAGGGGACTCTGCAGGTGTGATTAAATTAATGAAGTTAAGATGATGTGGTTATTACAAATTATCTGAGTGGCCCCATCATAATCACAGAAGTTCTTTGAAGAAAGGAGCAGAGGTCAGGGATGCGAGGAGTTGTGACAATGGACTCAAAAGTCAAAGAGAGAGAGAGATTTGAAGATGCTACACTCCTAGCTTTGAAGATGGAGGAAGGAGACACAAACTGAGGAATGCAGGCAGCCACCAGCAGCCAGGACCGGAAGAAAGGCAGGGAAAGGGATTCTGCTCCAGTGTCTCCCGAGAGAACACCAGCCAGGCATTGTCTTTGTTTTAGTATTTCTGATCTCCAGAACTATGTTGTTCAGTCTCCAAGTCATGTCCAACTCTTTGTGACCCCATGGACTGCAGCACGCCAGGCTCCCCTGTCCTCCACTGTCTTCCAAAGTTTGCTCAAATTCATGCCCATTGAGTTGGTGATGCTGTCCAACCATCTCATCCTCTGTCGCCCTCCTTCTTCCCCTGCCCTCAATCTTTCCCAACATCAGGGTCTTTTCCATTGAGTCAGCTCTTTGACCAGGTGGTCAAGGATTGGAGCTTTAGCTTCATCATTAGTCCTTCCAGTAAATATTCAGGGTTAATTTCCTTGAGGATTGACTAGTTTGATCTGGCAGTCCAAGGGACTCACCACAGCACCACAGTTCAAAGGCATCAATTCTTTGGTGCTCAGCCTTCCTCATGGTCTGACTCTCACATCCATACATGACTGCTAGAGAAACCAATAGTCATATAGCTTTGACTATATGGACCTTTGTCAGAAAAGTGATGTCTCTGCTTTTTAATATGCTGTCTAGGTTTGTCATAACTTTCCTTCCAAGGAGCAACATTTTTTAATTTCATGACTGTAGTCACTGTCCTCAGTGATTTTGGAGCCCAAGAAAATAAAATCAGTCACTGTTTCCAATTTTTCTGCTTCTATTTGAAATGAAGTGATGGGATCAGATGCCATGATTTTAGTTTTTTGAATGTTGAGTTTCAGGCCAGCTTCTTCCTCCTGAACCTTCAAGAGACTCTTTAGTTCCTTTTTACTTTCTATCATTAGAGGGATATCATCACCAGAGCTGTAAGACAATGAATTTGTATTGTTTTAAGCCACTACATGTATGGTCATTTGTTACAGCAGCAACAGGAAACAAATACAATTGGAGATAATATTTAATTTCTCCCCCACCCCCACTCCCAAGCATATTTGAAGGCGTTGAACTTTGCAAGGCTTTCTCCAAAAAGAACCTGAGCATGGAAGCCGGAGCAGGCTTCTCTTGCCCATCTGTGTTGGTGTTTTCATCCTTTGAGAAAAGAGTGCTGCCAGTGCCACCTAGATGGGCTCCTTAGAGGAGCTCTTCGGTGCTGTCTGCCACAGGTAAATGCACCTGAGCATATTCCCCTGGTTGCTTTTAGAGAACTTCTCATTTTGGCTCAATCACTGTACAAAATTTACCTGTAATAACAGTTAAAGTGAGAGCACAGCCTTGCCCTTAAAGGAAAAGCATGCATAGCCTGCTTCCTTTGGCAATGCATTTGGAGGGATGGTTTGTTCGTAAATCATGAGTCAGTAAAATCCTGTGAGCCACTTTCAGACTGAAGGGTGCGGTCTTAAAGCTGTCAGACTTTTGAAGACTCAGACAATGAGAATTCATAAAAAACACCAACGTATGAGAAAATAGCAGGATTTATTTTTGTCCCTTTTCCTCCTGTCTTCCCTCTTGTTTCTATCTTCGAGGCTGGGGCCATTTCCAATTCAAGAGCCCTTGAACCAGAAGACACAGTGTGCATGTGCATTTTTCTGGGGCCATCAAGTTAGGGGGCTCCGTGACCAGATTAGGAGTTGAGACACCATCTGGGCCAGGAATGATGAGGCAACTAGCAACTGCACAGGACGCTCAGCTGCAGCTCCTCTTGACTGAAATCAGGTCAAATTGCAGCTTTAGACAGTACCCTTTACCTCAGCAGCAACAAATCTCCCCTAAGTGGCTCAGATAAATCAAAAATTTTCGCTCACAATTTATTCATTCATTCAACATTTACTATCTGCAAATGGAATAAGCACCTCTAGACTTTGCTTAGGGGTCAGTGAGTTCTTCCCTGACCACTGGTTAAAAATTGCAATATCCTGCCCCATTCAACACTCCCTCCCCTGTTTCCTTTTTCTCCATATTTCTTATTATCGACATACAATATATAGTCCTTGTTTGCCTCTTCTTACGCAAGACTACAAACCCCACGAGTGAGGGAGGATTTTCTTTATTACCTAGATTTTTTATTTCCCAGTATACTACTACTACTACTAAGTCGCTTCAGTCATGTCTGACTCTGTGCGACCCCACAGACGGCAGCCCACCAGGCTCCCCCTTCCCTGGGATTCTCCAGGCAAGAACACTAGAGTGGGTTGCCATTTCCTTCTCCAATATTTCCCAGTATAGCAGCTGGCATCTGGAAGATGCTCCATAAATATTTTGGAAGGAATTAACAAACTACTTAAGGGACCCTACTGTATACTAAGCACCATCCCAGCTGCAGGAGGTAACTGAGTGCAAGGGAGGAGAAGTCATCTCCTTATGGAAGGTGTGTTTTAGCGTAAGTACAATTTGATCATACAGAGATCAGTGGGAGACCCTGATGTGCTGTGCTAAGTCTCTTCAGCTGTGTCCGACTCTTGGCGACCCCATGGACTGGAGCCCACCAGGCTCCTCTGTCCATGGGATTCCCCAGGCGAGAATACTGGAAGGGGTTGCCATTTCTTTCTCCAGGAGACCAAGAAGGGGGTGTCTGATCTCTACTTAGGAAATCAGAGAGAGCTTCCTGGAGGACGTATTGTCTGAGCTCTGAAAGAAGACTGAGTGAGCCAAGGAGAAATAGACACGAGAAGGCATAGCATGTTAAGGAACTAAAAATGGCTTAGTTGGAAGGCATTTTGAAGAAAGACGTAGTCACAGAAGAGAATGAAGGGGTAACTGGTGACAAATCACAAAGGGACTTATAAGCCACATCGGAGAGTTTGGGCTTAACCTTGAATGTTGCTCGTGTAGGAATGGCATGACAAGATGAACAGTTTAGAAAGAGCCACATGTCCTAATGAGGAAGGGGCAGACAGGCCAGGCCAAGAGATTCTAGAGACATCTAGGTGGCTAAACAGACAGGATTTGGTGACTTATTTAATGTGTGAGTAGAAAAGAAGGATCAATCTGTTTTAGTCACTCAGATATTTTGCAAATATTTATTGAGCCTATATTATAAGTATGGGGCTTCCCAGGTGGCACTAGTAGTAAAGAACCCCACTGCCAATGCAAGAAACGTAAGAGACCCGGGTTGGGAAGATCCCCCTGAAGGAAGGCATGGCAACCTACTCCAGTATTCTTGCCTGGAGAACCCCCCATCGACAGAGGAGGCTGGTGGGCTACAGTCCATAAGGTCGCAAAGAGTCAGACACGACTGAACCAACTTGGCACAGCACAGCACATGTTAGATATCCTTTTCCATGGTGCTAGACATATAGCATGAAGCAGTCAGGACTCTTACCCTCATGATGCTTCCCTGCCAAGTCACGCTTAGCTTTTATTCTGTCTCTCCCACTAGAATGCAGGGGAGTGAGGTATGTAAAGATGTGGGGGGAAGAGTACAAGGGTGAGAGTCCTAAGCATGCATGTTTAAGAAATGGAAGGAGTGAATGGGGTTAATAATAGGAAGAGATGACACTGAGAAGGAGGGAGGGGCCAGATGCTAGGACTGTGTGAGTCAAGGAAAGGAGTTTGACTTTGTTCTAAGGAAAATCATTAGTATGTTCAGAGCAGGGGATTGATGTGAACTAATTTGTATTTTGAGATTGCTGTGGTCGTGACTGCTCACGGAAGATTGATTACATAGGAGGAAGAGTCAGTCTGGTTAGACAGTCAGAGGCCACAGCTGAAGGCTGATGGTGGGCGCAGGGGAAATCCCCTGGTCCAGGGGTTGACGCTGAGCTTCCACTGCAGGGTATCTGGGTTCAGTCTCTGGTCTGGGAACCAAGATCCTCCATGTCAAGCATTTGGCCAAAAAAAAAAGAAAGGAAGTTGGTGGGCAATGGGGACTTGAAGCCAACTGCCAACTGTGGAGGTGATTAGGGATAGTCGGGTGCATTGATAAGACAAAGCCAACAGGATTTTCTAAATGTTTAAATGGAGGAATGGGGAAAGTTTGAGAGAGAAGAAAGAGTCATGGGGAAAGTCTGAGAGAACAGGAAAAGTTAAGAATGATGCTTTAATTGATGGCCTGAGCTGCTAGGTTGTGTCCTGTGATGAGATGAGCAAGACTGGAGACTAGCTGATGTGGATCAGAAAGTCAAGGGTTCTGTCTGGCTGTGCAGGTCTGAGCTTCCTGTGAGCATCCAAGCAGAGTTCAGTAGAGGCAACTGGGTTTATGTCTCTGGTTCAGGAGAGAGGTGGGATTGGAATTATGGATCTGAAGTCATTTCCTATAGAAGGTGCTGAAAGTCATGGTCCAATTAGGTCACCAGTGGAGTGAGTATAAATGGAAGAAAGTAGGCTGTGAAGGGACCAACATGCTGAGAGGAGAATCTGGAAGCAAGCCAAGACTGTTATCTCAAGAGGGAAGGAGCAACCCCCTAAGCACCAGACATGCTAAGTTCCTAGTCGTTCCACTAACCGAGGGAAGACTCAGGTGAGCGAGGAGCAGGCTGGGCACCTGAGTGAGCCACACTGAGCGGCAGGCATTCCTGGTACCTCCACACCTGCTCATCAGGAGGTTGCATGGCTCTGGAGTGTAGCGCTGGATCCAGATTGGAAATGCAGACCTGGGAGTCACCAGCATAGACACGACTTTTCAAGCCAGAACAAATAGGTGAAATCTTGCAGGGTAAATGTGGAGAGTTGAGACACTGTGACAAAGTCCCTAGAGTATAGCATTTGAGAAGGTAAGAACCAACCTAGATAGTATATTCAAAAGCAGAGACATTACTTTGCTGACTAAGGTCCGTCTAGTCAAGGCTATGGTTTTTCCAGTAGTCATGTATGGATGTGAGAGTTGGACTGTGAAGAAGGCTGAGCACTGAAGAATTGATGCTTTTGGTGTTGGAGAAGACTCTTGAGAGTCCCTTGGACTGCAAGGAGATCCAACCAGTCCATTCTGAAGGAGATCAGCCCTGGGATGTCTTTGGAAGGAATGATGCTAAAGCTGAAACTCCAGTACTTTGGCCACCTCACGTGAAGAGTTGACTCATTGGAAAAGACTCTGATGCTGGGAGGGATTGGGGGCAGGAAGAGAAGGGGATGACAGAGGATGAGATGGCTGGATGGCATCACTGACTCGATGGACGCGAGTCTGAGTGAACTCCGGGAGTTGGTGATGGATAGGGAGGCCTGGTGTGCTGCGATTCATGGGGTCGCAAAGAGTCGGACATGACTGAGCGACTGAACTAAACTGAGGGGCCCACAGACCAGGAACACAGGAGGCATGGGAGATGAAATGGAAGGCGGAGGCCAGCGTGGCGGGCAAGAGCCAGCAGAAGAGAGGATGGCAGATGCTGCACTGGGTAAGGGAAGCACTGCGATGTCCACCCAGTTCAGAAATGGGATGTGTATTTGAGCAACTCTGATGGTGTCTGGGGAACAGAACCCAGACTGCCTTGAGTTGAGGGGTTGAATGGATTTCAAAGAGATGGAGACCGTGGCTGAATGCAGCTCTTCTCAAGTGGTTTGGCAGGAAAGGAAGTCAGAGTTGGGTAAGAACCAAAGGGTACCTATAAAATGGAAATGGGAGAGCTAAGGACTGAACCTCAAACACACCAACTACAAAGGACAGAAAGAATAAAACTGAGTCCACAAGAAGTCAGACGGAAGTGCCAGAGAGGGAGGAGGAAAAAGAAACAGAAAAGGAGGGGACTCAAGGACACTAGTCGTTAGTAACGCCAAATGCTGCAGAAAGGGTTAGTCCAAAGTGAACTGCAGTGAAGCTTTGGTCATCCTGGCAAAGCCGTCGTCAGTATTGATGCAGCTTGAGGAATCGATGGGGCCCAGATACAAGAAACAGACTGTAGATTAATTTTTCAGGAAGCCTGGCTGTGAAGAGGGAAAGATAAATAGCTGCAGAGCAATTGGGCATTGAGGGTGAGACTGGGACGTGTCTATATGGTGAAGGAAAACAGGCAGCAGTGAGGGCAGGATGGAGACCCAAGAGGAACGCAGAGAGGAACGGTCCTAAGGAACAGAGGGCAGAGTCTCCTTCAGTGCCAGACAAGTCCTTAAGGGAAGACACTGGCCGTGAACTGGAGGAAAGACCTGTGGGTCTATTAACATTTGTCTGCTTGAATCTCCATATAGAGTGTTTGGGTCATGCCCACCACCTGTAGCAATGCTGAGCATGCAGTAAGCAGTAAATAAATACCTGCCGACTGTAGCCCACCAGGCTCCTCTGGTGGAATTCTCCAGGCAAGAATACTGGAGTGGGTAGCCATTCCCATCTCCAGGGGGATCTTCCCAACCCAGGGATGAAACCCAAGTCTCCTGCATTGCAGGCAGCTTCTTTACCGTCTGAGCCACCAAGGAAGCCCAGTGACAAGTATACGGTAACATTCACCTTTTTTTAAATAAAACCTGGAGTAGTTGAATTAGACCTAGAGATAGACCCCCAAAAGTACCAGATTCTTTCCTCTAGCTTTTGAAATTGTTCCTCCCTGCTGTTTTAATGCTGGGAAGAATCACAAGTAATGCAAAATTAATGGGGAATTAATATTTTATCAGAAAACATTCATTTCCTTCAATATGTGCTTTGAAATGTGTACTTTCTTTAATGTTATTGTTCATGTTCTTATGTTCATGAATTCCATAAATAAGAAATAGGAGTTCATAGTGCTTGAGTGACTTAAGGCAAGCACTTCTCCAAAAGCATTCAAGACAGCTACACAGCATCAGAAACCCATCACTGAAAAGAAACAATTCTGATTCTCATACACTTTTCTTATACCATCACTTTCTTTCGTATGAAAAATGCAGACGGCTAGTGATTATTTTTTCAGTACTGTAGGAGTCTGCCTCTCTCCTAGAGTGCTCTCAACATAAGAGAGAACATACAAACCTGCTCGATGGAGTTGAGGCTGAGCCAGCCTAGACTGTTGTTATAAGAACTGGATCTTAGGTACTTTCTACTTCACCTAGAGGGCTTCCCTGGTGGCTCAGATGGTAAAAAAAAAATCCGCCTGCAATGCAGGAGACCTGGGTTTGATCCCTGGGTTGAGACCATCCCCTGGAGGAGGGCATGGCAACCCACTCCAATATTCTTGCCTGAATAATCTCCATGGACAGAGTCCATGGGGTCACCAAGAGTCGGAAACAACTGAGCGACTAAGCACAGCGCTGCACCCAGACGTTGACTGCTTAAGCTCAGGTTGTGTGAGAAGGGCAGACCTGGGACCACATTCTGGCCCTGACTCTATTATGGGGCTTCGAGTAAGTTACCTGTTATCTTTAGCACTGTTTCCTCATCTGTAAAATGGGGAAAAAGAACTGGCCTTGCACCTATGGTATATGGTAGGCATTCAGGAAATGTTAATTCCTTACTGTCTGCTTTTAGAATCCAGTTTGACAGTCAGAGCTTGTTTTTAAATCTGGTTAAAGCTCTAGTGATGCTCACTTGTGGGAGTTTTTTCTGTGGGAAAGCTCTACTCTCACCCAAGAAAGATTTCCCTGCAGCAGAGCTAGAGAGCATGTGTCTTCCTAATTACCTGTATCTTTAGGTGCTTGTCCCAGATTTTTAGGCAACCACCAGAAGATACAGGCTTCCCTGGTGGCTCAGACAGTAAAGAATCTGCCTGCAATGCAGGAGACCAAGGTTTGATCCCTAGGTTGGGAAGATCCCCTGGAGATGGCTACCCAGTCCAGTATTCTTGCCTAGAGAATTCCATGGACAGAGGAGCCTGACAGGCTGCAGTCCATGGAGTCTCAAAGAATCGGACTATGCTGAACAGCTAAAGAGATGCTCCAGTGGTCACTAGATTTTTAGTGCCTGGTAGTGTCTTTCTTCGGAGAAGGCAATGGCACCCCACTCCAGTACTCTTGCCTAGAAAATCCCACAGATGGAGGAGCCTGGTGGGCTGCAGTCCATGGGGTTGCTAAGAGTCAGACACGACTGAGAGACTTCACTTTCACTTTTCACTTTCATGCATTGGAGAAGGAAATGGCAACCCACTCCAGTGTTCTTGCCTAGAGAATCCCAGGGGCGGGGGAGCCTGGTGGGCTGCCGTCTATGGGGTCGCACAGAGTCGGACACGACTGAAGCGACTTGGCAGCAGCAGCAGTGTCTTTCTTTTGTCTTTAAGAGTTGAAGCCGTAAAAGCAAAATAAGATATTTTAACAAGTAGGAACTTCTGATGAATTACAAAGAAACATAAAATTCACACATTGAAATCCTTATCAATAGAAACAAGAAAGATAGTTTGGTGAAAATCTCTTTCTAAATTCTGAAAATAGGACATTTGCTGGGAAACGACTGTCATATAGTCATCATAATGACACGTTTTATTAGTTCAGATCTCCTGGGAAACTTGATGGAAACATGGCTTCATCCATTATGGACATTTTAAGGCAGTAAAACCTAAACATTAAGTCCTAAATTTTGGGGTTAGTGAGGGTCAAGATATTATGAATACAATAGTCCTGGAAAGAAAACAATCTGGTGTGGGTGGAGGGGGTCAGGGTATCTACCAGAGAAGTCTGCTCTAGATGAAAAATACTGCTCCTTGGAACTGTATTTGAGTTTTCAAATGCTTCTGGCCTGGCTGCATGTCGAGGCCCCTGAATCAAATGGTTCTTGACTGCGTGTGAGTGTGCATTTTCCAAATTATAGTCCGTTCTCTTCAGCTGGACTGTCAGCTAAAAGAGGACTTTTGTTGGGTCTGTTACTGAAGTTTGTCTTTTTTAAGATCCTCCCCTGTTAAGGATTCAGTTTTACTCACCAGAGATGAATTTATAATATACATCACTTTTAGAAACATGGGAGAATTGCCAATTAGGACAGAGGCAGGGAGAGAGGAAATGTTCTCTTTCCTGGAATCACCTACCAGTTGCCTCAGGTTTAGCCTCTGACAGCCGGGCCCTGTGCAGAGCGCGGAGCCCTCTGCATAGCCGGGGGGGAGCATTAATGAGGAGCTGAAGGCTGGCGGAAGAGTCTCTTCTGGGCGGAGAGAATTAGAAGGAGGGATGAGGTCATCTCCTCATTATGCTCTCCTGGAATGGGAGCAGTTGCGTATGGGGACATTTTTGTATGATTTTCTGTTTTTTTTAAAACCATTTGCTTCCTTAGAGAAAGACTGATCTGACTCTTGTAGATTGTTTACACTTTCATAACAGGTGTTTTTTGTGTTTTGAAAGTACTATATGCACACGAGAGGAAATTTGGAAACCACAGAGAATTTGGGGGAGGGGGTGTATGAAGACTCGGTGATCCTATTCAAAGATAGCCATTATTAACATTTTATTTGTATAGATTCTGATTTTCTTCTTCCAGAGATTTTTATGCCTAATACTATGATGTGTAGATTTTCAATCAAGAACTTTTATGTGAAGATAGATGTCACCCAAACCAAGTGGTGGTAGGGAAGGAATGTCGAGGGACTTTTCTCTTCTCCCCATCATACCACGCAGGAGGCCAGGGAAGACATTCATTCCCTTCCGATGCTGGGACACTGGAAGAAATCTCTTCCTCTCTCCCCATTCCTTCTTGCTCCAGCCCAGACGGGAAATCACTAATTCAATATCCAGCGGGGGACTTTACCATTTGGTGGTGGTGTTATGCCTTCTCTCTCTCTGCTTTCTCTGCTAAGTCGCTTCAGTCGTGCCTTAAAGGTAAACAAAAAGGAGGAAACAAGCTGTCTTCAAATTGTTTCATTTTTGCCTGTTTTATGGCTTGGTAACAACTGGGGAAACAGTGGAAACGGTGTCAGACTTTATTTTCGGGGGCTCCAAAATCACTGCAGATGGTGATTGCGGCCATGAAATTAAAAGACGCTTACTCTTTGGAAGGAAAGTTATGACCAAATTGATAGCATATTAAAAGCAGAGACATTACTTTGCCAACAAAGGTCTGTCTAGTCAAGGCTATGGTTTTTCCAGTAGTCATGTATGGATATGAGAGTTGGACTGTGAAGAAAGCTGAGCGCCGAAGAATTGATGCTTTTGAACTGTGGTGTTGGAGAAGACTCTTGAGAGCCCCTTGGACTGCAAGGAGATCCAACCAGTCCATTCTGAAGGAGATCAGCCCTGGGTGTTCTTTGGAAGGAATGATACTAAAGCTAAAACTCCAGTACTTTGGCCACCTCATGCGAAGAGTTGACTCATTGGAAAAGACCCTGATGCTGGGAGGGATTGGGGGCAGGAGGAGAAGGGGATGACAGACGATGAGATGGCTGGATGGCATCACGGACTCGATGCACATGAGTCTGAGTGAACTCCGGGAGCTGGTGATGGACAGAGAGGCCTGGCGTGCTGCGATTCACGGGGTCACAAGGAGTCGGACACGACTAAGCGACTGAAGCGAAGTGAACTGAGCTGAACAACTGTTCTTTGCTGGAAGGACCCCTGAGACAGGGTCCAATACTTAAGGACCCTTTACTCTGGTATATCTGCCTAAGAAAGTTCGCAGGCATGCTCAGTCCCTTCCATCATGTCCAGCTCTTTGCAGTCCCCATGGACTGTAGCCCACCAGACTCCTCTGTACATGCGATTCTTCAGGCAAGAATACTAGAGTGGATTGCCATGCCCTCCTCCAGCGGATCTTCCTGTCCCAAGGACTGAACCCAAGTCTCCTGTGTCTCCTGCATTGGAGGTGGATTCTCTACCTGCTGAGCCACCTGGGAAGCCCATAAGAAATTTTAGGCTAAATTAAAATTGGAGTGGGAGATGGGAGGCAACACTGCTTCTGTAAGCCAAGTCTAAAGTTAATACAGCTGGAGGTCTCATCTCTACTTGGGGCCTTGCATCTCTTAGGTGAACTATGTGAAATTGCCAATATTGAAATTGTCATTTTTTTACCTACAAAAATGACCGTTCCACATGGATCAGTTATTATTTTCTGTCAGATAGGATCCAAAGGTAAGGAGACATGACCACAAGCATCCAACATTAAAGGAGATAACAGCACATGGAGCAATTTAGACCCAAAATACAGCCTCTAAACGTAGACATTTTATCAGAGTGAAAACGTAATGCTATTCTCAGCTTTTCTGAAGATATTTAAGGGTCATATTTTAATGACAAGTTACAAGCCATGCTGAGTTTTTACATCTATAAGTACAAACTGGGAATACCTATTTTTAATTTGCAAAGCAATTCTTTCATCTTAGTTTGTATTTGTCTGCTAATTGTGGACAAGTAAGTAGCCACTTAAGTAGTAAGTGGACAAGTAAGTACTTACTAAGTAGTAAGTAGACAAGTAAGTAAAACAAATAAGGAGTCCATCCTAAAGGAAATCAGTCCTGAATATTCATTGGAAGGACTGATGCTGAAGCTGAAGCTCCAATACTTTGGCCACCTGATGTGAAGAACTGACTCACTGGAAAAGACCCTGATGCTGGGAAAGACTGAAGGCAGGAGGAGAAAGGGATGACAGAGGATGAGATATTTGGATGGCATCACCAACTTGATGGATATGAGTTTGAGTAAACTCTGGGTGTCGGTGATGGACAGGGAAGCCTGGCGTGCTTCAATCTGTGGAGTCACAAAGAGTCGGACACGACTGAGCAGCTGAACTGAACTGAAGTGAAGTCACTCAGTCGTGTCCAACTCTTTGCGACCCCACAGACTGTAGCCTACCAGGTTCCTCCATCCATGGGATTTTCCAGGCAAGAATACTGGAGTGGATTGCCATTTCCTTCTCCAGGAGATCTTCCCGACCCAGGGATTGAACCTGGGTCTCCCACATTGCAGGCAGATGCTTTAGCATCTGAGCCACCGTGGAAGCTCAAGTAGCTGCTAATTCCTGGGGAAAAAAAGGCAATGTGCATCCGTAGTTTTTTAAAATGTATACTTTGTGTGTGTGTGTCAGTCAGTCAGTCATGTCAGACTCTTTGTGATCCCATGGACTCAGCCCGCCAGGCTCCTCTGTCCATGGAATTCTCCAGGCAAGAATACTGGAGTGTGTAGCCATTCCCTTCTCCAGGGGGTCTTTCCAACCCAGGGTTCAAACACAGACCACCTACATTGTAGGCAGTTTCTTTATCATCTGAGCCACAAGAGAAACTCAAACTTTAACTCTGTAGTTTCCAGCCAGGAGTCTATCCTAAGGAAATAGTTAAGAGTGAGCGACTGAACTGAACTGAGCCAAGCTCAAATAATAATCCTGGTATTATTATAATGACTTCAGAGAATTTGTCTCAGCCACTAAGCATGGTGTGCCTCAGTACCTCATCAATAGAATCAGATAACTTGGGGTTGTAGACCTCACTGGCAGGTATCACTTAAGGATTACTGACATAGAAGAGCAAAACTAGCTTGTATCTTGTATAGAGGGGAATGATACTTGTATCTTGTATAGAAACTTGTATCTTGTATAGAGGGGAATGATACTATACAAATCTAAGGGGTAATGAACTTCTCTTTCTAAAGTTCTTCACGTTCTTTGAGATTTTTCAGAGTTGTAAGATGGTTATGAAATAGTATTCATTTGTTTATTTTTTGGTATTGATATTTTATAATTTCCTTTTGGATATAGAAATGTATGCAGAGAAATATAAATCTACTAGTTTTTCACTTCTTTTTCTGCTTTAGCAGTCCTAGTCGTAAGCGTATGTTACAATGCTGCTCTCTGTTATTACTCTAACAACCACTTTGCTAAGGAGTTAAGCTACCAGAAATCTATTGGAAAATTATTTTGTTAGTATGTTTTATGCTATAAAGCCACAGGGGAACAGTTGGAGACAAAAATCACTAAAAAATAATAGCCTGTTTACTAACAGCAACTCCCAAATGTATCTTTTTCTCTCTCTCTAGTTACAGATAACAGTGATGTGATCTCCCACCTGTAGCAATTTCTGTCACTGACCTTCATAAAAACATGTTTTAAAAAATCAGGACAGGATTGTCTCTGGTATCAGCCGTTTGAGTGACTGGAACACGTCACTTCACTTGTTGAAACATCTGAATCCTGTTTTTAAATAAAGGATTCTGTGATTCTAAACTGTGGAGGTACTGCCTCCAAGGGGCGCCTGTAAATGTGTGCTGTGTGCTAAGTCACTTCAGTCGTGTCCAACTCTTTGTGGCCCTATAGATGATAGCCCTCCAGGCTCCTCTGTCCATGGGATTCTCCAGGAAGAACACTACAGTGCGTTGCCATGTGTCAACTCTGCCACCCAGAGATCAAACTTGCTTCTCTTATGTCTCCTGCATTGGCAGGTGGGTTCTTTACCACTAATGCCACCTGTATAGAAACATTTTTTTTTTGGAGCACTTATTTTTAGTGGTCTCCACTTTTCCATGATCATCAAAATGGCAGAGCAGAAAGACCTGTGCTCATCTCCTGCAAGAATACCAAAATTGCAACTAGCTGCTCAACATTTCTGCCATAATGATACCACCCTTATGAAAGAAAGTAAAGAGGAATTAAAGAGCCTCTTGATGAAAGTGAAAGAGGAGAGTGAAAAAGCTGGCTTAAAACTCATTCAGAAAACTAAGAATTATTCAGAAAACTGAATCATTCAACATTCAGAAAACTAAGATCTGGTTCCATCACTTCATGGCACATAGATGGGAAAACAATGGAAACAATGACAGATTTTATTTTCTTGGGCTCCAAAATCACTGTGGACAGTGACTGGAGCCATGAAATTGAAAGACCCTTGCTCCTTGGAAGAAAAGCAATGACAAACCTAGACAGCATATCAAAAGGCAGAGATATTACTTTGCCTACAAAGGTTCATATAGTAAAAGTTGTCGTTTTTCCAGTAGGCATGTATGGATGTGAGAGCTGGACAATAAAAAAGGCTAAGTGCCAAAGAATTGATGTTTTCAAACTGTGGTGTTGGAGAAGACTGTTGAGAGTCCTTTGGACTGCAGGAGATGAAACCAGTCAATCCTAGAGGAGATCAACCCTGAATATTCATTAGAAGGACTGATGCTGAAGCTGAAGCGCCATACTTTGGCCACCTGATGTGAAGAGCCGACTCATTGGAAAAGACTCTGATGCTGGGAAGGATTGAAGGCAGAAGGAAAAGGGGATGACAGAGGATAAGATGGTTGGGTGGCATCACTGACTCAATGAGCATGAGTTTGAACAAACTCTGGGAGATGGTGAAGAACAGGGAAGAATGGACCCCAGTCCATGGGGTCACAAAGAGTTGGATAAGACTGAGAGACTGAACAACAACATTTTTAGTGATCAGAGCCCAGGGATGCTAAATGCCCTGCAGAGAGCATGGAGCTGTCCTACAAAACGAAGAACTGTCCTACTCCCAATGCCGGAAGCAGCCTGGGTTACCTCTAATGTTCCTTCTGACAGTCAGTGATACCAAATGCCTATCCACCCCATTCATTAGTCACCCAGTATTGATCCTTGCTGTATGCTAGGCACCAAGTTTCCCAGCTGAAATGTCCCAGAAACCCTGGCTTGTACTGTCGTATTCTTTCATATTCTCTTCTCCCTACCCATAGGACCAACTGACACTCACAAGTACAGATTTTTCAGCTCAGCTCATGAAAGGAACAGATGCCAGGACTAATCGAGTGCTTTGGGATTTCTGATGACACTGAGAACCAGAAAAGCTCACTTGAGCCCTCCTCAAAGACTGGATGGTGGCCTGGTTTGCCATCCATCGTTCAAGCATGGAAGCCTTCAGCTTCACTGACTGAGGGCTTCCAGCCAGAGGATGAAATCCCATTTGTGGAGCATACAGCTAGATACTTTAACTGTTGAGTCAATCATTTCTGATTTTTAAAGCAAAACGCCAACTGTTTTATGCCCAGTGAAGGGTTTTCACTGGCAAACTCAAGTCTCCTAATAAATGGTGTTTGAGGCCAGTTGTAAAACTTGCCTTAAGAGCATTTTATCACATCAAGTAGTTATCATTAACTTGACAATTAACTATGCAATGAGGGACCGTATGCTGGAGTGCCAGTCTACCAGCTCTCATCCCTGTACTCATCCCCTCCCAGAGTTTGTGACCTCTGGGCTCAGCCCCTAGTCCATCATGGTGCAGCTCAGTATTAACATTTTCCAGTAACCTCAGGGACAACTTACTTTTCTGACTGCTTTCTCCATTCTGCAGAGGAGATGACAGCAACACAGAGAAGCATGAGGGTCTGTCCAGGTCACAGAAAGCTTTGTGGACAGTGAGGATCCCAAGTATTGTTTACAGTGCCAAAAAGCTATTCTGATGGTCAGGGGTGCTTAGGAAATATACAAACATTTTTCAGCCTTTAATGAATCTTGGAGACCTCGTTTTGATGCCTCTGATTATTAAAAATCCTTCTATGTATTTGTTCAGTAACTATTACTGGATGCATCTCATGAGCCCAGCAGAACCCTGGGTGCTAGAAATGTAGTCCTGCTCTGAGGGACCTCCAGACTAGGGGGGAAGTCAGACATTATGGTAATAATTCCATATTAATTAAGAATTATTATAATTGACACTGTAAACGAGAGATATAGAATGCAAGGTAATCATTGACTAGAACCTGACCTAGCCTAGGGACCCTAGAGGTTGTTTGAGGAGGCAGTATATAGGTGTGGGCCTGAAGAAGGAGGCAGGTCTTCAAGAATTGGTTGAGCATTCCAGAAGGAAGGAGATGCATGAATGAAGACCCTGAGGCAGGAAGGAAGGGCTTGCTCCGGGTGGGAGAGGATGCTGGTCCAGTCTACATGGCAGAAGTGGTAAGAGTAGATTTGAGAGGTTGTTTAGAAGATGAGCTGGCAGAATTTGGCGATCCACAGCATGTAGACAGTAAGAGGGAAGGACTGCTGGTTTGTGATCCATAGGATGTAGACAGTGAAAGGGAAGGGGTGTTAGTGGTCACTGCCCTGGATCTGGCTACTGGGTGGTTTCAGCAGAGGAGCTGCACTGGGCCCTGAGACCGGATCACCAGTTCCTCATTTTTTCTTGTTTATTACATGGGGTCTGGAGTCCTGCGGGCCATCCATGAGTCTCATGGAGACCCAAAGGTCATTGCATCTTACCAGAAGTGATAGAGACAACCAGTTCTGTGGAGTCCAGAGCATCGTGTTTGAAAGCAGGGCATAGACTGGAATTGGGGCCCTCAGAATTTATAAAATGGTTTCACATGGGTTATTTTCAAACTTCACAATGATCTTTAGAGATAGTCTTCATTTATACTAATAGGAAACTGAGGCTTCCTCAGTTTGTGGTTTGCCCAAGGTCATACTGCTGGAAGTTAGGATCTGGTACTCAAATCCAGGTCTTTTGGCTCCCAACACAGGGGTCTTCTCGTTTCTTCAGGTTCTCTTACTACATCATCAGGAACAGACTCTCCACCATCTCTCAGGGCTTTCTCGTCAGATGGAATCTCACTATTTGTGCAAAATGTATAAGAAATGAAATCAAAGATTTCTTAATACTCTGCTTTCTTTTCTCTCTCTCCTTTTTTACAGTATTTTTTAAGTATTTGTAAACTTTTGAGACTAATATTTGTATTTATATTTAGGGTGTTTTTTTTCCTATAAAGAGTGACAGATTAAAACAGATTAAAGTAATTTTTATTGGTAGTGGGGAGAAAGCTCTGGGAGAAACTAAAATCAACTTCTGTCTAGATCCTCATAGTTGATAGACTAGTGTAAGACCACTGCCCCTTCACCTCCCATTCCCACATCTGCTTCCAGAGTTCTGGGACCATCTGAAATGGCTCCATCTATTCTCTCCACGTCTGAGTGTCTCCATGGAGTCAGCCTGGGTGCTAAGGAAGATGGAAGCTGAGCTGCCCTCACACCATAGGGGCAGGGGAATCTTCACCACCAGCCTGACTTATTGATTCGCCTTCTCCGCTTTTCTTCAAGGCTTGGGTTTAAGTAAAGTTCATGTCATTTGTTTCAGAGTCAGTTTTAATTGCATCAGTTCTGGGTCTTCCCCAAAACTCAGATTCAGGGAAAATGTCCTCTCTGCCGGGAGAAGTCATTTTCCCAACAGTCTGCGTCGAATGGAAAGCTTCCCTCTGAACTCCCCACTGTTGTTTCCCTCCCTGCCTGCCGTGCTCCTGGACTGCTTTGTGATCCCAGTGGTGATCTTGCTCTCCTGGTTCTTCCTGCTGATCCGGTACAAGGCTGTGCATTTCATCGGCATCGTTGTCTGCGTCCTGGGGATGGGCTGCATGGCGGGTGCGGACGTGCTCGTGGGCAGGCACCAGGGAGCAGGTGAGTCTCCAGTCCGCCAGGTTACTTGCCTCTGTGGGTGAGCCCAAGGCAAGATACGGGACGTTTGCGGCTCATGGTGCCAACCAGGCCTGGGCGCCCTAGTGTCTGTGGCCTACTCGAGTTTGTTCCCTTACACCCAGGAGAGTGGTGCATAGGAGGTGCTCCAGATATGTTTCCTGAGTGAACAAAGGGAGCAAAACACAGCTTTCACGTCCATTCTACAGGAATTCAGAAACATTCAGACTGTGTTTAAAGCTGGGAGTCACGGCCCACTCGGAGCATGTGCTGGAGGCTGAAGCTGCCTGCCCCAGACCAGCTGTAGAGACAGTTTCAGTGGGTTAGGCCATTCCTGAGCCACCGGGACCATCTCCACCCCCCACCTGCCTTTGCCTTCTCTCCCAAGTCAGGGAAAGACCAAGCTTTCAAATTACTGGGTGAAGCTAGTCATATAGGCCTACACTTGGTTACTTAAACTTTGAAGACTAGATTAGGAATACTCGATATTTTTATGAGGGAGAGTCAAGTTCAATCTCCTCATGAATCTTTTTTGTTGGTGTGTTTGTTTGATGGGGGGGCTTTGGGTAGTAGTCCCTGGTGGCTCAGACAGTAAAGAATCTGCCTGAAACACAGGAGACCTAGGCTCAATCCCTGGGTTGGGAAGATCCCCTGGAGAAGGGCTACCCACTCCAGTATTCTTGCCTGGGGAATTCCATGGACAGAGGAGACTGGAGAGGTACTGTCCATGGTCTCACAAATAGCTAACACAGCTGAGTGACTAACACTTTCACTTTCACTGATAATTACCTTGTAGACCTACATAGTATGCTTCAATGTTTACTCATCAGAGTGCTATGCTTTTCTGGGAACACTGATCCAGAATGCTTTCTAGAGGATCACTTTTAAAGCAGTGTAGTTCTTTAAAATATACCCCAATTCCTCAAGCTACAGAAAGTTTCAGGAGGCAGGAAAACAAAAGCAATTTTCTTTGTCAGCATCAGGAACAGGATAAAAAGTACAGCTCTGTCGGTTTGGAATTGCCTTTTCCTTGAGGGAATTAAGGATAAAAAGTTAAAATTGGGGCATTTCTCTCTGAGACTAGGTTATAGGTAATACCTGAAATGAACATCATTTATGTTTTTAAGTTGCACCGTAGAATTTTTTGGCTGAAAGGGACCTTGTCTGGCAGCCCTGTATTTAAGACACAAAAAATGCCAAGACACAGAGAAGCCAAGCGAGCTGCCCGAGGTCACAGAGCTGAGACTAGAACAGGCTTCCTTCCCTCTCCTGCATTGCTGGAAGCTGAAGGTATAACACACAGCAAAAATTGCTGGGAGCTGAAGGTGTAACACAGAGCAAAAGAGACAGTCTCTGTCCCTTCCAAATGCTGCTTACACAGCGTCATCAGTCCCCACCACAACAGATGTGCTAAAGACACGTGCACCAGCTCTTCCCGGATTCTGTTCTATGAAATAGTGTTCCGTGGGATATTGATAGGTATTACATGAAAAGGCTAGTTTTTGCTCTATTCCCATCATGATCCCAATGTAGATCATCTCTTTGAACCAATGAAACAGTATTTTTGTCCGATACAACGTGGCTAATTGTCATAAAGTCACAATTGAATTACCCTTTCTCAGCTTTGCTTGAACTGTGTAAGCACACAGCAGGCGCTCTTATTTATGAAAATTTTGTTCTGCTGAACCTCCGCATTCACCCTGGCCATCATTTTGCATCATAGTCAAGGAAGACAATTGTCATAATAAATCTAAGTGTTTATGCCCCAGTGTTAAACTGACTTGATTTGATTTCACTAGGTTGTATTCACTAATCCTGTAAAAAAAAAAATTTTTTTTTTTATTCAGGTGAAGTGTTAGGAAAGGAATCTAGTACTATTTAAGAAAAATAAAGTAAGTCGATTTGGGAGTCTTTCTAAAGTGGTCACTTTTTAAAAGAGTGAAACGCACGGGAGCAGTGTTTTATCTTTTGGTGTGACTATTTATAGCTTCGTTCCTGTTGTAACATATGAAAGGCCAGTTTTAACAAAATTTAATTTTATCATTATTGAATACCATCCATGCTCACATAATGGTGCCCAAGTATACGGCATGATGTTCTGAGGGCAGCCCAAATTTAGGATCCAAGGGCTCATTTATAAAACAATGACTGGACACATCTCATGTCTCTAAAAATATTAAATTAGGCAGTAATTTAAGCTATCATATGAAATATTCTGAAAAGAGAAAATAACACACTGGTTTTGAAGACAGTATAAGCCTTGTGTGCATCATTTTCACAAATGTTCCATTGGTTACCCTAACTTTAAGAGTTGGTTACATTGCATTAATTAGCCAGGGCTAGAACTTTTGTAAAATCCTTCAAGCACTCACCAGAACTTGGATCAGGCATTCAACTCGATATAGATTGTCATCACTCTATCAATAGCTTTTTGCAGAAAAAGAGGATGACTGACTCAGTCCTTTTTACATTGCTAGTCCATGGTTCTCCTTAGCTTGGGATTTTTAAAATTCTGTCCTCAAGGACTTTTTCTTCTTGACTTGATCTGTTACCTTTTTATTTTTTAAACCTTCAATTTTGTATTGGGGTATAACCAGTAAACAATGTTGTGATAGTTTCTGGTGCACAGCGAAGGGACTCAGCCATACATATAACATATATCCATTCTCCCCCAAACTGCCCTCCCCATCAGGTGATACATAACCCTGAGCAGAGGTCTGTGTGCTATACAGTAGATCAGTCTTCAAGGACCCTTGATATTGGCCATGGAGACTGCCTTGGAGCCTGTGGAATGGTCTACAAAGTGGGACAGAAACAAAAACACATTCCAGTTCTATGCTTGTCTTGGGAACAGCTGATCACCTACTACAGGTGCCCCCAGGCTGAACTCAAGGAGATGTCTTTCCTGAGTTTGTCAGTGAACCTCAGGGGGCCTAGTCTGTGCATTCATTCTTTGCCACCTTCCTCTAGCCTCACAAGCCTCCTCTAAGAGATCAGCTCTACATTTACTGACACCTGTGGGAAAGACATGCGAGAAAGTGGCTCTTGAGAAAGTGGTAGGTGTTGGAGGGTGTAAAAATGATTTGGTAATAAGGGCAAAGAAGTTTCTTTCCATAATATTTCTACTTTCCTTGGAAAATGTATGAATATATAATAAAAGGGAAGGTTAGAAAATAATAGATTTAAGATTAAAACTCAATTAAAATTGATCCTTGTCATAAAATGTATTTCTTATTCTTCAAAATATCTCCTTTCTATCACAATACATTTATATTGCATCTTATAGTTCACTTATCAAAGATGTTAGATAACATAATGACACTTTTCTTTATTACCAGATATAGCTTTATATTTATTTCAAGAGAAAAAATATTTTCAAGGAATTAGATAATTAGTCATAATTTTAGAAGGTGATAGTTTTATTGGTGCCAAGTACTTTCCTATGCATCATCTCATTTTATCCTCCTAATTAGGCAAAGTATTTTTATTCTCACTTTTGCAGTTGAAGAAATCATGACTCAGGGAAGATAAGAAACTGGTGTAAGGGCACACCACTACAAAATTGTGTTGTAGGATGTGAAATCTTTCTGCTACACCACTTAATACTTATTTTTCCATAATTGTGACTCTTGTAAAAAATTGTTCAATTGTACTATTGTTCAATTGTAGTAAATTAGGATGAATGACTGTTCCAGGTTGTCCAGAATGGAGGTATTTCCCAGATGTAGGACTTTCTGTGCTAAAGCCGAGTGAGTCTCAGAGAATCAAAGCAGTTGGTTCCATTTAAAACTCAAAAATGTTCAGTGAGATGGCTTCATTTTCCTAAATTTCATTAGTAGTCTTTCAACACCCTAGAATACTATGTTGTTGTTCAGTCGCTAAGTCATGTCCAACTGTTTGCCACCCCATGGATGCAGCACACCAGGCTCTTCTGTCCTCCACTCTCTCCTGGAGTTTGCTCAAATTCATATCCATTGTGACAGTGATGCTATCTATAATTCACCACTCATTCTTGAACTAATGGTAAGTAGTGATTTTAAATAACATTCCCTCTTCTCTCTCTACTACACAGACACAAGTATCCCTCCAAAAATAGTGTTCCTAGTACTGTGGCAACCCACTCCAGTACTCTTGCCTGGAAAGTCCCATGGACAGAGGAGCCTGGTGGGCTGCAGTCCATGGGGTCGCTAGGAGTCGGACACGACTGAGCGACTTCACTTTCACTTTTCACTTTCATGCATTGGAGAAGGAGATGGCAACCCACTCCAGTATTTTTGCCTGGAGAATCCCAGGGATGGTGGAGCCTGGTGGGCTGCCGTCTATGGGGTCGCACAGAGTCGGACACGACTGAAGCGACTTAGCAGTAGCAGCAGCAGTACTTAATGAAAACTTTAATAAGGAAAACCAATTCTTGCAAAGCAATTATGACTACGTTGTTTAGAACGAAGAAGCAATCCAAAATGAGAAACGGCCAATCCAAACTGACAGGTGGTTATTCAAGGAGAATGACTGATTCACTCTTTTTAACCACCATTTAGAGAACACTTAATAAGTACCAGATGCTATACTAGGCATTTTACATTATTTTGCATTTTAAAATCTTACCGACAATATTTTACAGTATCCTCACCATAACCTCATTTTCAAATAAGGAAACTCAAGTCAGAAAGACTCTATAGCTTGCCCATGATCAACAAGTATTAAGTGATAGAGATGCAATTAGAATCCATGTCTACCTGAACTGAAAGGTGTCGCCACTCAACATCTTTACCATGGAGTGGAAAAAGAAAGACCTTTTCTGTCAACTCAATTCATTCAGGCATTTATTGAGAACTTACAAGACCCTTCAACCATATTGTGGAAGAAAACAGGGAGAAGGGAAGACATGCAAGGTAACAAATAACAGATGTGAAGCAGAATGCAGTGAGGGCCACCACGTGTACAGTTCAGTTCAGTTCAGTCACTCAGTCGTGTCTGACTCTTTATGTCCCCATGGACTGCAGTATGGCAGGCTTCCCTGTCCATCATCAACTCCTGGAGCTTACTCAAACTCACACAGGTACAAGAGTGTGACATTCAGAGGAGACAAAGGAGGCATGGGCTTGAATGGACTTCTCATAATTTCAAGTGTGTCTGTTTACCCCAAATCTGCAAAACATTATCACTCATTGTGGTTTCATCCATAAATGACACATTTGCTGGATATAATTTTCCCTGTGAGCATTCAGAACGTTAAATATCTATTGTATTAATAGGGCATGTTGTAATTTCCAGTTAACTACAAATTGTATTATATCAAACACTTCATTTATAATATGGTTAGATAAAATCATGTCCTAGTTAGTTCAATTATATTTAATCATCTAAAATTTCACACATGTTCTATGTGTAAGTATCTACTGTCAAATGATTTAAAAACTGATAAATACATTTACTGGTAAAATATTAAGAGATAGTATTGAATCATTTTGTCCCCCATAACTTAGGAAGTATGTCTGAACTTGCAGTTACACATCATTGTATCATTGTTAACAAAAATTATGACCTAAAAGCTCAAAGTACTGGGGAGTAGATGCCACATAGTCAAAGGCTTAACAGAATAGACCATAATAAAACAAATGTGGAGTTTGAAAAAGGTTGGTGGGACTATTCATTGAAACAGTGCAGCCTTATTTTAAGACTTTTAAAAACTGGACTGATGTTTCTCTAATTTCTGTTAAAATATTTCATTATAATTTAACTTTCCTGATTCCATTCATATAAAATTAATTTCACTAACCAAGAATTCTACCAAGCAGCATTTCCGCACTTTACTAATACAACAATAATTGAGATTCATAGTAACGGCCCCATGTCACCACAAGATTCTGAAATGACTTCTTATTGAAAAGTGACTGAATCATGTTCATTATAATTTTATAATCTTGGTAGTGTATGCTTTTTATTTTAACAGTTATCCTCAAATGAACTCCTTAAAATTATGAGTTCTGTCATGATTTTCTAGTTGACACATAAAAGAGGGTTCAGTATGGGGAACACGTGTACACCCATGGCAGATTCATGTTGATGTATGGCAAAACCAATACAACATTGTAAGTAATTAGCCTCCAATTAAATAAATTTATATTTAAAAAAAGGTTATTCAGTTTTGTAAGTTCATTTGTATCATTTATTTTTAGATTCCACATATAAAGGATGTCATATGATATTTCTCCTTTGTCTGACTTATTCCAGTCAGTAGACAGTCTCTAGGTCCATCAGTGTTGCTGCAAATGGCCTTATTTCATTCTTTTTAATGGCTGAGTAATAGTCCATTGTGTGTGTGTGTGTGTGTGTGTGTGTGTACATCTATCACAACATTGTTAATCAGCTCTTCCCCAATACAAAATGTTTTGGATGTTAAAAAAAATAAAAATTAAATTTAAAAAAGAGATTGATCAGGTTATTCTGTGACAGCAACATTAATTTCCCCAGAAGACACACTCAGGACACAGCCCTGAGGTTCCTTGGAACCTCATCACATTCTTGGGTCATCTGCTCTCCAGGAGCCCAGTGAGGGCTACCAGCCCTTGCTGATCCAGACTCTCAGCTCCATTCCCTTGAGAGTGACCCCAGCAAGCTCTCTGGCCTTTCAGGCTATATTCTCTCTCTCTGATCCTTACTAGGAGTGGAACTTGTCTTAGAAAAAGTGACACTGATTGGAGTAAATATCCCTGGAGGTGACCACAGAGGCATGAGATCTCTCCCCAGATTCTGCCCAGATTATTTTATGTGAAACCTCTTTGTGGAGCGTGGGCAGTGCTCCCAACTATACAGAGAAAATCTGGTTCTGCAGTTTTAGGTTGTTCCAGCTAAGCTGGGAATGCAAGGCTACTCTAGGGTGAGTCTCTCCCTTAGAATCTCGGTGGACAGAGTCCCCTCCCCAGCTTGCACCTCTTCTGCCCCAGAACTTCACGTCTGTTGAGTGCCCATGAGCAGCTACACAGGTCAGAGTTGGGGGCTATTTGGGTACAAGCTTACTATGAGGCCTCCAGCTGCTGATTCCCACTATCCTTCCCTGACTTCACACTTTCTGGAGTAGAAAGAGCTGGCGTAATTATAGGAAACAGTTGGCTACATAATTTATGAGAGATTGGACATAAACCAAAACTAGCTAAAATTGAATTTAGAACAAATAGATACTTTTTATGAAAGAAGAAAAATATTGATGTGATAATGAATTACATATATTTTCACTCTTCTGTTGCTTACTTTAGGGGAGTGGAAAATTTCAACCCATAGTCCATTTCAAACTATGAACTTTTCAACCCATGGACAGAAGACATGGGACTCTTCCGAGACAGTACAATCCAGAAGAAGCTAGTCCCTTTCTTAGCTGGGGAAGACTTCTTATTGGGTAGACATAGCAACCTTTTTACATCACAACATATCTGAACCACACATGAACAGACTTTACTTAACCTCAGTAGGCAAAATACAGAACTTTTAGAAAAATGTCAGAATAGACTAATCATGTGTGTTAGTTCCTCAGTTGTGTCTGACTCTTTGAGACAGCCAGTCTCCTCTGTCCATGAATTCTCCAGGCAAGAATGTTGGAGTGGGTAGCTATTTCCTTCTCCAGGGGATCCTCCCAACCCTGGGATCAAACCCAGGTTTCCCTCATTGCAGGCAGACTCTACAGTCTGAGCCACCAGGAAAGCCTCAGAATAAGCACAGGAAGCTGATTTTGCTGGGGCCAAATTCGTGTTAGGGTTTAATAAAGCTTCCTTTTTCTTTTTCTGTTCCTAGGGGAAAATAAGCTGGTGGGGGATCTCCTGGTCTTAGGAGGAGCCACATTGTATGGTATCTCTAATGTCTGGGAAGAATACATCATCCGAACTCTGAGCCGAGTGGAATTCCTGGGCATGATTGGACTCTTCGGAGCATTTTTCAGTGGAATTCAGTTGTGAGTAAAAAATAACGAGAAATTCAGGCAGTTGACACTCTTAGAGCTTATTTTTAAATGTTTTTCACTTAGGTTATGGCTGCTCACTTTATTTTGTAAAAATCAGAGCTAGAAACCTGTCACCAACCTCCCACATGAAATCTGAAAACTCAGTATCTTTATTAATAAATTTCTTCCAAACTAAATGAATTTTTAGTGAATTTATGTAATGGACATTGAAGATAATTTATAAGAAAGCATTAAAAGTACATTGACTCTCCTAAACCAGCCAATGAGGTTTTATTAGTACTTAGGGAAATAGGAAAACTAAGTGTAAGTGCCATGATTTGATGAACTTCCAAAAAGCAGCATTCTGTTTACTAGTGACAACTAGTATACTAGTCTTTTACTAGTAACCACAACTAGGAAACTTAGAGTTTAAATTTGTCCTTTTATAATTTTTCTTTTATTGCTCATGTGTTTGCACGAGTGAACCACATTTCAAATTCATTTCTCAGGGAATTTCCTGGCAGTCCGGTAGTTAGGGCTTTTACTGCCATGGCCAGTGTTCAGTCTCTGGTTGGGGAATTAAGATCCCTCAAGCCTCATGGCTCAGCCAAACAAAAAAAAAACCAGCAGCAACAACAAAAATTCATCTCTTAGAAACTAGAAACTTAGTGTTTCCGTTTTCCTTAAATGGGTCAAGATAGAACCCAGGCATTCACTAAGCATCAAAAAGTCAGAAACAACGAGCTTTCAGTAATTCTGGCCTTGGAGTATATGTCATCACTGACTAGGGCTCAGAAGTTGCTATGGAATAAGTGTCAAGCAAAGCCTAATTTTTCATCAATAAAGGCCTTGTATTTTAGCTTCACGTAAGAGATAAAGAAGCATAATATATCCTCCTGTCTAATTTCAGCAAATCCTATCTGCAAAGCAAGTAATTCTGATTTTCACCACATCACTTTCTATAAGCAGGTTGTCATTGCATCTATGTCTGAAATTATTTAAGGAGGCTCTTTTGGCATCACTTTAAATCCGTTTTGCAAATAGGCTCTTTCCAAGAATTCTCCAGATTTCAGTGTCCTGAGATACAGGGGGGGACTCCATAGCAAACAGGGCCAGGAGATGGGAAGACTCTCTAAGACAGATTTATTTGGGATTCATTTTGAAAACATGATGGCATTTTAAAGTTTCTAAATTTGGCACTTCAGCTTCGTAAGAGGAAAAGAAATTGCCTAGTTCAACTGCTCGTAACCAACATTTTGTAGATGGATGGCTCATTTTATGGATTATTATTCTTGAATCCAAAAAAAAAGTATCTTCGGAGATCTAGCACTCATTTGCTTCAGTTATAGACCGTTAGAACTGATGGAGCCCTTCAGAGACACTGCTGCCAAAATCGTGGAAGAGGTGTATGAGTGTGTTTGGCAAATGGGTTGCGTTAAGGGCGCAATGAAACCAAAGTGACACAGGTCGGGGGGCCACCCTCCCCTCCTGGTCCTCTTTCAGAACAGTGCTTCTCAGAGTGTAATTCTCTGGCCAGCAGTACTAGCACCACGTGGGAACTCGTCAGAAATGCACATCCAAGGGCCCTGCTCTGATCTACTGAATCAGCCTCTGGAGGGGTGGGGTCCGGGAAACTGTTTTTTTATTTTTCAGACATTTTTGGGCTTATTTTTTATTTTAATTTTGGCTGCATTGGGTCTTCCTTGTGGCGCACAGGCTCAGTTGCATGTGGGATCTTAATTCCCTGGCCAGGGATCAAACTTGCACCCCTTGCATTACAAGGCAGATTCTTAACCACTGGCCCCCCGGGGAAGTCCCCAGGAAACTTTTTTTAACACCCTCTCCAGGTGGTATTTTTGTACATTTAAGTTTGAGAAACACGGCCCTGGAGAGTGTTCAGTCGGAAAACTGATTAAACCTGCAAGCCCAGAGATTTTCAAACCTCACTCACCATGTACTTTTGAGAAAGCATCTGAGCGAGAAGTGAAAGCTAGGAGGCAGACTGGCTGAGAAGGACGGTGGTGGGTCTGCGGGAACCAGTCTTGGGCTGAGCTACCTAATGAAACTAGCCTCTGTGTGATCTAAAGTTATTTTTGAAATTCAATTGATTGTTCACGATTTGTGTAAATCTGGTTAGTGAACAACAACAACGGCAAAAGAGGCCGTGTTGCTCACCAGCTCTGCTTTCTTTCAATCCACAGAGCGATAATGGAGCACAAGGAGCTGTTGAAGGTGCCCTGGGACTGGCAGATAGGTAAGGGGTTTGCTCGCCTGAGATGCTGTTTTTAGTAAACCAGGAAAATAACCTTTGGAGAGTGACTGGGGTGGTAGTGAGGCACCAACCGGGAAAGGACTTAGACTGCAGGGGGACAAGAGAAAATGAAACCACCCCTGTCAATTTGGGGACTCTCACCCACTAGAGGAGATTGAACTGTATGATTCATAATGTTTCTTAACTGAGCCCATTATCATCGTCAAGATGCCATTAGTGTAGACACAGAAATGTGTTTTTAGGTTAAAGACCAGAAAGAAAAATGCCCCGAGGTGCGGGTGAGACGCAAATGACAGCAGTTTGCTCTAGCTGAGAAACACAAAACCGATGTGATCATTAAAAAGTGACACTTTACTAAAGGGAAAAAGAACTGAATTGAACAAAGAGGCACAAAAGGAAGCAATGCGATGGGCATTCTGAACCCATAAAAACCTTTTCAGAAGGGAGCAGTTTGCTCAAAAGACACGGTTAATTGATCTCCAAATGGACTCAGTGGAAAATACCAGACATGCTTTGAGCTTCTTCAGTCATCCAGGGCAGCTATGTGCCACCTGTTTCAAAAGTCACTTTTCTCTTATAAAAAAAAAATTAGGACAAAAAGTTAAGATTTTAGGTGATGCTCTGATAATGATCACTCAGCAAGCCTTGAAAGGGACTGACATTTCCCACCCTCGAATGCCAGGGAGGGAGCCCTGAAACCTCCCCTCGGTGTCTATAACGAGACACTTGGGTTCCAGCACTGAGCACGGAGGTTGGCTTATGGGGGTGCTTGGAAAATGTGTGCCTGATGAATACAAATGGGAAGTGAAAATACAGATGGTTCATCACTCCGAAGCGGACTGCTCGAGCCATCCCCAGCTTCACTGGCTTTCATAGAACTAACGATGATGGTGGTGGTGGTTTAGTTGCTAAGTCGTGTCTGACTCTTACGACCCCATGGACTGTAGCCCACCAGGCTCCCCTGTCCGTGGGGATTCTCCAGGCAAGAATACTGGAGTGGTTTGCCATTTCCTTCTCCAGGGGATCTTCCCGACCCAGGAATACCAGCTCAGGTCTGCTGCATTACAGGCAGATCCTTTACCGACTGAGCTACAAGGGAATGGCTCCCGTCAAATTCTGCTTCTCTGAACAAGGACAACAGAGACATAAAGCTCCCTGCACCATTTACCTGCCTCTGACCCTGAAGCATCCAGGCTTGACTTGCTGCTGACAGATTCCCTCTGAAGACACAGCAGCCACTTCAGAACTATGCCCCACTCCCCCGGGGTTCTCTCTAGTGACTTCAAGGGCTCCCCAGCCCTTGTGTCTGTCGCAGTCCGGCCGTTTAATTTCTCTCGAGTTTTGCTGTAAAATGACACAATTAAATGAAAGTCAATAAAGAGAAGGGATTGTAGGGAGGAGAGGAAGGTGGCTGAGAAGGGAATCCAGCTGCAGGTTACAGCCTCATGGCCTCTGTGAGTCTCAGAGCCAGAATGTCAGCCGTGCTTGGTAACACTTCACATGCAGAGGTCCATGAGCATAAATTAATTTTATATTAATAGTAGTAGCACTAATAAAAAATAATTTGTCCTCCAATTATGCAGATGTCATGTGCATGTCCACCAAGGCTCTGTTATAATTCAGTGTTAGTTAAATGTGTCATCAGAGCACAGCGAGCTCTCGTGTTGCCATGAAAATGTCAATTCCCTGTGGTCCAAGATGATGAAGGGCCGTGTAAAAGGAACACATTATAAAGCCATTTGTTTAATTTTCCTGATTGGAAATGAGTCTCAGATGGTCTAGAAAAGGAACCGAATATTCATCGTTTCTTTCTGAAGCGTGGATAAGGGTCATCTTTGTCCTCCTACCTCATCCCGACCTACTACAAGCTTCTAGTGCTTAGCCAGTTCTAGGCACGCAAAATTTAATGAACAAGTGTTTTTTAAATGAGTGGATGAATGAATGGCAAGCCAAGGAGACGGGCTTGTCTTGCTGTCTCTCAACTTACAAAAATGTAAACAAAAGGGAAAATAGTGGAAGCAGGGCACGGGGCTCAGGCTTGGCTTTGACTTTTCTCTCTGGGAAGCCAGGCAATGGCATAGCAGCTACTGCAACTCATGGGCCCTGGAGGCAGTGAGAAGCCCAGGGGGACGGACCTCCCGTCAAGGCCTGCCCACATGCCGTAGGAAGTCATCCTAGAGTGCCAAGCTCCGATCAGTGTGCCTTAGTTGACAGACCAAGATCCAAGACTCTATCTCCAACCAGTGATCTCATCACAGTCTCCTGCACAGCTCCATGATTGCCATTTTACCAAAGTAAAAACATTTTTTGTTCTGTGGATCAAATGAGATAGTAAATATGTTTTATATTTTCTGGATTCGGAAAGCATTTTTTAACAGCTTCGGATATTTTCTAATAACATTGACCAATTGCGAGATACAAAGAGTAATTAAAAGCAAGAACATAACAGTCTTTGATGCTGTTTGTTTTTATTTCCTTATTTTACTCTACTGAACAGAAAGCCTGGGGCTGATTATGTAATCATGAAACTCAAGTGAAATGCAGGACCTTATAGAGCTAACATGGTCTCTAGTGGAGCAGGCATGTGTGAAATCTAAGAACTAGCTTCAGCATTCCCTTTATCCCATTTGCCATTGTGTTGAAGGACAAGTGTTAGCTGATGTGCAAGTCCACTGTCAAAAGAAGGGAGCACGAGAGGTGGGTCACCCAGCACCGATTTGTGGTGTGCTGGTGCTGGTGGCGGTTTAGTTAATAAGTCATGTCTGACTGTTGTGACCCCATGGACTGTAGCCTGCTTGGCTCCTCTGTCCATGGGATTCTCCAGGCAAGAATACTGGCGTGGGTTGTCATTTCCTTCTCCAGGGGATCTTCCAGACCCAGGAATTGAACCTAGGTCTCCTGCACTCAGGCAGATTCCTGCATTGCAGGCAGATTCCTTACCGACTGAGCTACGAGGGAAGCCCCTGGGGCTTCACTTTTCTTGCCACGGATGAAGATTGCTTTGGTTTTGATTTTGTCCTGGAGGCCAGAACAAGAGATTTGACCTTTCCCTGAAGATGCAGTAATGGGACCACAAAGCAGAAAAAACCTTAAATATCATTAAGAGTAGTATAGCCTTTCTTTTTGCTGATGCTGAACCGGAGGCTGGGGAACTACGGCTGCTTCACTGGGCTCATGGCTGCCTATGGTGGGACTAATTGCACCCTCTGAGCCAGCCCCCCAGCCTGGCACCTTAGTACATATGTCCTGATATCATCTTACCTCGCCTTTATTTTTAAAGAATTAAAAATGATATTTTAAAAAATCTAGTCAAAGGAAAGTGAAAGAATACCAGTGGGATCCCAAAGAAAATGATGAGATAAAATATATGCAGCAAACGCAGACATATACTATACACATGTATATACAATATCCATTACAAATAAACACGTATATCCCATATCACATGATATATCATGCATAACAATGCATTCTGTTATGAGATGCTCATTACAGTCAAATAGAATGCTTCATCCAAGTGCTATTTCTCTTCATAATAATTAAACAATATAGGTTAGTAGTGTGCACTCAGAATATAAAGTCAGGCAGCCTGAGCGACCCTAAGGTGAACTACTCGACCTCTGTAAGCTTGTCTCTTGCCTGTCTACTGACAGATTCGTTTCTTACCCTTACTCTGCTCTGCACTGCAGAGACTGACCCAGGCAAACAATGCCTCCCAGGCTGGCATGCTAATTCACTTCAGCTAGATTGGCCACTCGGAGAAGGCGATGGCACCCCACTCCAGCACTCTTGCCTGGAAAATCCCATGGACAGAGGAGCCTGGTGGGCTGCAGTCCATGGGGCGCTAAGGGTCGGACATGACTGAGCGACTTCCCTTTCCCTTTTCACTTTCATGCACTGGAGAAGGAAATTGGCAACCCCCTCCAGGCTCTTGCCTGGAGAATCCCAGGGATGGGGGAGCCTGGTGGGCTGCCGTCTATGGGTCGCACAGAGTCGGACATGACTGAAGTGACTTAGCAGCAGCAGCAGCAGCAGCAACAGCAGCAGATTGGCCCCTGGGAGGCAGTAGAAGGAGACTGGAGGGTGGGAGGAAGCAAGCGACCAGGATGTGTCTCCCTGTTTCAGGTCAAGTCTCTAGAAGTGGCCGAGTGTCCTCTGATTACACCTTTGCTGGGCCTCCCTGACTTCTGACCTCTGATCGCATGGCCTCCTCCCTGGACCTCTCTGGCCCCAGGGATATGAATAATTTACTGCCATTGCTAATGTCTAGCTTGTTTTACCATCCATCTTTCCCCAGCGCTCATTCAAACTCCTTTATAACTTGTACCGCATATTGTATTTCCTCTGTTGAACCGGCTGTGTTTATTAACCGATACACTCAATGAGCCTATTTCCTCATGTGTGTAAAGAGGATAACAATAGCAATGGTGTTATACTGTTGTGGAGATTAATGTACATAAAGTACGTGACACATAGCAAGTACTTAGTCTTAGCTGATGCTATTCTTCCCAGTTTCTCTAGCTTAAATCTCTTTAGCATATGAGGACAAGAATTACCAAATCCTGTCTTTAGTGAGAGAGAAAACATTTCCAAAAAGAAACGCTCATACATATACTTTGTCTGAAAATGTAGTTATTGTACCCACCCTGTGTTTATCAGTCAAAAGTAATTCAGTTTGTTTGATCATGTCGATCGAGTGCTTGAAAAATCCCATAAGGACAGCAAGTTGGGCCTTCGGATGCACCACTAATGTCCATTAACTAGTTAATTTTTTATCTGAGAAGAAAAAATCAGCAAATTGCAGCAATACAACATGCCCACTGTGAATCTTGTGTTCGTTTGGCTGACTGGATAGCCACACACAGAGACGCTGGTTGATCCAGCAAAGTGGTTAAATGTGATGGTGTTTGTATTTTACTCCCATCCCCCTAAATTTAATTTCTGCCTTTAAAAGAATAAGTTTAGGATGTTTAAGTGTTTAAGCTTGGAGAATCTCAAGGTAGCCTGGTGAGTAGAATGAACTCTGCTGTTTGTCTCTTTTCCTCCACTCCTTGGCTCATCGGTTTGCTTGTAAAGTCACACTCTTCTCTCTGAGCTACCAATTATAAATCCACTCCCTACTGGACAAATCTTTTTGGATGATGCACAAGCATCTCAAACTTAACATGTTCAAAATGGAGCTTTGTATTTCCCCAGAAAACCTGGTCCTCCTGCTCAGTTCTCTCAGTAAATGGTGTTAAAATTCAGTGTCAGTTTCCAATTAGCCAGAATCCACATGAACCCATTGTAGGTCACTTCATAAAGAATCTGCCTACAATGCAGGAGACCCAGGTTCGATTCCCAGGTCGAGAAGATCCCCTGGAGAAGGAAATGGGAACCCACTCCAGTTATTCTTGCCTGGAGAATCCCATGGACAGAGGAGCCTGTCAGGCTATAGTCCAAGGTCTCGCAAGAGTCAGACAGGACTTAGTGACCAAACCACCACCACCACATGAACCCATGGGTATCTCTGATGCTGTCCTTTTTCTCACTACATACATCCAGTCTGGACCACCAGGAAAGTCTTGGGAGAACACAAATGGTTCTGAACAACTACACTGAAAGGTTGTAAAATCGAGTAGAAAGATTTTAGGCTAACCCGGTGGCTCAGCAGTGAAAAGTCTGCCTGCAAATGCAATGCGGAAGACTTGGGTTCAATCTCTGAGTCAGGAAGATCCCCTGGAGGAGGAAACAGCAACCCATGCCAGTATTCTTGCTGGGAAATCCCATGGATAGAGGAGCCTGAAAGGCTATGGGGTCACAAAACAGTGAGACACAACTTAGCAACTAAACAGCAACCACAACACATCCGGTCTACCAGCAGGGCATGTTGAACCTTCATAAACCGGCCACTTCCCTTCATCTCCACTGCCACTCCGAGCAAAAGCCACCAGCATCTCTTGTCTGGACTGAGACCCTGTACTCCTCACAGTTTCCTCTGAGCTTCTCTCCTTCAGCCCCTTCTCCATGCATATCTAAAGCCATCATTTAGAAAGGTAGGTCAGACTACAAGTTAGCCTTCTGCTACAAATTCCTCAATGGCTTCCCATTACAACTAGAATAAGACGTTGACTTCCTTCCAAGACCTGCAAGGCTGCACATAATCCACCCCCTGCCTGATTTTCCAGTCTCCTCTCTTATCACTGCCTCAGTCTGTTCATCCTGCTCAGATATTCTGGCCTCTTGCAGCTCCTGTAAACCATTAGGGTCTTTTCATTTGTAGGTCTCCCTGCCTAAATTATTTTTCCCCTGGCCATCTCCTTCTAGTCCTTCAGCATTTAAAGTCAATGCTGCTTCCACCTTTCCAAAAGCAATACCCTTGTAATTCCCCATAAGCAACCCTTTTCTTGCCTCATAGCACTAATATCAGCTCTAAGTTTCTTGTCTATCCTTTTTCCCATTGCATGCTAGCCCATAGCAGAGTTCCTAGAACACAGTAGGTACACAGTGATTACATGGTTGAAAAATTGAATATACAACATCAGATCTCACATGTGAGAGTTCACAGTATATCAGCACTAGGTCAGGTGATGGAAGGGTAGGACTGTTGAATTTCCTAACCTGGTCATGTATAATCTAAATGTTAAAAAGTGATGGGGGGGGGGGGCGCTGGTTCCTGGACTATATTTTAATCAAGTTTGATTACTTTTAGGAGATTAAGGGTAAATCTTATCCCTAGTCTAGTCTGTTCATCTCAGATTCCTTACAGGAATACTGAATTAATTTTTATGTCTTTTCATATATCAATCATAGGTTATTTAATACTGCCCTTTTAGTAACTTGTTTAAAAGGAAAATGAATTATAAATAGCATGAAACCCAAGTACAGGAAAACTGACCAATTTTAGGGAATTAAAACTTCAGACAGAGAGTCAAAAGCCATCTGACATGACTGTGACAAATTTCCACAAGAGGACTTGTATAATTTACTGAACAATTTTTAATAGAAGAGTGATATTCTAGTTTCCTCTTAGGGTATTTCCACCACACTAGAGGGGGCTGTTGTACTGAGTTTGCTTACTTAATATTTTTATATGGATGTGACATGGCTATCCTTAAAGTTAATATCAAAAACATGTAGAATAATAATTCATGACCTTAAATACTTTCCATATGGGAAAACCAAATTTCTCTTTGGAAGGATCCCTGTTCTTCATGGTCAAAAGGACTGGATATCCAGTATCTGCCAAATCTTCCAAAATTCACAGGATTCAAAGAAAGTGATCTGCCTACAGCCTAAGCCAGACATGTCATCAAGGTTCCCTTGGAAAGGTTGGATCTTTTATTTAATATTATATAAAAATGCCGAAAGATCCACTGAGTTGTAATACTTGTGCTTATTCTATGCCTTATTCTTTTAAGGTAGAGAAATGAGCATAATTTTTCTGCATTTGTGTTGTATCAACATTGAGAAAATGATGAACCAAACCCTAGATTTAGCCACAATCTTCTGTTTTGGACTGAACAAAATTATTTACTTGTGAGGTTAGTATTAACAATTGTGTATTGAGTTATAATTGGAGTGAGAGAATTTTAGAGTTTGAGGGACTAATCATGTAGCAAAAGGGCATTTTTTTTTAATCTTTCTGTTTTGCAAAACTTAATTATTTGATGGCCTGCAAAGCATTTACCTGTTTATAAGCGAGCAGAGCCTACGTGTGAGAGCCCACAAATGCTAGGAAAAGTGATGGTGGAATAGGACTCTAGTTTCAGGAGTAGTGCTAAGCAGAGTTCAGAAATCTGGAAGAAACTGACAGCTCATGTGAAGTGATCTATCCAAGATCACACAGTTAGGACTTTAGTTCAGTACTGTGACTTAGTCCACATATCTTTGACATGTAAGTGCTTTCATTTTAAGGATTATGGAGTTATTCAGTGTTGTGAGCAATGCATGGTACCAAGCAGATTTGTTCCTATGTTGCAAATAAAAAAGAAGTGAAAAAGTTGTAAAAGACATGGGTACAAGAAAGTAATTACGCACAACCAGAAATAGAATTTAGAAGCCTTGACCCTATTTCTAATTGTAGCTGCTCTCCTTCACAGCAGAGGCGAAACATCAGATGTGTGTGAGAAGCATATAGATCTTGTTCCACATGCCGATTTTCACTTCTTATTTTATGTTTTAGCTATGTATTACCCAATAAAAAACATCCGTTGACAGAGTGAAAGAAAAACTCCTGTGTGAGAGTGAAATGGGGCAGGAGGTGGTGCTGTTCCCCTCCCTTCACCCACTGCGGCTCCACCGAGGCCCCGGAGGAGGCTATGATGTCACTTGTCTTTCCTCTCCCTCCAGGACTGCTCTACGTCGGCTTTAGCGCCTGCATGTTTGGCCTCTACAGCTTCATGCCCGTGGTCATAAAGAAAACCAGCGCCACGTCGGTCAATCTCTCCCTGCTCACCGCAGATCTGTACAGCTTGTTCTGCGGGTTGTTTCTCTTCCATTACAAGGTAAGTTGAGTCAGTGCTCCTGTCTGGAGATGATACTCTGTAGGAAAGAACACATATAGGTAGGATTGCTCTGCAGTGGAATTGCCCTAATTCTGCAATTTTGCATCAAAAAGTACTGCACTTCTGTGTGTTGACTCCCATGACCTGGTGTTTACATTCCAAGTGTCTCAGATGGAAAAGAAGCTGCCTGCAATGTAGGAGACCTGAGTTCCACCCCTGGGTTGGGAAGATCCCCTGGAGAAGGAAATGGCAACCCACTCCAGTATTCTTGCTTAGAGAATTCCATGGACAGAGGAACCTATTGGGCTAGTCTGTGGGGTTGCAAAGAGTTGGACACAACTGAGCAACTTTCACTCACGTAAGACAGAGGCAACATTTTGTTATGAGAGACTAGTAACTATAACATTTGATAATGAAAGATAAGAAACAGCCATAGAGGGAAGGGCGTGCAAATAATGGGGGACAGTTTTTCTGACATCATTCACCCCAGAAGCTTACTCCTTTTCCAACCTAAAGCTTGGAAGACATCCAGTTCCCAAACTATAACTGCCAGTGGATTCTCTCAAAGGCACCTGAGGAGTGTATTCTCTATGGAAAAAAGACACAGTTCCTGCAGTTTCTATTTTGCATATACTTTCATAGTAAATACGAATGGAAAATGCTAATGCATTCAAAATAGTTTCTTTATTAAAAGACCAGGGTTTCAGTAAAGGAATGCAAAGAGATACTACAAAGCAGTTGCAGTTAATATATCAGCCCTAAAGGAAAGAAGAAATCGTTTAGTCCAAAGATAGCAGTCTCAAGTGTAAGACTCTACCCATATCCTCAACCAAGACAAGCATGACTGACTGGTTATGGTCTCCCGAGCTAGACTATCAGATGCTGTCTTTTAAATGCTATACTAACTGATTCATTAACAACTGGCTAGAAGTGGTATATGAGAAGAGACCCACTTGCCATTCATTAACTAGTCCGATAACTAGTCAGTGGGGATTATGACAAGTGTGAAAAAGGACAAGTGTGGGATATCCAAGGGCTTCCCAGGTGACGCTCATTTTAAAGAACCTGCCTGCCAATGCAAGAGACGTAAGAAACTTGGGTTCCATCCCTGGGTTGGGAAGATCCCCTGGGGAAGAAAATGGCAACCCATTCCAGTATTCTTACCTGAAGAATCCCATGGACAGAGGAGCCTGGTGGGCTACAGTCCATCAGGTTGCAAAGAGTAGGACACGACTGAAGTGACTTTGCAAGCCGGCACAGGACATCTAGCACATAAGACCAAACTAGGACAGGCAAAGGAAAGAAGAGGCAGAAGGAGAGAGGCATTGCTGTGGCCACTTCTACCCGAGTGCCTCATCAGTGGCATTACAGTTAGTATCATCTTCTCACAGGTTTGGCCAGCGGAGGGGGCATCTTAGTTGGCAGGGCATCTTCAATTAGGTCACAATGGGTTGAAAGTTTCCCAGAGAAGTGCTGAGCTGGAGCGAGTATATACTTGAGAGGTCCGGAGGTAAAACAGCAGAAGGAAATCATTAGAAATATTACCGTGCTAAGCCAATACTTCGGCCATTTCTGCAAAGAGTTGACTCATTGGAAAAGACCCTGATGCTGGGAGGGATTGAGGCCAGGAGGAGAAGGGGATGACCGAGGATGAGATGGCTGGATGGTATGACCGACTCGATAGACATGAGTTTGGGTGGACTCTGGGAGTTGGTGATGGACAGGGAGGCCTGGCATGCTGCGATTCATGGGGTCACAAAGAGTTAGACACGACTGAGCAACTAAACTGAACTGAAGCCAAATCATAGCCAAGAAACAGACCAGGAAGAGCAGCCACAGGTGGAAAGGAGGTCACCTGCAAGGTTGGCAGCTGGGAGGACCAGAAGCAGATCTGGAAGAGGAGAGGTGGAGAAAGCAGCCATGGCAGCAGATAGAGATAAAATGCTGAGTCACTGCTTTACATGGAACCTTCTCCCAGCCTTGAGGCAACAATGGCAGCTTCAAGAAACCTGTATTGTTGGATAGCATTGATACATTGTTGGCAATTCGTTTTCTCTGCGCGGTGCAATCTCTAAGTCCTGAGCGCACCCTGGTCCACATAAGGGTAAAAAGCAAAATCACAGCATGTTCCTCCTCCTGCTCCCCACCACAGTGCTGGGAGGACCCCTTCCCCTCAGAATCACCCCCAAACAACCCCCAAGCCGAGGTCTCACCAGCACAGCGCAGAGGCTGCCGTTTTTCTTTCCTCTACAACTAAGCATCCACATCTTCTCCATTCCTCAGCATGAGCTCCAACCTCAGCACTTCTTCCTGTAATCCTCTTTATCAACTCTTGAACTAGAAGAATCCCTTTCATCATCCTTAAAGGAAGATGACCGAAGCAGGCCTGAGGTCAGCTATTGGGCAGTTCAGATCCAGCTCAGCTCTCAACACCCATCATGGCAGTGCTCAGAAAGTCTATTTTCACCAGGGGAAACTGCTAGAAATGCAGATTCCTGGTCCACAGCCCCGGGGCCGCAGAATCAGCATCTGGCAGTCTTCCAGGGGAGTCTGCTGCCAGTGAGGCTGATGTTCTCTGAATGAGAGAACAAATACTAAAAGGGGTGCCTGAATAGTGTTTGTGCCTGTTTGAGTCTGTCACTCCTCACGCCTCACTTCATTTGGTTAGACTTGGGGCTCTTTACATAAACAAACATCAGGAACTGAGAAGGCTGGTGAACCAGGTAAATCCTAATTCTTCAACGTCCATCTTCTCCACTTAGCATTTATGTTACTGCTAACTTAGGAGAAGTAACTCAGGGGAAGAGGAAGTCATGTAGTACCTCTCATCATGCCATCAGAAGGGAACCTATATTATCTGAAAATGATATTCATGGATTCACCAATTTGGAGGAGCCATAGAAGTTTTTTAGTTCTTAATGCTTTGCACTATACACATGTATTTGGTTACAGTTTAACTGATAAATTCTCTTAAGGCAAAATTGGTTCAACAAACATAATAGGTGTTTTTTCTTAAAATTCACTCCTATTATTTTTTTTGAAAATCAAACTTTCAAGACAAAGTTACAGATTCACAATTTTTAATCTACAAGTTTTAAGAAATAATACGAGAGTTCCCATTTACCCTTTATCTAGTTTCGTTCACTGGTGACATCATGCAAAACTATGATATAGTATCAGGATATTAACACTGACCCAGTTAACAAACAACATTTCCGTCCCCACCAAGTGTCCTTATTATATATATAAGGACATATATAATATATATAATATATTATATATATAAGGGATATAATATATATAATATATATATTATATATATATAAGGCCTTTTTATAACCATACCTACTTAGTGCTCACTCATCTCATTAACACCTTGAAACCACTAATTTATTCTCCATTTCTCTAAATTTGTCACTTCGAGAATGGCATGTAAATGGAATAATACAGTATATAACCTTTGGGGATCGACTCTTTTCACAGCATAATTTTTCAGCATAATCATCTGAAGATTCATCCAGATATCTATATCAGTAGCTCATTCTGTTTTATTGCTGAGTACTATTCCATGGCACGGTTATACCAAAATTTATTTAACCACCGACTCAGTGAAAGACCTGGGTTTTTTCTGTTTGAGGCTGTTACGTATAAAGCTGCTCTGAACACTCATGTATAACTTCTTGTGTGAACAAAGTTTTCATTTCTCTGAAATAAACGCCCAGGAGTACAGTTACTGGGCTTATGGTTCTCCCACTCTGTGGTTGTCTTTTCATTTTCTTGTTAGTGTCCTTGGAAGCACAACAGTTTTTAATATTGATGAATTCCAATTTATCTATCTGTTGTACTTTTAAGGGGCTTCTCACGTGGTGCTAGTGGTAAAGAACCCACCTGCCAATGCAGAAGACTTGAGAGAGGTGGGTTCGATCCCTGGGTTGGGAAGATCCCCTGGAGGAGGGCATAGCAGCCCACTCCAGTATTCTTGCCTGGAGGATCCCATGGACAGAGGAGCTTGTTGGGTTACAGTCCACAGGGTCTCAAAGAGTCAGACACAACTGAAGCATCTTAGCACATGCACACGTACTTTTAAAACCACGAAAGGAACCAATTCAAGCCCATCGCGGCCTTTGGGCCACCAAGTCTTCCCAGGTGGTTTCGGATACCACTCCTCTCCAGGGTTTAGTAATGACTGCCAGTTGCCTCACAGTGTCTGCCCTAAGGAGATGATTGAAAGGCACGGTCTAAGGAAGGGAAGATTCATTTCAGGTCAGGGTGTCTTTATTGAGAGTGTAGCGTTGCTGCTGTTGCTAAGTCGCTTCAGTTGTGTCCGACTCTGTGCAACCCCATAGACAGCAGCCCACCAGGCTCCCCCGTCCCTGGGATTCTCCAGGCAAGAACACTGGAGTGGGTTGCCATTTCCTTCTCCAGTGCATGAAAGTGAAAAGGGAAAGGGAAGTTGCTCAGTCATGTCCGACTCTTAGCAACCCCATGGACTGCAGCCCACCAGGCTCCTCCATCCATGGGATTTTCCAGGCGAGAGTACTGGAGTGGGGTGCCATTGCCTTCTTAGGCAACTCTGAAAGCACTGCTCAGATGGAGAGAGGAGCAGGCCTGCCGAGAATGCTGCATATGGCAGCAGGTTAAGAGAGCTTAAAGTAGTACCCCTCAACCTTGATTACACATTGGAATCACCTGGATAGTTTTTAATACTGACGCTTGGATCCCACTCACTGATTCTATATTTTGGCGGATGGCAGTGCAGCCTGGGCATTAGATTTTTTAAGACCCCCCCAATTGAGATGATTGGATGACATCGCCAACCCTATGGACATGAGTTTGAGCGAACTCTGGGAGATAGTGAAGGACAGGAAAGCTTGGCGGGCTGCAGTCCATAGGGTCACAAAGAGTTAGACATGACTGAGTGGCTGAACAACAAGTGATCTTGGTGTGTGACCAGAATTGAGAGTCACTTGTTCAGAATTACTGTGTGTGGCTGCAAGCGAGTGGCACCAGGACCAGAAGGTGAAGGTTATAAGATTATAGTGAAACAGAAAGAGACCTTGTTAACAGTCATCTGAAAGTGGAATAAACTGTCTTGGGAGTTACCCTCACTGGGTGGTAGGGGGGTTCAGGATGGGGAACACATGTACACCCATGGCTGATTCATGTCATTGTATGGCAAAAACCACCACAATATTGTAAAGTAATTAGCCTCCAATTAAAAAAAAAAAAAAAGAATGTGAGATGGTTGCTGTGGAGGGGACTCACTCTTCAGTTCTGACGATTAACCCGTGACCTCTGGGATCTCATTTAGTTTTACTACAGTCTGCAGTTAGAGTTTCTTCTTTCAGCTCATCATGATGTCTTTGAACAACCTCTTGTCTGGTTATAAATATCTACCAGTTGAGAGAGGAGGGCTTTTTGCTCACAGATGTTGCTTACCCAGGCAGAACTAAATAATTAAATGAAGCTCTCCTGCCCTACATTGATTATTTGCTTTTTTCTTGCTTTCCATCCTTGGAAAAAATCCATTCCCTTCCCCGCCCACCAGTCCACTGTCTGCAGCTTCTCTGCCTCTTGTGCTGACTGGGCAATAAAGCCCCTCATCTCAAGGAAGCAAAGGAATTAACTGAATTAGGCTGTCTACATAGTATAGAGCTCTTTAGACTCTAATTTTATGAGACTTTTGAGAAGTGGTCATGTTTCTCTTCTTTATTACATCAACACTAAGGAATCCAGAACACTAAATCCATAGCAATCCTTGGAAATTACAGGAGATGAGCTCTGCTGGACCTCAGAGATTCCCTAAAACCAAACCTAGGATGAGATTCACATGAGAAGTTTTCAAGTTGATGGTGTCATAGCTTTTCAAGGTCAAAGCTTGACCAGTTATGAACTCTATCCCCTTATTTACTGAACATAAAAACACTTTTGAAACTGAAGGAGTATCCCTGTGATGGCTGTAACAAATTAGCAGGTACTTAGTAGCTAAAAACAACACAGATTTATTACCTTACAGTACTAGAGGTCAGTACTTCCCTGGAGGATCAGACAGTAAAGAATCTTTCTGCAGTGCAAGAGACCTGCATTTGATCCCTAGATTGGGAAGACCCCATGGAGAAGGGAATGGCAACCTACTCCAGTATTCTTGCCTGGAGAATTCTATGGACAGAGGAGCCTGGCAGGTTACAGTCCATGTGGTCACAAAGAGCTGGACATGGCTGAGCAACTAACACTTTCACTTCAGTGAAGGTCAGAAGTCTCACTGGGTCGAAATCAAGAGTTAGCAGAGCTGTGTGGTTTCTGGAGACTCTAGGGGAGAATCTGTTTCCTTGTCCTTTCCAGCTTCTGGAGGTTACCTGCATTCCTTGGCTCGTGGCCCCTTCCTCCATCTTCAAATCCAGCACTGTAGCATCTTCAGATCTGACTCTGCCATTCCTATGTCCCTTATAAGGAGTCATGTGATTATATCGGACCCACCCAGATAATCCAGAATAATGTCACCATCTCAAAATGCAAAGCCCCTTTTACCACGTATGGTAATATATTCACAGCTTTCAGGGATTAGGATGTGAACATTTTGGGGAGTCCATTATTCTGCCTGCCATAGGAGGCCCATTAATAACATACCTCAAGACAAATAGGGCTACATTGGCTTCAAGCTGGATCACCTGGGACATGTGCTCTCAGAAGCTGATTCTGGGCAGTGAAGCCACCCTCCACCTATCTATACACACTGTGCTTTGCTGAATTTCCCAGCTGCTTTTTAAAGTAGTTATGTTGCCTGCTGATATGTGACTTTAAGAAAGAAAACACTACATCAGGTGGTGAGAAAATGAATTGAGTGGGAAGATTACTTCAGTGTCTGCTGTGTCAAGCATGAATTCAGCAGTCTGGTGTGGCAAAATGAGCTTGGGCTGCAAAGCCAAAGGAGCCTAGATTTAACTCGTGATTTCTCTTTATTATTTAAGTGTTTTGATCCAGTTATTTATTCTCTCCAAACTTCAAGGTGATTAGACTTACCTTAGGGAGACTTTGAAGGCATTACATAATTTTTGAATGGTGACCAGTGGTGATGTATTTCTCTGAGTGAAAGTATAGTTCAGGATTAGTAATCTGTCTCTCATTCCATTTTTAGAATGCTGCTCTTAAACAGTCAGATTTTATAACTGGATATGTAGCTTTAAACAGTTTTGTTTGAGATTTCTCTTATTCCATATCTGAAAAGGCAGAACTCAGTCTCATGCATAAAATTTTTAAAAATATTATATCAGTCATTTTCAACTGACTTCCTTGATTGCTTCAGTACAGTAGAATTTTTAGATGATACCCATAAATTAAAGTAATTCAAATATTAAAATAAAATATCAATCATTCTTTCATGATATGCCATTATGCAGTGAACATTCTTCAAGAAAAAAAGTAGCCAGCGTTGAACGTACAGGACATTCCCTTTTGCCTGGTATTTAAAATAGAAAATGGCTTACTTCACTTCATTTTGCTATTACCTTATCAAGGCTTAATATTGCCACAGAATCACTGTAATGGTTAAACTTGAGAGTAACTTCATAAGAGGTGATTATTTTGTAGCTTTATCAAAATAAATAAAAAATTGACAGAGAAAAAAATGAACACTGTACAGTCTAAGCCCCCTTTAAAAATATTTCACTTAGTCCATTGGCTTACCTCATTCCCCAAATGGAGCAGCTGAAGCTACAGGCGATTGTAGCGCAAGAGTACTATTTTACGAAGGTAAGGGCTTCATAAAACTTACACACTTACATCAGGGAGATATTGATACCACCCAAAAATTCACTACTGAAAAAGGGAGAGTTTTCAAAATCATTTGTCCAAGAAGGCCACTTTATTCTCAGTAATGTGATTCCTGTAAGTCACATTTAGAAGTTTATCTGTATGTTTTAGTCTATTTTAAACCACATTTTAAACACATTTTTAGTCTCATTTTTAAACATACTTAGAACTTTATCGGTATGTTTTAGTCTCATTTTTAAACCAGCTTAACTTTTTGTAATTGCCATGAGTTATTTTTGACAAATAATCAGAAAAGTTTCTTACATCGTCGACTGACTATTCAAGCAATCCAGATTACATCCTATAAGGACAGGTGTCAAGCTCCCTGATTCAACCTGACCCTCTCTGTCAGCCACTAAAAATTACCCCCCAACATGTGCCAGTTTCCCTTACTGGTTTTGTTGTTGTTGTTATAGGAGACTTGGCGAGAAAAGTTTAATAACTCTGAATGTAGGGCTAATTTAATAATATATTGTTATGCACTAAGTTTCAAAGAACTTCATTCAGCAAATGTTTGTGTATTCTATGCCTGCTATGCTCCAAGCACTGTTTCAGCTCTTAACTCTTTATTTATAAATAAAGGTGACAAGAACACCAAAAAATCACCAGGCGGATTAATACAAAGGATGAGATTCCAAACCACTGAAACTTGAATAGACCAGCAATTTCAAGCATCCTTAACATCTGCGTTTCAGTGCCAGAGTTTGCAGAGATTGCATCAGGAGTGAAATCTTTCATTAGCCATGGATCTGAATCTGCAGCCAAGCAACCCTGTTGATCCTTGGCGACAGTAAGCAATTTCAGTAATGGAACTGCACTTGAAAAGCTGGGGCAGGCAGCGCCAGCCCATTGCAGCCAATAAGCATAAAGCAATACTGCACATCTTATTTAGAAAAATACCCACATATGTGACCAGTTTATTTCTTTTCGTAAGAACAGCATCTTAAAAGGCTGTGAATTTTAAGTTCATTATCCCTGATGCAATCATAAATGGTAGATTTAAAAACCGATGCAGCCTTAATGACTTCTTATTTTTTTAAACTATGACAGGTGAGTAGAGAATTGGAGAAACCAGCATCACTGAGGCCTCAAAGTGTGTCATGTGAAATAGCAAATAGAGCAATGAATGTTTAGACTCGGTTTCCCTCTGCCTGAAAACTCAGTATAGTGTCTCCTGAGGTTTCTATATTGCTGAATTAGAGTAAGTGCTTTCATGGGTGGGAGGGAGTGCTCACCAGGCAGCCATTCAGGAACCCAGATTCCTTCCATCTTGTGGCTCTGCCATCCTCTGGAGCAAGGATCAAAAACTATGAACTGTGAGCCAGCCTCCCATTTTTGTAAATATGATTTTATTGGACTATAGCCATGACCGTTTCTTTGTATGTTATTCATGGCTGCTTTTGGCCTATAACAGCGCTGAGGAGTTGTGACAGGGTCTGTATGACACAAGCCTAAAATATTTACTGTCTGGCCCCTTAAGAAAAAATTTGCGGGCTCCTGGGCCAGGCTCTTGCAGTCCTCTTCAGGGCTCTCTGTGAGATAGCCTAGAGACTTTATGGGCTACATAACTTCCTCCTCATTCTATTGGCCAGAACTCAGTCATGTGGCCACACTCTATTGCAAGGGAGGCTGGGAAATGTAGTCAAACTGTTTGTGTGGGAAGAAAGTAAGAGAGATTTAGTGAGCAAGAATCCAGTCTCTGGCACATTAGTAATCTCCATTTACCAGAAATATTGAAAGGATTAGAGAAGTTGGGGATAAATTGTGAGGGAGATCCAAAATTATAACCAGAAGTCAAAATTCCTGCTACACGGATCTATTCATAAACTCCACATCACAAGCAGATATTTTGAACTCGTCTCATCAGGACAAGCTGTAAGGAAGAACAGAATGAGCTAATAGTGATGCAGAAGTTTCAAATGGAAAGGCTTGTGGTTGGATGGAGCATAGCCAGGAAAAACCAGCTAGCTGTCTTCCAGGAGAATGTGTGGGGTGTGTTTGTCATCATGGTGCATACCATGGCCCCCTCCTGCATTCTCAGACACCTAATTTTGTCAGCAGACCTGTATGGATCCGTCTCTCATGGATGGGTTCACAGAAATCAGAGCATCAGTTTGCTAAAATAAACAACAAAGATTGGCTCAGACATTGTCTTGACTAAAGCTGAAACATCACTCTACACATCTTTAGGGGCTACCATAGATGGGAGATCTTTAAAAAAGACTATACTTAAAGTTTTGAGAGTATTTATTTACTTTCCTCTATAAGAGATAATTCATGCTATCCTTTCTTTATTTCCTGACTTCTGTTTACTGTTTTTATATTGTAATTATTTTAGTAGCGAATTTCTATCAATGTAGTTTCTATGTACTATTTCCATACTTACTACATTTGCTGTACCATCAGTCTCTGAAATGCCAGCTGTTCTTTTCTGAACTCCTCATCTAGATTAATCTCTTGTTTGGCTCAGTTTCATCACTGTTCGTAGCAGGAAGCTGGCATGCATGGCTGTCCAGGCTGCCCACAGTGCAATTTGTCCATTTATGAGGAATATTTTCCAGTAGATGGTAGTTAAGTACCTTAAAGAAGGGAGCCTATAGTCACTGCAAAAGTGCAATTGAAAAATGGGACAAAATTGCAATGAGACACTGATTAGAAGTTGATATTAATAAGTGGCTTATTCTTGGTGCTAATTGACAAACATGTACAGCAAATTAAATGGTTTCTCTGTTTCTGTTTACTTCATTCTTTGTACATAACTAAAACTCTTCACTCTTACATTGCTAAACACTAACTTAGTCATACATGTAGCTTCTTCCTTATTTAAATATATTTCAGACTATGTTTTTTTCTTTAATAAATACATTGTAAACCACCTGCAGGCCTTCTCCTTCAGCAAGGTAATTCAGTGTAACTTGACTGTAGATTTTGGCTACTAATGTCACATGTTCCTTCTTGATATCCATGGAACCAGGCCTTTTTAAGCAGGAGTAGAGCTGTCTCCCTTTGCACTGGAAGTCTCAGGAGTTATGGGCTGTATTGGTGTTGTCTTTGTGCACTAACCAGTCCCAACTTTAAATGAAAGTCCCACCTTATGTTGGAACTAAGTACTAAGCTCCCATGACAGGGGCTGTGCACATCTCCTTCTCTGCTGCATCCCTGATACCTGGTACAGTGTCTGGCATGGTAGGTGTTTGCAATTATTTATTCAATGATAGGCTTACTTCTGGGCTTCCCAGGTGGCACTAGTGGTAAAGAAATTGCCTGCCAATGCAGGACATGCAAGAGATGCCGGTTGATCCCTGGGTCCGGAAGATCCCTTGGAGAAGGGCTTGGCAACCCACTTCAGTATTCTTACCTGGAGAATCCCATGGACAGAGGAGCCTGGCAGGCTACAGTCCATAGGGTCACCAAGAGTCGGACACGACAGAAGCAACTTATCATGAACATGCATGCAGGCTTACTTCTACAAAAAAAACGTGAAAGGTTAAACTTCAGTTTTCTACACTGAATGTTATTTAGGAATGTTCACATAGGAAGCGAAAAGCTTCTGATTGTACTCTTCAGATCTCAAGTTGACACCAGCTGAAAAGTTAACATTTAGATCCCACAATAGCGAGTCACTGTTTTGATTCATTCTTGGATGGATTGCCTAGGGAACATGGATATTAAAACCCAGTTCAATGCCATAATTTGTCATATGTTGTCGTGGAAGATGAGAAGCATGGAACTCACATCAAGGGTTGAAAATTTGCTAAGAAATTTATTCTATTTACAGAAAAAAAATCATATCTAATATTCAGATGTATTACTTGCAAGTCAACCCAAAGTAAAATTGTGAGATGTCATCATCATAACTGTATTTTTGTATCTGTATGTGTGTTTGTTGGTGTGTCTACATCCACAGGGGTTCACAAGCAGTTCTATAAAAGGACAGATCTGTGACAGATACTTCAGACTTTGTGGGCCAGACAGTCTTCACAATACTCTACTCTGCCATGGACATGGCTGTCTTCCAATAAAACTTTATTTACAAAACAAGGCAACTGCCAGGTATATTAGTTTTCTGACCCTGACAGAGGCTGTAACTGTCCTTGCAAACTTTTCCCTAATCTTCAGCACCAGGAAACAGCCATTTCCTTTGCCAAGTGCCTCATTAATAAAATGAAAGCTCTACACAAAAATGCTACAATTTTTTTTGGACTTCAAGAGTGTGGACTGTTTTCAAAGCTAATTGTAATCATTTCCATGCAGTTTTAGAGTAAGTGGAGTGTCTGCCTCCTGTTTGAGCTCTTGGTGGCATCTAAGGGGGCATCTGTTAGTTCTGTTTTAAGGATATCTGTGGCTTGCGTACAATATAGTGAGAGGCCTTCAGTTTATTGGTTAATTGTTTTCATTTTATGTAAAGAAATGAATGGACTGCCAGTGCTAAACAGCACCTCTGAGTTAAGATGAAGGATATTAAAGCCATAGCCTACAGAGAAGGTTGAGCAAAAGCATTTGGAGACAAGGTGCGCATTCTAAAATGATTTTCTGCATGCAGTGTATCCCAGAGGAAACAGTAATATCAGATAATAACAGTAAGATTAAAATTAACTTTCCCAGAATCACAAGGCCAGAGAAAAGATACCACTGTGTGTACGCCCAGCTTAACTTGACAATAAAGAAGATCATTTCCAAGTGACAGATCTCTTTACAATTTAGGGAGTTCTCCATCTCCCTCAAAACTATATATTAAGAGAGGCGTATAGATAAGTATAACAGTTCATGGATGTCAAATTTAGGGGATGCCTCTAGATTTTTATTTTTTAAAACATGTTTATATAACAGTAATATAACCCAAAGGTCACATTGTTTGCAAGTCTTAAGACATTCAGTTCAGTTCAGTTCAGTTGCTCAGTGGTGTCCCACTCTTTGCGACCCCATGAATCGCAGCACACCAGGCCTCCCTGTCCATCACCAACTCCCGGAGTTCACTCAGACTCACGCCCATCGAGTAGGTGATGCATCCAGTCATCTCAGCCTCTGTCATCCCCTTCTCCTCCTGCCCCTAATCCCTCCCAGCATCAGAGTCTTTTCCAATGAGTCAACTCTTCGCATGAGGTGGCCAAAGTACTGGAGTTTCAGCTTTAGCATCATTCCTTCCAAAGACATCCCAGGGCTGATCTCCTTCAGAATGGACTGGTTGGATCTCCTTGCAGTCCAAGGGACTCTCAAGAGTCTTCTCCAACACCACGGTTCAAAAGCATCGATTCTTTGACGCTCTGCCTTCTTCACAGTCCAACTCTCACATCCATACATGACCACAGGAAAAACCATAGCCTTGACTAGATGGACCTTAGTCAGCAAAGCAATATCTCTGCTTTTGAATATACTATCTAGGTTGGTCATAACTTTTCTTCCAAGGAGTAAGCGTCTTTTAATTTCATGGCTGCAGTCACCATCTGCAGTGATTTTGGAGCCCCCAAAAATAAAGTCTGACACTGTTTCCCCATCTATTTCCCATGAAGTGATGGGACCGGATGCCGTGATCTTCGTTTTCTGAATGTTGAGCTTTAAGCCAACTTATTCACTCTCCACTTTCACTTTCATCAAGAGGCTTTTTAGTTCCTCTTCACTTTCTGCCATAAGGGTGGTGTCATCTGCATAGATAACTTAATTTTTAAAAAACTTTAGTTTTGTAATGGGGTATAGCCAATGAACAAGCAATGCTGTGATAGTTTCACCTGCACAACAAATGAATTCAGCCATATATATATATATACACATGTATCCATTTCCTGCTGAACTCCCCTTGCATCCAAGCAGAGTCCATGTGCTATACAGTAGATCCTTGTTGGTGTCCAAAATAAGTACAAAGTTTAAATTAAAAGGGGAAAAATGGGGTGGGATGGAAAGGGAGATGGGAGGGAGTTTCAAAAGGTAGGGGATATATGTATACCCATGGCTGATTCATCTTGAAATTTGACAGAAAACAGCAAAATTCTGTAAAGGAATTTTCCTTCAATAAAAAATAAATTAATTTTCTTAAAAAAGGGGAAAAAGAACAAGTGTTAAATATCTATCCCATTTTTTATAAGCACTTTATGGATTTCAAGTATTATGCAATTCTGGGAAAATGTAACAATAATTATATAAGATTTTATGATGAAATAACCAAATATTCTTCCATATTGTCAATACTTTTCTGATATTTTGGAATTAAAAAGTGAGTTTTGAGGGCTATGTAAGAGAAGGTGGCAGCTGTTTATCAGGTTCCGTGGATGAATAATGTTACCTGCCTTATCAGTAAACAAAGAATGTTGCAGCCATCAAGCTATCAGCCACTATAGTCAAGACTATGCACCTAAGGGGATTCAGAATGGAGAAAAACAAGATACTGACCCTAGAGTTAATGAGCATGTCAAAGAAATCATTTCAATGACCCAAGACTCTTGCATCCTCCCATATATAAATGCTTTATGTATTTATTAAATTCATTAACCTGAGATGTTTACTTTTTGTTTAATTAGCAGAAATCTTTTGATGTTTACCCAATTTGCTTTTGCAAAATGCCTGTATATACTGGTTGCTCCCTTACTTTTTCAGAACACTCCCTTTTATAGCTGCCTTGAAGGCCTGTCTCTTGAGCTTAAATCCTCAGAAAATTCACCAAATAAAACATAAATCTCAACTTATAGGCAGTGCATTTTCTTTCAGTCGACAGTACCAAACTCCTTATTTAGAAAAAAAATGGATTAGCCATTAAAACCATACAATGATTTCTTCCTTGACAGTTGCCACATCAAGATATTCTTTATGATAAATTCATTTCATTTTTCTGCCTCTCCTGCCACTACAGGCGCAAGTGAGAGAAGAGAATGAGGAATTCCAACAGTGTGTGTGATCACTCATGTCCAACTCTCTGCAACCCCATGGACTGTAGCCCACCAGGCTCCTCTGCCCATGGGATTTTCCAGGCAGGAGTACTGGAGTGGGTAGCCATTTCCTTCTTGAGGGCATCTTCCCAACCCAGGGATTGAACCCACATCTCCTTCATTGTCAGGCAAATTCTTTAGCACTGAGCCATCAGGGAAGCCCAGTACGGTTGCAGGAAAGTTCATTTTTCATTTTGTCAAGGGGTTTCCCCCTCCTGTAGCTGGGATATTTCTTG
>SJXQ01001698.1:0-68138 GCA_006408695.1 Aepyceros melampus
TAGGGCCACCAGGGAAGCCATTAAGCTGCTGCTGCTGCTGATGCTGCTAGTTAATGGTATCTTCTAACACCAAGTTTCCCCCGCAGTGAATATGTACAGCGTCTATACCAAATGCAGCTTCGTTTGCTTTTTAACCATTGAAGTTGGAGATGGCGACATCATTCAGTCTTGATTATGGCTCAATATGGGACCAGTGAAAAAGTATTACTCTTCCCGGGCAAGAACTCTGTGGTCCTGAATGTAGGCCTTGCTTCCAAGCTAGGATAAGCCTGGTGTTACTTGCCAGCCTTCACCCTGTAGTCTTTCATATGCCACAGTCACTGTTGGGTTTCCTGCCTCCTCTATTAGAGAATCCCCTGGAGGGCAGCTGTGTCTTTGCCTGAGTATCTCCCCTCTCCACCAGCCAAAGCTAGTATTAAGCAGAGTGCTTGGTAGGTGCTCGCTTTCTTGTTGGTGGAAGGCATGAATGAGCAATGGGCATTTGGGGAATCTTTTGCCTTTCAGGTCTGCCTACAATTTAAAGGGCACAGCTGAGCAGAATAGCACCTTTTACAAGCTTTTGTTGCAGGTCTCAGGTTGACCACTCTCTTAGAGAACAAATCTGACATTTTACAGTAATGATATCAAAAAGACATGATTGGTAACAGCAGCATTAAATCCAAAAGCTAATTGCTTTGACCATCAAATAGTGCGAAGCCTCGCAGGACATTTGGTCCTGTCCAAAATGTTTATAAGACATTTAGTCCATACCAAAAGGTCCTTGATGTTTGATCCTGTCCAAACCATTTGGTGTGGACCAAAGATGCTTATGGATGTTTTAGATGGCACCAGATGTCTGATAAGCATGTGAAATGGTGTGTGACAGGGAGACAGGTATGTGGCTGAAATTCTAGATGACCCCCAATATTTAGCTTTGGTCTCTTCTCTGATACAGTTTTCTTATTTACAAATGTATCAGAAGACTATACAGACCAAAGGAGATAATGGAAGCATTTTATAAAGCTACTTTCCCTTCAAGAGGTGAGAGAAATCCAAGTTTCCCAGAAACCTTAATCTTGCCAATCTCTTCACCCTGAGAATACCTAAAATTGTGAAAATGGCCTAAATTAAGCTTTATTTTTGTCCCTCCCACTCCCAGTCCCCGAGTCTAGTCACCGGTGGAATTAGTGATGGGTGTGCATGCTAAGTCACTTCGGTTGTGTTCAGCTCTCTGCAACACTATGGACTGTAGCCCTCCAGGCTCCTCTGTCCATGGGATGCTCCAGGCAAGAAGACTGGAGTGGGTGCCACGCCCTCCTCCAAGGGATCTTCCCGACCCAGGGATCGAACCCATGTCTCTTGCGTCTCCTGCATTGGCAGGCGGGTTCTTTACCGCTAGTGCCACACCTTGGAAAGCTCATTACTGATGGGGGTTGTCTATTAATAACATGAACTTTAAATCAGAGAGAAAACGTAATACACATGAGAGGAGGGTAGGGTAGAGCGAGGAACACAGGTTAGATTTCAAGGGGGCCTTGGCGAATGTGCCTCCCAAGCTAGACACGTGGCAGGTGGAGAGACAGAGGTGTGGGGCACGGAGGAGCTGCGCCGAAGGTCACACTCATGATCTGAAGCTGAGCCACGCCAGGAGCCCGGCCTGCAGCCTCACCACCACACGGAGGTCAGCAGGCTCTTTTAGTGGAGAGCCAGGGAGTAAATATTTCAGCCCTTGAGGGTCTCGCAGGCTCGGTTGCAATTGCTTAGCTCTGCGGCTGGAGCATGAAAACAGCCACAGACAATATGCAAATGAAAAAGCATGGCTGTGCTCCAATAAACCGCTTTTGTGCACACTTCTCAGGCACTTCCCATCCAGTCCTGCTCCCCTACTGCCACACCTCCATTTACTGCACCAGCACCCCTCTCCCCATCTCCCACTTTTTCCCGGGTAGTCATGGCAATCTCTTCTTGGTGATGGGAATGCTAATGACCCATGTTTTAAATCTGGCCTTGTCTCTTACGCCTTTGGGTGAGTTTCTGTACTTGCCAGGCTTCTGTTTACTCCTGTGTAAGTCAAGGAGGGTGAAGGAAAACTTCAGGATGGCTCAGAGAAATCTGTGGTCCTCTGCTATATGCATCTCTCTTTTAGGAATTCAGGGAGTCAAAGAGCTCTGAACTCCTTCCTAGGTCTAAACACACCATTGGGTCTGGAGCCAGGGACTTAACTTCCCTCAGACTCAGTCTCCCCATCTGTAAATGGGGATAATAAACACACGGGCTCGTGAGATTTTGGCAAAGATAAAACGAGATGGTGTTTGGGAGATGGATAAACCAGAGTTTGGAATTAATAGAACATACTACTTTACATAAAATAGATAGCAACAAGGACCTGCTGTAGAGAAGAGGGAACTAAATTCAATATCTTGTAATAACCTATAAAGACAAAAGAGTAAATTTTTATATATATATATATGTCTATCTATAGCTGGGCTTCCCAGGTGGTGCTAGTGGTAAAGAAACTGTTAGCCAATGCAGGAGACATAAGAGATATGAGTTTAATCCCTGTGTTCAATCCCTGGGTTGGGAAGATGCCTTGGAGGAGGGCATGGCAACCCACTCCAGTATTCTTGCCTGGATAATCCCTGGGACAGAGGAGCCTGGCGGGCTACAGTCCATGGGGTCACAAAGAATCAGACACGACTAAAAAGACAGCATGGACATAGCATGTGTAACTGAACCTATTTGCTCTACACCTGAAATGCATACAACATTGTAAATCAACTATACTACAGAAAAAAATCGTAAGAGATGGTGTTTGCATTCTTTACAAAACACTGAGACACTATGGAAACGGGAGGTTTTGTAAAGCAAATTAGTGTATGTACTAAAGCTACCTTTTTGAGATCTCCTGGGGCTTTCCGAAATAATGTGCTACCATCGACAGCTGAGGNAAGGGGACGACAGAGGATGAGATGGTTGGATGGCATCACCAACACAATGGACATGGGTTTGGGTGAACTCCGGGAGTTGGTGATGGACAGGGAGACCTGGCGTGCTGCAGTTCATGGAGTAGCAAAGAGTTGAACACTACTGAGCAACTGAACTGAACTGAGTGGGGGAATTATGATTTATGATTTATGATCATAAATAAATATCAATTGAGAAACAATGTGCAGGATGAATTGAGAAGAGTACATTAGATTGGAGAGAGGGAAAACATGACGTTGTCATAATAACTGTGATAACAAGCACAAGTGTAGACTATGGTCATGACAAAGAGATAAATTGAGAGTTATTAAGGACCTGGAACTGATTGTGTTTGATGATTTGATATGGGGGGCAGAGAAAAAAGAGGGATTGAGAGTTTCCAGGTGACTATGCAGAATATAAGAAAAGGGATAAGATGTAAGGGATAATGATGAGTTTGACATGTTGAATTTTACGTGGCTCTGCCACTCACTGTTGAATACATCTGTCAGAACACAGGCCTTGGGTGAAGATCTAGATTTGGGACTCTCTCAAGGGCTAGCTGGAATTGCCTCAAATGCATTGTAGATGAGATAAGGATGAGTAGAGGACTACAGGGCAACCTAGTCACATAAGGAGTATGCAGAGGAAGAGGACATGGCAGAAGAGACTTAGAAGCAGGAGGAAGACCAAAAGACTGGATACTGCCAGGACTCAGGGAGGAGAAACTTTCAGAAAGGAAACGTTCCAACTGTGCCAACTTCTGCAGAAGCTATTTCTGTCCTATTAATTTGGGGATCTCCATGCCTACCTCAGGGCTTGATAAGTAGTAGACATTCAATAAAAGTTATTCACTATTAAAGGAAGGAAGACTGAGGTCAATTAAGGNTCCTATTTGGAATCAGTCTGTTGTTCCATGTCCAGTTCTAACTGTTGCTTCCTGACCTGCATATAGGTTTCTCAAGAGGCAGATCGGTGGCCTGCTATTCCCATCTCTTTCAGACACAACTAATGGAAAACAATATCAAGTCTAAAAAACATGAAAAAAATTATTTACAGGAGATCTTTATTATCATCACTACAAACTCTAGATGAGTAGAATTCTGAATAGTCTTCAAGTATTTTTCTGACTTCAGCTGCCATCCAAAGAATAATTCCTATCCCAGTCACATTCTGGTTACAGTTTATCTTGAACAATTTTGAGCAGGTTTAAGTAGGGGAAAATCTATGACCAATGGTTAAATCACTAATGAAATTTTAATAATCTCTAAATGAGAGGTGATCCTACTCTTTAGCTCACAACTAAGAAAGACATTTTCTCACTGGAATCCCTACTTATGAATTACCAATACTCTGTGTCCTTATATCTATCATTTTCCTTTTCAATCCTTTTTGCTTTTTAAATTCTTTATGAGTACTCTTATCTCTCACACTGGTCAAATTTTTGATTTCTCCTTCATGCTAGTATACCTCAATGTCATTGTTTCTATATCTGCTTCCTTGTCTTTTCTTGATAGGACTTCTATCTTTCCTTCCTCATCTTTCTCTGGGTTTTTACTCCTTTATCTATCTTTAATTTACACTGACACACAGGGCTTGTATACACATTTCATGGACTTCAATCATGTCCAGCTCTGTGCGACCCCATAAACGGCAGCCCACCAGGCTCCCGGTCCCTGGGATTCTCCAGGCAAGAACACTGGAGTGGGTTGCCATTTCCTTCTCCAATGCCTGAAAGTGAAAAGTGAAAGTGAAGTTGCTCAGTTATGTCTGACTCTCAGCGACCCCATGGACTGCAGCCTACCAGGCTCCTCTGTCCATGGGATTTTCCAGGCAAGAGCACTGGAGTAAGTTGCCATTGCCAGGGTGACAATATACAGCCTTGATGTACTCCTTTTCCTATTTGGAATCAGTCTGTTGTTCCATGTCCAGTTCTAACTGTTGCTTCCTGACCTGCATATAGGTTTCTCAAGAGGCAGATCGGTGGCCTGCTATTCCCATCTCTTTCAGACACAACTAATGGAAAACAATATCAAGTCTAAAAAACATGAAAAAAATTATTTACAGGAGATCTTTATTATCATCACTACAAACTCTAGATGAGTAGAATTCTGAATAGTCTTCAAGTATTTTTCTGACTTCAGCTGCCATCCAAAGAATAATTCCTATCCCAGTCACATTCTGGTTACAGTTTATCTTGAACAATTTTGAGCAGGTTTAAGTAGGGGAAAATCTATGACCAATGGTTAAATCACTAATGAAATTTTAATAATCTCTAAATGAGAGGTGATCCTACTCTTTAGCTCACAACTAAGAAAGACATTTTCTCACTGGAATCCCTACTTATGAATTACCAATACTCTGTGTCCTTATATCTATCATTTTCCTTTTCAATCCTTTTTGCTTTTTAAATTCTTTATGAGTACTCTTATCTCTCACACTGGTCAAATTTTTGATTTCTCCTTCATGCTAGTATACCTCAATGTCATTGTTTCTATATCTGCTTCCTTGTCTTTTCTTGATAGGACTTCTATCTTTCCTTCCTCATCTTTCTCTGGGTTTTTACTCCTTTATCTATCTTTAATTTACACTGACACACAGGGCTTGTATACACATTTCATGGACTTCAATCATGTCCAGCTCTGTGCGACCCCATAAACGGCAGCCCACCAGGCTCCCGGTCCCTGGGATTCTCCAGGCAAGAACACTGGAGTGGGTTGCCATTTCCTTCTCCAATGCCTGAAAGTGAAAAGTGAAAGTGAAGTTGCTCAGTTATGTCCGACTCTCAGCGACCCCATGGACTGCAGCCTACCAGGCTCCTCTGTCCATGGGATTTTCCAGGCAAGAGCACTGGAGTAAGTTGCCATTGCCAGGGTGACAATATACAGCCTTGATGTACTCCTTTTCCTATTTGGAATCAGTCTGTTGTTCCATGTCCAGTTCTAACTGTTGCTTCCTGACCTGCATATAGGTTTCTCAAGAGGCAGATCGGTGGCCTGCTATTCCCATCTCTTTCAGACACAACTAATGGAAAACAATATCAAGTCTAAAAAACATGAAAAAAATTATTTACAGGAGATCTTTATTATCATCACTACAAACTCTAGATGAGTAGAATTCTGAATAGTCTTCAAGTATTTTTCTGACTTCAGCTGCCATCCAAAGAATAATTCCTATCCCAGTCACATTCTGGTTACAGTTTATCTTGAACAATTTTGAGCAGGTTTAAGTAGGGGAAAATCTATGACCAATGGTTAAATCACTAATGAAATTTTAATAATCTCTAAATGAGAGGTGATCCTACTCTTTAGCTCACAACTAAGAAAGACATTTTCTCACTGGAACCCCTACTTATGAATTACCAATACTCTGTGTCCTTATATCTATCATTTTCCTTTTCAATCCTTTTTGCTTTTTAAATTCTTTATGAGTACTCTTATCTCTCACACTGGTCAAATTTTTGATTTCTCCTTCATGCTAGTATACCTCAATGTCATTGTTTCTATATCTGCTTCCTTGTCTTTTCTTGATAGGACTTCTATCTTTCCTTCCTCATCTTTCTCTGGGTTTTTACTCCTTTATCTATCTTTAATTTACACTGACACACAGGGCTTGTATACACATTTCATGGAGAAAAAAAAAAAAGGAAATTCTAATAGTTTAATTATAGTCAACGGAAAATTGTTTTTCAAAATCTGATTTCTCATACATTTTTAAAGCAGATACATAAAGAATCTTACAACATTTCAAGTATAAAGATTTGCTAGTGGACAATTTAATATCACTCAAAAACATGGTCATGATGACTCTAAGGAAGCTACACATCTATCAGGCAAACTTGCTTGTTGTGTTTCTTTTGTATCTCTGAGAATAATTCACCCAGTAGCCTTCACTCTTACGTTCCCCTAAACCCTGTTCTCTCCTCTTCTCCAAACCTCAAATCCCCTAAACACACCAAGGCCTTTTCTATTACTTCCAAATTCCTTGCACATTAAAATAATCATTCTCTGAAGACTCAAAAAGCAATCCATAAAGACAGATTTGGAACGTTATTCAGATTTAAGGATTTCACCACTTAGGTTTAAATAGGGGAAATGTACAATACAATAGTCTCACCTTCCACAGGAATCTCAAACAGAAGAAATCTAGTTAAAAATATTCTTAAACTAAATTCTACCATCTTGCCACCACAAACCTCCTATATCTACCTTAATCCATCTGTGGGAAAAGAGAAAGTCAGTTATGTTATTGTTTCTTATACTGAGGTCCATAAACATACATTTGTTTTCTTAGGAGTCCGGGAAAAAAAATGTGTTTTTTTTTAAAAGGAATCTTTATGGAGAGGGATTGTGGTAGGGTGAATTATTTGCCCATGTATCTACCACTCACAGATTAACCATATAACTTTTAGAAGAAATCTAGTTAAAAATATTCTTAAACTAAATTCTACCATCTTGCCACCACAAACCTCCTATATCTACCTTAATCCATCTGTGGGAAAAGAGAAAGTCAGTTATGTTATCGTTTCTTATACTGAGGTCCATAAACATACATTTGTTTTCTTAGGAGTCCGGGAAAAAAAATGTGTTTTTTTTTAAAAGGAATCTTTATGGAGAGGGATTGTGGTAGGGTGAATTATTTGCCCATGTATCTACCACTCACAGATTAACCATATAACTTTTAGTTTCTCTCTCACATACACAGACATAGTGTATTTCCTGTACTCTTGACTTTTGGCTCAGCGATATGACTTAATTTACCTTTGGAATACTAGCAGAGGCAATGCAAGAAGTCATCTAAAAGGTGCTTGTGCTTCCCCTGTACAGATGCTGCCCTGTCAGTGTGGACTTCAGAAAGAACACACATGAAGCATATGCATACTGAAGCAGCTAAGTACACTTGAAGTCTTTTAGCCCAGCATACATAGTCTAGCTCAGCCAGGCCCTAGTCAACCACCAGAAATGTGAGCAAGCTCCCCTGAGATCCTGAGGATGATGAGAAAAAAAGCACTTGATATTTTGTATGCTACTGAGATTCTGTGTTAATTGAGATTTTTTTTGTTAATAACTGACTTACCCTATGCAAGAGTAAAAGAAGTTCTAGAATTTTAAGATCATCACAGTAACTATAAAGTGGTAAAAGTACTAATTTATGTTAGAGGCTAAAAAGGCAAATACAAATACATGTGTCTCCATTTTTAAGTTATTACTCTAACGTTAATAAAAGGGTAAACATGATAAATTGATGGGTTGGGATAAAATAACAATGCATGATTAGTCAGAAAAATAAAAATGAGAGAAAAAGAATAAAGAACAGGTGGGAAATAGAAGACAATAGGTATAAACACTTAAGTGTAAACAAACTACTTCAATTAAAATACTAATCTTGTTTGACAAGTTAAAAAGTTAAACTGAGAGTCCTTACTGAAAACTCAACTTTAGTAAGAACACAGAAAGAAAACTCAATTATAATAAGGATATAGAAAAATTAAATGTAAAATGATGGAAAAAAGATTTATCATGTTCAACTGATTGAAAGCAAGCTACTGATGATACATTAATATCATATAGAAGAAATTTTAAGAAAATAAGTATTAGCAGAACTAGGGAGAAATTAATAAAGGTAAAGGAGCTAATCACCCAGGAATATATAACTATTCTGAATTTATATGCCTCCAATAACATCTCATCTCCTCACAATTTATAAAGAAATTGACAAAGCTACATAGAAAAATCCATAGTTATAGTGAAAGATAATAATATTTACAATGGCAAAATAAGCACCCCAAAATGTATCTATAAAAATATAGTTCCATAAAATCTATAAAAATCTGGATCTGAAAAACATGATTAATAACTTTAATCTAATTTACATGTATAGATCACTGAATCCAACAGAGTATATATTCTTTTCAAGTGAATAGCAATTGAAATGAATATATACAATAAGAAATGAAAGTCACAATCCAACTTTCTTATAACACAAAGGCAAAAATCCTAAATAAAAAATCCTAAACAAATCCAGTGATACATAAGAACATAATGTATCACAACCAATTAGATTTCAGGGATATAAAAAATAAAATGTACTATACTAAGTAAATGAATAGCATAAGGGAAAACAGTCAAGATGGTGGAGAAGAAAGACCCTAAGCTCATGAGCACACAGAAATCACAACAAGCTGCAGAACCACCATCATTGAAAAAGTCTGAAACCTATCAGAAAAGATCTTCTACAACTAAAGACACAAAGAAGAAATGAAAACAAGACTGGTATGGATGTGAGAGTTGGACTGTGAAGAAAGTTGAGCGCTGAAGAATTGATGCTTTTGAACTGTGGTGTTGGAAAAGACTCTTGAGAGTCCCTTGGACTGCAAGGAGATCCAATCAGTCCATTCTAAAGGAGATCAGCCCTGGGTGTTCTTTGGAAGGACTGATGCTAAAGCTGAAATTCCAGTATTATGGCCACCTCATGTGAAGAGTTGACTCATTGGAAAAGACTGATGCTGGGAGGGATTGGGGGCAGGAGGAAAAGGGGACGACAGAGGGTGAGATGGCTGGATGGCATCACCGACTCAATGGACGTGAGTTTGAGTAAACTCTGGGAGATGGTGATGGACAGGGAGGCCTGGCGTGCTGCAATTCATGGGGTTGCAAAGAGCCAGACATGACTGAGCAACTGAACTGAACTGAGGAGGAGTGGACTCACCATATAGTCAGATCCCATAATTCTCAGATGCAGAATCCAAAAATTGGAGAATAATTATATTACAGAGGTTCTCCTCCCACAATGAGAACTTTGAGCCCCATGTCAGGACCCCAGTCTGCAGGTCCAGCACTGGGAATAGGAGCCCCCAGACCATTTCACTTTAAGGCCAGTGGGCTTGATTGCAGGAGCCCCACAGGACTGAGGGAAATAGAGATTGCCCTCAAAGGTACACACAAAATCTTATTCACACCAGAGCCAAGGGTGGTGTTTTAGTTGCTAAGTCATGTCCGGCTCTTACAACCCCATGGACTGTAGCCTGCAGGCTTCTCGCCCATGGGATATTCTAGGCAAGAATACTGGAGTGGGTTGTGATTTCCTTCTCCAGGGAATCTTCCCAACCCAGAGATCAAACCCAGGTCTCCTGCATTACGGGCAGATTCTTTACCAACTGAGCTACAAGGGAAGCTGAGCCACCTAGGAAGCCCTAGGACAAAGAGGAAAAGCAGTAATTTCATAACAGACTAGGTCAGACCTTCCTGCTCATCTTGGAAGGTCTCTTGGGGAGGCAGGGAGCATCTGTGGCTCTCTCTGGGGACAAAGATGCTGGTGGTGAACATATCTGGGAGTATTCATCTGCATCTCTTGTGGGGGCTGATATCATGTTTGGGTCATTAGCCCCAAGACTTGGCCCCATCCAACAGCCTCTAGGCTCCAGTGCTGGAATGCCTCAGGCTAAAGAACTGAGTTGGAATACTTTTGGACCTATCAGCAGATAGACTGCCCAACGATTTCCTAAGCCCACAGCTGCCACTAGATACATCCCTAGAAATGGGCCTGTCTGCCAGAGGGATGAGACCTATCTCCATCCACTAGTGGGCAGGCACCAGCCCCTCCTGCCAGAAAGCCTGCAGAAACCTCTAGACCAACTTTGCCCAAGACAGGACAGACACCAGAGGCAATAAAACAGTGTTCCCACAACCTATATACAGAATTCACAAATACAGGTTAGATACTACTCTGGGACCAGCTGGCCTTGGCACTGATGACAATAAAAGAGTGCACTGGGGGGGGGGGGGGCGCCTAAGAGGGCGGAGGAATAGGACGGAGAGACCACTTTCTCCCGCACAAATTCATCAAAAGAACATCTCAACGCTGGGTAAATTCTACAGGGCAGCTTCTGAATGCGAGCAGAGGACATAAGACATCCAGAAAAGCAGAACATTGTCTTCAAAAACAGGTAGGAAAAATACAGAAGACGAAAAGAGAAACAAAGGAGGTGGGGAGGGAGCTCCGTCCCGGGAAGGGAGTCCTGTCCCGGGAAAAGAGTTTTAAAGGGAGAGAAGTTTCCAAATACCAGGANTGCATTTCTTTGCCATGGGGATGGTCTTGATCCCTGTCTCCTGTACAATGTCACGAACCTCATTCCATAGTTCATCAGGCACTCTATCTATGAGATCTAGGCCCTTAAATCTATTTCTCACTTCTACTGTATAATCATAAGGGATTTGACTTAGGTCATATGTGAATGGTCTAGCGGTTTTCCCTACTTTCTTCAATTTGGGTCTGAATTTGGTACTAGAAAGCTGAATTCTCAAAATATGTGGGATATAGATGAAACTGAGTGAGTGAGTGAGTGAGTGAATGAAGTCACTCAGTCATGTCCGACTCTTTGCGACCCCACGGACTGAAGCCTACCAGGCTCCTCTGTCCATGGGATTCTCCAGGCAAGAGTACTCGAGTGGATTGCCATTTCCTTCTCCAAGATGAAACTTTACTTACATAAAATCTATCATCTTAAATGGATATTGTAAAAGAAGAAAAGTACAAAATAAATTATCTGAAAATTACTCAATAAGCCAGGGAAAAGCAGTTAAGCAAACAAAAAGTAAGTGGGCTTTCTTGGTAGCTCAGTTGGTAAAGAATCTGCCTTCAGTGCAGAAGACTAGGTTTGATCCCTGGGTCAGGAAGATCCCCTGGAAAAGGATATGGCAACCCACTCCAGTATCCTGGCCTGGAAAATCCAAGGGACAGAGAAGCCTGGCAGGTTGGTCTATGGTGTTGCAAAGAGTCAGGCACTACTGAATGACTAACACTATAAAAAAAAGGCAAATAATAATAATAAAACTAGTAAACATTAAATAAAAAAGTGTGCAATAGCAAATTCAACAAAGCCAAAGGTTTGCTATTTTTTAAAAATAGCAACATTTGTAAACTCCAAGAAAGAATAATAAAAGTGCAAAACTCACTCATCACTCACTGCTGTGTTACTGGTATGTTTTATCTACTAGACACTTGATGAAAAAGATGAAATGAGAAAAAAATGGAGAAAATCACTTTTAGTACAGGTTGATGACTAATGCAGGATTATCCAGCCTAAGAATTTTAAGGTCACATTTGTTTTGGAGATATGACTTCACAAAAAACATTCCTGTTGATTTTTTTTTAATTGTGTGTTATCATATTGAATTTCTATTCCTGGAGCAAAGAGACTGGGTCTATCAGTTTCTACTGTCAATACATTAGTGATAAGTCTCAATTTACTCTCAATGTTTAAACTTTAAAAATCCAAAGAGTTAGAGATTCTCAGTGGAGCTAGCCATTATATCTTGAATTAGTAAGGTTTTGTATTTCAAGGATCACAAACATGTAAACTATGAACATATTTGACCTCATTTGCCAATAGGAAGACAGAGTTTTCTCATCTAAATATAAAGGAAAAAAATAAATTCCATCATTACTCCTATTTGTTTTTGTATTTCTGAAAAAAAAAGGATGGGGGTAATGAAGTAAAAGACTTTCAGTTCAGTTTAGTTCAGTCACTCAGTCTTATCTGACTCTTTGCGACCCTATAGACTGCAGCACACCAGGGCTTCCTGTCCATCACCGACTCCTTAGTTTACTCAAACTCATGTCCATTGAGTCAGTGATGCCATCCAACCATCTCATCCTTTGTCATCCCCTTCTCCTCCTGCTCTCAATCTTTCCCAGAATCAGGGTCTTTTCAAATGAATCAGCTCTTCGCATCAGGTGGCCAAAGTACTGGAGTTTCAGCTTCAAAATCCATCCTTCCAATGAACACCCAGGACTGATCTCTTTTAGAATGGACTTGTTGGATCTTCTTGCAGTCCAAGGGACTCCCAAGAGTCTTCTCCAACAACATAGTTCAAAAGCATCAATTCTTCAGCACTCAGCTTTCCTTATAATTGAACTCTCACATCCATACATGACCATTGGAAAAATAATAGCCTTGACTAGATGGACCTTTGTTGACAAAGTAATGTCTCTGCTTTTTAATATGCTGTGTAGGTTGGCTATAACTTTCCTTCCTAGGAGTAAGTGTTTTTTAATTTCATGGCTGCAATCAGCATGTACAGTGATTTTGGAGCCCAGAAAAATAAAGTCAGCCATTGTTTCCACTGTTTCTCCATCTATTTGCCATGAAATGATGGGACCGGATATCATGATGTTTGTTTTCTGAATGCTGAGCTTTCAGCCATTTTTCACTCTCCTCTTTCACTTTCATCAAGAGGCTCTTTAGTTCTTCTTTACTTTCTGTCATAAGGGTGGTGTCATCTGCATATCTGAGGTTATTGATATTTCTCCCAGCAATCTTTGATTCCAGCTTGTGCTTCCTCCTCTGAAGCATTTCTCATGATGTATTCTGCATATAATTTAAATAAACTCGGTGACAATATACAGCCTTGACATACTCCTTTCCCAATTTGGAACCAGTCTGTTGTTCTATGTCCAGTTCTAACTGTTGCTTCCTGATAAGCACGCAGATTTCTCAGGAGGCAGGTCAAGTGGTCTGGTATTCCTATTTCTTTCAGAATTTTCCACAGTTTCTTGTCCACACAGTCAAAGGCTTGGCATAGTCAATAAAGCAGAAATAGATGTTTTTCTGGAACTCTCTTGCTTTTTTGATGATCCAACGGGATGTTGGCAATTTGATCTCTGATTCCTCTGTCTTTTCTAAAACCAGCTTGAACATCAGGAAGTTCACATTTCATGTATTGTTGAAGCATGGCTTGTAGAATTTTGAGCATTACCTTACTAGCATGTGAGATGAGTGTAATTGTGAAGTAGTTTGAGCATTCTTTGGCATTGCCTTTCTTTGGCATTGGAATGAAAACTGATCTTTTCCAGTCCCATGGCCACTGCTGAGTTTTCCAAATTTGCTGGCATATTGAGTCCAACAGTTTCACAGCATCATCTTTTAGGATCTGAAATAGCTCAACTGGAATTCCATCACCTCCACTGGCTTTGTTCATAGTGATGCTTCCTAAGGCCCACTTGACTTCACATTCCAGGATGTCCGGCTCTAGGTGAGTGATCACACCATCGTGATTATCTGGGTTGTGAAGATCTTTTTGTACAGTTCCTCTGTGTATTCTTGTCACCTCTTCTTAATATCTTCTGCTTCTGTTAGGTCCAGACCATTTCTGTCCTTTATCGAGCCCATCTTTGCATGAAATGTTCCCTTGGTATCTCTGATTTTCTTGAAGAAATGTCTAGTCTTCCCATTCTGTTGTTTTCCTCTATTTCTTTGCACTGATCGCTAAGGAAGGCTTTCTTATCTCTCCTTGCTATTCTTTGGGACTCTGCATTCAAATGGGTATATGTTTCCTTTTCTCCTTTGCCTTTCACTTCTCTTCTTTTCTCAGCTATTTGTAAGGCCTCCTCAGACAGCCATTTTTGTTTTTTCCATTTCTTTTCCTTGGGGATGATCTTCTTACCTCCACTATATATTCATTAGGGGTTTGATGTAGGTCATCCCTGAATGGTCTAGTGGTTTTCCTTAATTTCTTCAACTTAAGTCTGAATTTGGCCATAAGGAGTCATGATCTGAGCCATAGTCAGCTCTTGGTCTTGTTTTTGCTGACTGTATAGAGCTTCTCCATTTTGGCTACAAAGAGTATAGTCAATCTGATTTTGGTGTTGACCATCTGGTGATGTCCATGTGTAGAGTCTTCTCTTGTGTTGTGGGAAGAGGGTATTTGCTCTGACCAGTGCATTCTCTTTGTAAAACTCTGTCAGCCTTTGCCCTGCTTCATTCTGTACTCCAAGGCCAAATTTGCCTGTTAGTCCAGGTGTTTCTTGACTTCCTACTTTTGCATTCCAGTCACCTATAATGAAAAGGACATCTTTTTTGGTGATAGTTCTAGAAGGTCTCATAGGTCTTCAAAGAACCTTTGAACTTCAGCTTCTTCAGCATTACTTGTCAGGGCATTGACTTGGATTACCCTATCGAATGGTTTGTCTTGTAAATGAACAGAGATCATCCTGTCATTTTTGAGATTCCATCCAAGGACTGCATCTCAGACTCTTTTGTTGACTGTGATGGCTACTCCATTTCTTCTAAGGGATTCATGCCCACAATAGTAGATATAATGGTCATCTGAGTTAAATTCACCCATTTCAGTCCATTTTAGTTCACTGATTCCTCAGATGTTAATGTTCACTCTTACTATCTCCTGTTTGACCACTTCCAATTTGCCTTGATTCATGGACCTAACATTCCAGGTTCCTATGCAATATTGTCTTTACAGCATCAGATCTTGCTTCCATCACCAGTCACATCCACAACTGAGTGTTATTTTTGTTTTGGCTCTATTTCTTCATTCTTTCTGGAGTTAACAGAACTTATCTCCTTTTAACTCTGTTGAGGATGCCCATACTATGTGGACCTTGTAAATGATGTGAAGAAAATCTCAGTCTACATAAATTTATATGTAACTCATTTTTACCAGATTATTTGTTATCACATCAAAACTAAAATACTGGGTATTGTGATACAGTAACTTGAATTTCTATATTTATATCATAAAACCATCTTATAATTCTTTTTTTTCTTATAGGATTTTCTTTGTCAGACATTCTATGCTTAGCATTGGGAATTCAAATTACAATTTATAAGAATGAACAGTGTTCAAAGATAATCTACAATGGAATTTTCCTACTTTTGTTCTGAATTATAAGAATTATTTTCTCTGTATAGAAAACTAGAAAGTAAACATATTTAATGAGAAGAAGTAAGGGGGGAGAATAAATAAAGGAAGCAGAGAGAAAGAGAGAAAGAAAGTAGATGTGAAGAAGGGAGGGAGAAAGGGAGGAAGAAAGGAGGAAAGGAAGAAAGGGAGTGAGGAAAATTAGGAAAGAGGGGGAGTGAGAACTGTATTTTTTTCTTGGAGGATAGGTCAATTAAATTTACAGGTCAATTAAACTTATTCTGACCCTAGTAGTGATTAAGAGACTTGTAAAGTCTTTTAACAGAGTGAGCAATGAGATTTGTACTGTGAAAATGCAACTCTGGCTATGAAGATAAATTGGACTGGAGGTGGCCAATGAAAGCAGCCAAGAGTAGTAAAAAAATAGTCCCAGTCAGAAAACATATTAATAAAAAGCTGGCCTGATATGGTAAATAAAGAAGGAGATAGATTCAAAATAGTGATTTGTTGTGAAATTCGCTCAGTCGTGCTCCACTCTTTGAGACTTCGTGGACTACAGAGTCCATAGAATTCTCCAGGCCAGAATACTGCAGCGGGTAGCCTTTCCCCTCTCCGGGGATCTTCCCAACCCAGGAACCGAAGCCAGGTCTCTCACATTGCAGGCATATTCTTTACCAGCTGAGCCACAAGGGAAGACCAAGAATTAAGCTTATATCAAACATATACTACGTGAATAATGTACAAAACACTACCCATAGCACTGTTTTCTGATTGCCCTGGCTTCTTATCGGCCAAATTCAATTCAATATCTAGCTGTATTATAGATATTTTAAACTTTCTCTGTGTCTATGTCACTCTCATGTTTCACTGCACTATTCCAAATCCTGTCTGTATATATAGGCTATCTTCACTTAAGCAGATAAATGCCACCTCAAACTCAACAAGTCTCCAATTTCATATTTAACAACTACCACTTCTACCCAATAATCAATTGGTAGCCAGATCACTCTTATAAACATCCAAGTTTAAAATCCGGAAGTCCTCTTTTAGCCCTTGATATCTTAATGTTGTCAAATTCACTATTAAATATTCTTTCTTGTAAATATCTCATAGTTTTATCTTTGTCTCTCAGTCCTCATTGCCATGCCATCATGTTCTTACTCGATGATCTAATACCATGGCTGCTGTCCTGAGTTTAGCCTTCAAGTTGGCCCCCCAGTGATCTTCAGCTGATATTCACACCTTCGTATAATTCCTTCAACATATTATCAAAGTTGGTCTTAAGACCAATACAATAAGGGAGAAAAGAAAGTATGTATCTTCCCCTATTACATTATAAAAAGACTGCAGTTTCCTTCTTGAAGACACTCCCTACTTTCTCTTATTCTAAAATCACTCATTTTGATGGAAACCATTTGCTAGGCTGTAAGAACACTCAGGAAGCCTATATAGAAGTCTGTGTTAAGTAATGGAGGCCTTTATCCAACAGCTAATGAGAAACTAAAGCCTGCCAATAGCTAGATGACAAAACTTAGAAGTAGATTTTCAAGCCCTAGCAGACCTACAGACCTATCTTGACATTTTGAGAGATAACTTGATCCTGAACTCTCAAGCTAAAATACTCCCAAATTTCTGGCTTAAAAAACTGTGGAATAATAAATATTTAATATTCTAAGCTGCTAAGTTTGGAGGGGGGTTGTTACACAGCAATAGATAATGAATATAATCTCCATTTTATATATGCTTGTTGTCTTGTTATGCTTGAGTCCAGATTTCTCTGCTTACATTTCAGGCCTTTTTATTATTTGACTCCATCCCTTCTAATGTAGACCCCTTAACAATCAAAGTTTCTCTGAACACAATTGCTTGAACCAGTGTTCCCTTTGCTTATGTTTTTCCACCTTCCTGAATATCTTTTATCTTTCCTTATCCATCTTCAAGGACCACATCATGTATAATTACCTCCAGAAAACCTTTTTTGATATCTCTGTCCTGTGCATTGATTTCTTCTATGGAGTTAACTGAATTTTGCTCTAATTATTTCATGTAAGTTGGCTGTTCAGAGTTCATTACTTTGAATCCATTCCCCAACCCTCACCACCTTCACAATATCCACCTCCTTCTCACTCAGTTTCTAGATAACCACTAATTAAATGGATGTTTAATCCTATCACCATTCATTTTCTGAAATGTTTGTCCCAACAAAATTTGATCACAATAGCATTTTGAAACCAATGGTTATTTCTTGTGATCCTTACACTGATGTTATTATAATCTCATGCAATTGTACAAGTGCTTAGAAATGTTATTAATATCTTAGAGTAAAGAAAAGAGGTCAGTAGATTGAAAGTATACAAATGAAATTTGCACAAGATACAGTCAAATAGCTTTCATCATATTAGGCAATTTGAAACAGTGACAAACAGAAAAATATTTTAATATAAGTACTGATGGATACAGTCATACTTTAATATTTAGGTCATGGAAAATCTAGAAGAAAAGTAAAAAATAAACAGGTGAACTAATAAGATAACTATAATGAAGTGACCATATGATTTTAATCTCACTCTTAAGAAGTTATTTCTTTCTCTGAAATTAGAAACTTTGCCTTATTAAAATAGTCAATCATCATTTAACCATCCTTTCCTTATTTTTAATCATGCTTGGTGTCTAAGTGTGGTGTCAGTGGACTTATATCACAAGAAGAGGAAAATGCAGGGTGTTTTTTTAATGGAACTGTTTTGTTCATTTGTGGCTGACTTTTTATGTTAAGTCTCACTTTTTTAATTGTTTCATGTTAGCGCAGCATATATATACTACTGCATTTGTATATTTCAGATACAAAACCCTAAAATAATAAAAGAAGGAAGAGATTTGTATTTCTCTAAACTTGAAGGATTCAGAGTAGTGAATGAGGAATTTTCTATTAGGGACACTCTCCCAAGGGACTCTGGTAGATTTTGAAGTTCTAAAATCTAATGTAAATTATCCAGTGTCTTAAAATAATTTTTTTTAAATAATGAAACCTATATAGAACCATGATTTTGAAATCAAACTAAGCTTTTCCTTTTAAGCCTTATAAATAAAATTATATTAAGGGGAGCTTTGTTTCAGGCTAATTATCAAGTATCTTTATTCTAAGAGACAATATCCAACATGATTTTTCAGGGAAATATTCTCTAAATCCAAAAAGTTTTGACATTTCTAAAAATAAATAAATAAATAAAACTACAGCACAAATACCCTGGAAATTCCAGGTGATTTTAGGAAAAGTCTAGAAGCAACTAAAGAATCTCAGCAACAGTCTGAAATGTCACCTATTCAAAGTGAATTTTCTCCTGAGCATCCTCAGAGATTTTATGCTCAAAGATCAGATAGGGATGCTTTTGGTGAAATGAAACTTCAGGGAGACAAGATAAATTTAGAATCAATTTTACAAAAGCTAGATAGTTGTTGCTGGAAAGATACACTTACCATTCATTTATTAATTAAAAAAAAATTTTTACGAAGGGTCTACTCTGGGCCAATACCTGCCTCTATTCTCTAGGTACTCACTATACAAATACAGTAAGTATGTATGTATATAATGTATATATTTCTCACTTTAGTACATTCAAGGTATGAGCCAGATACCACAGGGTACAGAGGGCTGAGTATTTAATACTATCTGAAGACACAGGTAGGGCTGAAAGGAGGCTTGCTAGAGAAGATAACAATTGAGCTGAGTAGTGAAGAATAAGAAACAATTTCCCAGGTGGACAAGAGGTGAGAGGAGAGTGTTCAGAAAAGAGAAACAGTATGATCAAAGGCACAGAAGCAAGTAATCCCATGGTTCCTTTCCAGGAATGGGAATAACTAATCCAGATGGAAGCACAGAGTACAGTGTGGAAATGCAGGGAGTAGGGTTGGACGGCTGGTATGGGGCCAACCATCAAGGGAAACATTTGCCATACAGAGACTTCTGACCCTAAGAGTGACAAAGAGGCTTGTAAAGGATTTTAATAGAGTGAGCAATGAGATTTGTACTGTGAGACTGCAATTCTGGCTATGAAGATAAATTGGACTGGAGGTGACCAATGAAAGCAGCTAAGAGTAGTAAAAATAGTCCCAGTCAAAATTATATTAATAAAAACCTGGTATGATAGGGTAAATAAAGGAGATAGATTCAAAATAGAGGTTTAATGTGAAAGTCGCTCAGTTGTGTCTGACTCTTTGTGAGGCCATGGACTATATGGTCCATGGAATTCTCCAGGCCAGAATACTGGAGTGGGTAGCCTTTCTCTTCTCCAGGGCATCTTCCCAATCCAGGGATTGAACCCAGATCTCCCACATTGCAAGTGGATTCTTTACCAAGTGAGCCACAGGGAAGCCCAAGAGTATTGGAGTGGATAGCCTATCCCTTCTCCAGCCGATCTTCCTGACCCAGAAATTGAACCAGGGTCTCCTGCATTGCAGGTGGATTCTTAACCAACTGAGCTATCAGGGAAGCCCCAAAAAGAGATTTATTAAGGAAACATAATTACAACTTAGTGACCAACTAGGAGCGTCCCAGGTGGCTCAGTGGTAAAGAATCTGCCTGCAGAGTAGGAGACGTGGGTTTGATACCTGAATTGAGAAGATCCCTTGGAAGAGGGCATAGCAACCCTTTCCAGTATTTTTGCCTGGAGAATTCCATGAACAGAATTCCACGGGGTCGCAAAGATTGTACACCACTGAAGCATCTTAGCACATACACACGGAGGGGCCACCTGGATATATAGAGTTAGTAACTCTAGTATGAACTCCCACATTTCTGAGTTGGATATCAAGGTAAAGGTTACTATTCTGAACCAGGTTATGGTAGAAAAAGGACAAGGGACTAGTTTTCACACTGTTCTCTTGATATATGTTACAGTCTATTGAAAATAGCCAGTGAATTATTAGATATTCAACTTAGACTAGCAAGAAAGAAGCCCGAGTTCAAGCTATAGATTTGGGTGACACCAACAGAGCTGGCATTTAACACCTTAGAAGTAGATAACATGTCTAAGGAACTGTGACAAGAATATAGGTGTCATTTCAAAATTAATAGGTACAGTCTTTCAAAATCTACTACATACCCAGGTTTTTATACCCTATCCTGTAGTACCTATCCTATAACCTTGGAAGAGAATGGGCATTTTAGGATGAAACTGATCATTTAGCTGCTCAAATGCTGGACAGACTGACTAGGCTAGAGATGGAGACACTGACATGAATTTGATTCAATCAGTAGTAGATCATGAGAAGGTTCAATGGTGAGATGGGACTGTAGAACATTAGAAGGAAGGTGAAGGTAGGAAGTGCACTAAGGAGTGAGAGGAAAAAATAAAATAGAAATAATCATTCTTTCAAGAAAGGGTATCACCCCTAGTAGTCATGTATGGATGTGAGAGTTGGTTCATAAAGAAGGCTGAGTGTTGAAGACTTGATGCTTTTTAATTGTAATGCTGGAGAAGACTCTAGAGAGTCTCTTGGACTACAAGGAGATCAAACCAGTTCATCCTAAAGGAAATCAACCTTAAATATTCATTGGAAGGACTGATGCTGAAGCTGAAGCTCCAATACTTTGGCTATCTGATAAAAACAACCAACTCCTTGGAAAAGACCCTGATGCTGGGAAAGATTGAGGGCAGGAGGAGAAGGAGGCGACAGAGGATTAGATGGTTAGATAGCATCACTGCCTCGATGTACATGAATTTGAGCAGCTCCGGGAGACAGTGAAAGATAGAGGAGTCTGGCATGCTCTAGTCTAAGGAGTCATAAAGTGACTTAGTGACTGAACAATAACACCACCACCAAGAAGTTTAGCTGTGAAGGGAAAGGGTAGATAAGCTCCTAGAGAGACAGCATATAGAAAGAGACATCTATTATTTGACAATGTTTATAAGCTGAATTGAAAGCTGCCAACAAAACTTATAGTTCATAATTACTATTTTCTTTTGAGGGAATGAAACAAAATTACAAATAATTTCAGGAGCTGACATAATAGCTACTCAATTGCCTAACTACCAGTCATTACCCAAGTTTAATATTTGACTGCCATCTTGCAAATATCTTCTAGTCATTTATTTTCCACAATTTATAAAATTTTAGAAGAGGATAATCTTGTAGATTCTGGGTCTATTCAAAATCTCCACTAGAATTCATTTTTCTTAGAAGTTTCTCCATCTCTTCCAGATACAGGGGCCAAATGATACACTTCTCATTAAATTACCAAGGGGTAACAGTTGAGACTGGAAATGGCAACCCACTCCAGTGCTCTTGCCTGGAGAATCCCAGGGACGGCGGAGCCTGGTGGGCTGTCGTCTGTGGGGTAGCACAGACACGACTGAAGCAGCTTAGCAGCAGCAGCAGCAGCAGCAATTCAGGGAGACAGCAGGGATGACAAAATGGTTCTTCAGTTTCTCAGATTACAAACAGCAGCAGGAGAATCTTAACATTTTACCCCAGGGGAAGAGGAAAAGAAAGAAGGAAAGGGACAGGAGAGTAGAACGATAAAGGTACTTTTTTTTTCCAACTCATGTATTTTCTCTAGTGTTCCAGAAATAATTAAATTAATAAAAAGAAACTTTGATAAACATTCTCTTTATCTGAGACATACTGTTTGCTTTGGGATAAAAATAACTATCCTGAAATTTATAGTTCAAAGAGAAATGTGAGTACCGGAAGACAAATATTTTATATAAGTGAATAATGATTAAATCCTGAAAGTGAAAATTTTGAATCTTAAGTTAGTGAAAATTAAGAAAAAAATATTTAAAGTTTGTTTCCGCTTTCAACTTTTTAGGAATCTTCTAGTATTCCTGAATCAAACTTTTTACCTAACTGTAAAAGATTACTTACATGTATTTTACAGAAAGTTTGTGATACCTGTAAAGAAAGGGGAAGATATTAAAGTGATAAATTGTTTGCATTTTAATTGAAATGAAAAGAAACCATCAAATGTAGTAAGGTTAAAAAAATTAGATCAAGTTACTAAGTGAAAATTTTGAATACTTAAGTTAGTGAAAATTAAGAAAAAAATATTTAAAGTTTGTTTCCGCTTTCAACTTTTTAGGAATCTTCTAGTATTCCTGAATCAAACTTTTTACCTAACTGTAAAAGATTACTTACATGTATTTTACAGAAAGTTTGTGATACCTGTAAAGAAAGGTATTAAAGTGATAAATTGTTTGCATTTTAATTGAAATGAAAAGAAACCATCAAATGTAGTAAGGTTAAAAAAATTAGATCAAGTTACAAAGAATCCCTAATCCGTTCCACAGGTGCTGCTTATGTGAACATCTATTCACTGGCATTGATAATACAAGGGTCTGGTCGCCCCTGTTGCATGAATATATTGTCTGTGTTTCCCATTAGCATTAATGGGTGTTACATATGCAAAGGAAGAGAAGAACAGACTCCATCTATGATTAATAAAAACAGGGCTTTCCACTCTGTTGTAAGCTTCCTAGGAAAATATATTTTATCATCCAGTTCAACAAACTGGACTCCTTCCACTGGACAGGTAGAAAGATAGTGTATCTACATAAAAGAGAGAGTTTAAAAAAAAAAAAATTGCAAAGGTGGAACTAAATCTCCAAGACTTGGTTGTTACAGACCTTGTCAATAGTTCAGATTTGTGTAACAGCATTAGACTTACTAAATTGAGCCCTCAAGGTTCTGAGGCACTGAGTATCTTCTGCACTCATCAATTAATACTCCTGACTAGTGTTTTGTTTTCCTTTCCCCTTGGGAAATGGGAGGGTGGACAGAGAAAAGAATGTATATTCAGCCCTTGGTAACTTCAATTAGTTGCCAACCAAAGATTTTATCCTAGTAGCAAAACCAGGAGAAAAAAAATATTTTAAATTAATTTGAAGATGCCTACATTTCTAGAATGGCATTGCTTTAACACAGCTATGCAAATGAGTCCAATTTAGCATCTTGTATTCAGCTGGAAACCATTGCTAAATGATCAGGATAGCCAGTCACAGATATTAAAATGAATTATATCTAATCTGAATTTTAGTCACGCTACATTAACTAATAGAAAGTTATTAACATTTCAAGAGAAAAAAAGCTTTTGCCTGCAAAATTAACAGTGGCTGAGATGTGACCTGTGAGCCATGAAGCCTGATCACTGTAATGACAGTGTAATGGCATATTTACATTAAAATCTCTGCAGCTAATATGGGATTCAGAATTGGACGGTAAGTCGAGGATTATTTAGTCTGGCCTGTTGGCCTTTCTCTAAGTAGTTTTTTTTTTTTTTAACTTCAATACAAATCTGAAACTTTTCATTTCATGACTATTTATGTGACCAGTTTCTACAGCTCAGTCTTTCCATCTTTATAGGACTAATTTTTGCTTTCATTTTCTCTCTTGCTTGTTTTGAAATATTTTTTATATGTATAGCTGTGTTTCTTTCTCTTTTTGTCCTTTTTTCCTTCTTACTTCTGCCCATTGGTTTCATGGACTTTAGGAAATTGAGGCTCAATTGCAAACCAGTGGAGAAAAGGGGAGCAACTTCTTTTCCATTTTATTATGATTTGGTTTCAAAAATTCAACCACTTTGATTTTTTTTTAATTTTATGCTTGCAAAACACACACTGGAGAAGGCATTTCTGCAACAAGCACTGGTTTAAAATGAGTAACAATACAAATATCCTTATTAATCTCTAGAAATATGGAAGGCATTCAGGTTAGCAGATTGTTTTTTCTATAGTCAGTTTAAAGGTTAAAGATTCAACAATAGCACTCATTTACCTTGTAGATTTAAGTCACTGCTTTTCTTTTTTTAATTGAGGTGAATAAAAAAAGATTACAAATAGAATAATAGGAAGAATATTAACAATAAGAAGAATCAAACTGAACATTAATTTTGCAATTTTATAAGTGTTTGGACTTGAAAGAACCTTTGTTTGTTAAAGAAATCATCCAGAGAATGGCATAAAATCTAGACTAGAGAGACATAAATTCATAAGCTCTCAAATATGTCATCTGTAGACTAGTTTATTTTTTAACCTGTCAAATTTGCAAATATTGAACTCTAAACAAAACTTTGATAATGAAATATAATAAAGAGGCATTTATCTTTTCTAAAAGGACAGAGAACAAAAGACAAATAATAGGTTCTTTTAACACAGTTAATGTTCGACACAGATATTTTGCTACAATTCTGCTTCAAAAATGAATTCAATCCTTTCTTCTCCAATCATAATAAACAAAGCAGATACATATTTCTAAACTGTAACTTCTAACAGTTTAGTATTTTATTGCCTTTTCCATTTTCAAGAGGATGTTGTCAAATATCACTTTGCCTCTCTTAAATTTTTAAGTCTTCTAAAAGAGGGCTTTATCTGAAGGCAAATTATCCTGTTTACACTATGAATTTGCACACAAATGTATTTCAGCACAGACATGTGTCAGTTATAAAGGACGTCAAGATAAAAATGTCACCTCAGTTCCATTTCCCAATTAGAAAAAGAGTATCAATACGGTGACATTGGTTTGACTAACATGAATCTGACTGAATTTGACTGTCTGCTAGGCTAATATCTATAATAACTACAGACAATGTCTTTGTAGTCAAATCAAACCTTCACTCTATTTCTGAGATCTTTATTAGAGTACAGGCATATTATAAATGTTGACTGAAGAAATAACTAGACATTTGATCTGATATAATGTGATACAAATTAAGTTTAAACAGTTTGAACTTTGTTTGATATTTCTGAATGCAGTGTCATATTTTGAATTTTTTAATTAAAAAAAAGTCCTAGGCTAAAATAAACTAACAACTAGTATCTAATTTTTCTTCTAAAACCCATTTCTCTCTCCTGATTCACCAATGACAATGGATGCTGCTTCTGTTATTAGGGAATATATAGAATCTACACAGCTTTGACTATAAACATTAATCATATAAAAGCTTGCTGGTTAAACTGAATCACAGGATGTCAATAAAAGAACAATATTTCCAATTCTGGATATTTGGTAACACCCTAAATATGACAAGGCTCATGTTGTATTAGGTATTTATTTTCTAATATGTTAGACATGTGATCATGTTCTTAAAATTAGCAGTATAAATGCTTGGAAAACAAGACACAGAATCTTATTTAATAACAAATAGGCCATATTTGTGGCCTATCTGTTATGCAGGTTAACAAATGGTCAATTATAAAATTCAGAATAGATTTCCTGCACACAAACTTCTTGGCTATACTATTAAAACTACTTGGAGGTTCCAACATCCAGACTTAGATTTGTTGTTCTTAGAAGCAAGAGGGAACACTGCTAAAATTCCTTTTCCTTTCATAATTTTGTGATTTCATTTTGAAAGGAAGAATAAATTATATGTTTATAAATGGGTCCAGGAGATAGAAGGCTGGTGACCTTTGAGAATACTGGTGCTTTAGGGGTGAAAATGACAAAAAATACCTCCTTACATTCTTGAACAAAAGCATCATCTGTATCACTTTTTTCTTTCCAAAATAGTATGTGGTGGGCTTAGGAAGATGGAAAGAATACACTGATTTTCATCTCTTCTTTCNCTTTATCTGAAGGCAAATTATCCTGTTTACACTATGAATTTGCACACAAATGTATTTCAGCACAGACATGTGTCAGTTATAAAGGACGTCAAGATAAAAATGTCACCTCAGTTCCATTTCCCAATTAGAAAAAGAGTATCAATACGGTGACATTGGTTTGACTAACATGAATCTGACTGAATTTGACTGTCTGCTAGGCTAATATCTATAATAACTACAGACAATGTCTTTGTAGTCAAATCAAACCTTCACTCTATTTCTGAGATCTTTATTAGAGTACAGGCATATTATAAATGTTGACTGAAGAAATAACTAGACATTTGATCTGATATAATGTGATACAAATTAAGTTTAAACAGTTTGAACTTTGTTTGATATTTCTGAATGCAGTGTCATATTTTGAATTTTTTAATTAAAAAAAAGTCCTAGGCTAAAATAAACTAACAACTAGTATCTAATTTTTCTTCTAAAACCCATTTCTCTCTCCTGATTCACCAATGACAATGGATGCTGCTTCTGTTATTAGGGAATATATAGAATCTACACAGCTTTGACTATAAACATTAATCATATAAAAGCTTGCTGGTTAAACTGAATCACAGGATGTCAATAAAAGAACAATATTTCCAATTCTGGATATTTGGTAACACCCTAAATATGACAAGGCTCATGTTGTATTAGGTATTTATTTTCTAATATGTTAGACATGTGATCATGTTCTTAAAATTAGCAGTATAAATGCTTGGAAAACAAGACACAGAATCTTATTTAATAACAAATAGGCCATATTTGTGGCCTATCTGTTATGCAGGTTAACAAAATGGTCAATTATAAAATTCAGAATAGATTTCCTGCACACAAACTTCTTGGCTATACTATTAAAACTACTTGGAGGTTCCAACATCCAGACTTAGATTTGTTGTTCTTAGAAGCAAGAGGGAACACTGCTAAAATTCCTTTTTCTTTCATAATTTTGTGATTTCATTTTGAAAGGAAGAATAAATTATATGTTTATAAATGGGTCCAGGAGATAGAAGGCTGGTGACCTTTGAGAATACTGGTGCTTTAGGGGTGAAAATGACAAAAAATACCTCCTTACATTCTTGAACAAAAGCATCATCTGTATCACTTTTTTCTTTCCAAAATAGTATGTGGTGGGCTTAGGAAGATGGAAAGAATACACTGATTTTCATCTCTTCTTTCTATCTTAGGTTTTCTTGCCTGCTATCCATTTGGTTTATGGATTAACAGCTCTGATAAGCAAATACTGTTAAAACACATAGGACAGTTCTTTTTAAACAGTGGTTCGCATGTCTAATAATTGTATTTAAGTGTACTCATTAAATCATTTAAACAAAAATCTATCCTTCTGCTGTTTTACTGTTTTCTCAACAAATCCTGAGCCTGTGAAGATAATACTGAAGTAAATATTAATACAAATAAACATAACAATTTTTTCTGAAAACTCTTGCACACATATAAAAAGACTAGACTGAAATATTAATACAATATGGTATATATAATAAATAATATACATATATGTGCAAGTGTGCTCAGTCACTTGTCACTTGGTCATCTTCAACTCATGGTGGCTCAATGGACTGTAGCCCAACAGGCTCCTCTGCCCATGGGATTCTCCAAGCAAGAATACTGAAATGGGATGCATTTCTTATTCCAGGGGATCTTCCTGGCCCAGGGATCAAACCCACGTTTCTTGCATCTCCTGTATTGGCAGGTGGATACCAGGTACACAAACACACAGACACAGACATGCACGTTTGTTAACTCATTACTGAAACAGAGGCAACAGGCTGCAGTTGTTTAGAGCACAGATCCTAAAGCCAGATTCCAAACTAAAGTTCTTGGCTCTGCCATTGTACCAGCTGTGTGACTTCAGATACAGCTAGTAGACTTCCATCTCATTTATCAATGACAAGTTTTACCAATTTCATAAAGATTTTTGAGAATCAAATACTTTAGTAGTATGAAGCACTTGTAATAGTGCCTAGTTTATATTAAGTGCTCAATAAATACTCTCTATGAATATTAAGTATTACTATTGTTACCATTATTAATTGTATCACCATCTACAAGAAACAGAAGACAGAAGCACAGGTAAAGTTTAAACAATTCATATGTATCACTAGACACTTTGGTTTACAAATAAAAGCATAGGTTATGTAGGGCCAAATAACAGATATATGTGTTTCTAAGCAAGAAAGAAGGAACTCCTCTCTGTTATGGGATTTTCCAGGCAAGAATACTGGAGTGAGTTGCCATTTCCTTCTCTAGGGGTTCTTCCCAACCCAGGGATCAAACCTGTGTCTCCTGCACTGCAGACAGATTCTTTACCCGCTGAATCACTGGATATAATTTTAAGGGTATAACCAAAGTTTTCTTATTCACATTTGCATCTCTTTCAGCTATTCATGTCAGCAATTCATTTAAGCTTTCTGGGACTCCATTTCCTCTTGTATAAAATGAAGAGATTGAAGCAGATGATTTTTAAACTCTTTCTGATCTTGTTGATATTCTCTTTGTTATTATTCAGTAACAACTTATGTTTTTAAAGATAAAGGAAAGTTTTAAAATCCTTATATATAAATGTCTGAAATATGACATCTATGCCTTAGCTTGCACTTTTCTTTCTTGAGCTTTAGCAAAGAAGAATATGAGTAATAGTAGGGCATATTTCCTCTGCCACCCTCTTCTCCTTTTGCCTTCAGTCTTTCCCAGCATCAGGTGGCAGAGTGTGAGATGGTTAGATAGAAACACCAACTCAATAGACATGAACTTGAGCAAACTTCAGGAGATAGTAAAGGATAGGGAAGACTGGTGCTGTAGCCCATGAGGTCACAGAGAGTCTAACATGAATTAATGACCAAATAACAACAGGAGTTACATAAGGAGAAAATGATCAGATTTACAGAACATGGGGAACATTGTTTTAATGTGGAGATGAAGGCCCCTAAGCAAAAACTACACATGTATCACATCAACTCCAAGGACTGACAAGCATTCTAGGGTATGTAGAAATCTCCAAACCAACTTATCAAAGAAAAAAAGACATCAAGCAAAAAACAATTAAGTTTTCTATGATCTTGAAATCCCACTCCTGGGCATATATCCAGAGAAAAATGAGATCCTAAAGGACACATGCACCCCAGTGTTCACTGCAGCAGTGTTTACAATAGCCAAGACATGGATGAAACCTAAATGTCCACTGACGGAGGAATGGATAAAGAAGATGTGGTACGTATAACGGAGGACTATTACTCAGCCGTGAAAAAGAATGAAATGATGCCATTTGCAGCAACATGGAAGGACCTAGAGACTGTCATATTAAATTAAATAAGTCAGAGAAACAAAGAGAAATATTATATGATATCACTTACATGTGAAACCTAATAAAAATGATACAAAGGGACCCATTTACAAAGCAGAAATAGACTCACAGACTTAGACAATGAACTTATAATTATCAGGGGGGAAGGGTGCAGGGGAGGGATAGTTAGGGAGTTTGGAATTGACAAGTACACACTGCTATATTTTAAATGGATAACCAAAAAGGGCCTACTGTATAGCACAAGGAATTCTGCTCAATATTATGTAATAATCTAAATAAGAAAAGAATTTGAAAAAGGATACATATACACATGTAACTAAATCACTTTGTTGTGACTGAAACTAACACAACACTGGTAATCAACTATAACCTAAAGTCTAAAATGAATAAATAGATAAAATTCAAAAAAAATAAGATAACCCACTGTGATTCTGAGAATCACAATAATGTCTTTCTGGCTGGAGCAAGACATTGAAACCTACAGAGGAAGGAACCAAGACCTGTTTCAGGATCAAACTCAGTTATGAAGTATATACAATGGAATATTACTCATCCATAAAAAAGAACAAAACAATGCCATTTGAAGTAACCTGTCTGGACCTAGAGATTCCCATACTGAGTGAAGTCAGTCAGGCAGAGAAAGACAAATACCATATGATATCACTTACATGTGGAATCTTTAAAAAGGCTACAAATGAACTTATCTACAAAACCAAAATAGAGGTACAGATATAGAAAATAAACTGATAGTTAGCAGGGGGTAACCAGGGAGTGATAACTCAGAAGATTGGGACTGACACATATACAGTACTATATATAAAATAGGTAACTAATAAGGACCTACCATACTGCATAAGGAAACAATGCCATTTGAAGTAACCTGTCTGGACCTAGAGATTCCCATACTGAGTGAAGTCAGTCAGGCAGAGAAAGACAAATACCATATGATATCACTTACATGTGGAATCTTTAAAAAGGCTACAAATGAACTTATCTACAAAACCAAAATAGAGGTACAGATATAGAAAATAAACTGATAGTTAGCAGGGGGTAACCAGGGAGTGATAACTCAGAAGATTGGGACTGACACATATACAGTACTATATATAAAATAGGTAACTAATAAGGACCTACCATACTGCATAAGGAACTTGACTCAGTACTCAGCAGCGGCATAGATGGGAAGAGAATCTTAAGAAGAGTGGATTTATGTATTTGTATAACAGATTCACTTTGCTGTATACCCGAAACTAGCACAATATTGTATGTAAATCAGTCATGCCCCAATAGTTTTTTTTTTTTTAATGAATTAAATCAGAAAAAGAACTTAACAGTGAAAAGTGTATTGCAACAAGACTAGGAGGAGAAAACATCCTGTTTTTGGTGAAGATGCAAAAATCATGCCTGTATGAAGCAGGCTCGTGGTACAGATAGGCCTGATTATCTAAACCATTTGAATTTTTTCATTCTCTTACTTTTAAGGACGTAACCAAAGAAGAACATGGAAGAGCATATGCATTTGTGACCACAGCTAAATATATGCCTTATCCTTTTCAGACACAGAACTTCTTAAATGGCAGGAACCTATACTTTGCAGAAAGTGAGGCATATCAAATGACAGCAGTCTCATGGTTAATTAAGCTGGATGTCATGGCAGCTTGGGTTTGAATCTGGCTATATTTCCTACCTGTGTAGACAAGTCATCCTTTCCCTCAAAGACACATTTCCTCGTCAACAAAATGGGAATAATAATAGGTCTGTTGTGACCTAATACTTATGAAAGACTTACAGTATCTGGCAATGGGTGTTGATTAGGAAGAATGGTAGCAGTAATATTAAACATTTTAAAATATGCAGCATTTCATCTTGGATACAAAAATATGGGTAGAATAGTCCTTCGATTTACTGGGGAAAGCAGTCACATCACTTGTTTGCATTTATGAATGGCATTAGGAAAATCTTCACTCGCTCAAAATTATCTTGACTTGCTGAAATGGGGGGAATAAAATCAACAGGATGAAATTTTTCAGAGATAAATGTTACGTACTAAACAGAAGAGACTTGAGACTTCTCTTCACAAGAAAAGAACATGACAATAGGATAAGGCAGTAAACCTACGATGCATTAATGAAGATACAGTGTCCAGATTAAGAAGATTAACATCTTAACCAAGGAGGAATGAAGGAAGTCTGAGGAAGACACAGGCAGGAAAGAAGAAAAGAAATAATAAATGTGCAACACTTAGTTATTATCCCTCTATAGTCAAAACAGCATCATAGTCAAGAGGTAGTCTACTAATTCTGTACCTTTTGAGAGGCCATAACTTGAATCAAAAGAATGAAGAGGAGGCAGATATTACCACATGTAAATTTATTAGTCAAGGTTTAGACTAAAGTGCTTCAACAAAGAAACTTCAAAATACAGTGGTGATGGAAGGAGACTGAATGGTCCATGGTAGGAAGGTGATCTAGACAGGTAGAAAAAAAAATCTACTCTATGACTTATCCAGGTATTTAAATAGGAAAATCAACCAGTCATCTCCAACATATGGCTCCATCCTTAAGTCTAAAGCTGCCTCTGCAGTTGTTGCCACATCCCAACTACCAAGATATTAAGGACAAGTAGTCTTGTCTATAAACAGATGACCTGGAAGTTCCACAAATTACTTTAGCTCACATCCTACCAACTCAAACTTAATTGCATGGTCACATTTAAATCAAATCCCTACAATTATACAGAGAAAGTGACAAATAGATTCAAGGGATTAGATCTGATAGACAGAGTGCCTGAGGAATTATGGACCGAGGTTTGTGACATTGTACAAGAGGCAATGATCAAGACCATCCCCAAGAAAAAGAAATGCAAAAAGGCAAAATGGCTGTCTGAGGAGGCCTTACAAATAGCTGAGAAAAGAAGAGAAGCTAAAGGCAAAGGAGAAAAGGAAAGATATACCCATTTGAATGCAGAGTTCCAAAGAATAGCAAGGAGAGATAAGAAAGCCTTCCTCAGGGATCAATGCAAAGAAATAGATGAAAATAATAGAATGGGAAAGACCAGAGATCTCTTCAAGAAAACTAGAAACACGAAGGGGACATTTCATGCAAAGATGGGTATGATAAAGGACAGAAACTGTATGGACCTAAGAGAAGAAGAAGATATTAAGAAGAGGTGACAAGAATACACAGAAGAACTATACAAAAAAGATCTTCATGACCCAGATAACCAAAATGATGTGATCACTCACCTAGAGCCAGCTATCCTGGAATGTGAGGTCAATATGAACAAAGCTAGTGGAGGTGATTGGAGAAGGCAATGGCACTCCACTCCAGTACTCTTGCCTGGAAAATCCTATGGGCGGAGGAGCCTGCTAGGCTGCAGTCCACGGGGTCGCTAAGAATCAGACACGACTGAGCGACTTCACTTTTACTTCTCACTTTCATGCATTGGAGAAGGAAATGGCAACCCACTTCAGCGTTCTTGCCTGGAGAATCCCAGGGACGGGGAGCCTGGTGGGCTACTGTCTAGGGGGTCGCACAGAGTCGGACACGACTGAAGCGACTTAGCAGCAGCAGCAGCAGTGGAGGTGATAGAATTCCAGCTGAGCTATTTCAAATTCTAAAAGATGATGCTGTCAAAGTGCTACACTCAATAATGCCAGCAAATTAGGAAAATGCAGCAGTGGCCACAGGACTGGAAAAGGTCAGTTATTCCAATCCCAAAGAAAGCTCAAATTACCAAACAATAGCACTAATCTCACATGCTAGCAAAGTAATTTTCAAAATTCTCCAAGCCAGGCTTCAATAGTACGTGAACTGTGAACTTCCAGATGTTCAAGCTGGATTTAGAAAAGGCAGAGGAACCAGAAATCAAATAGCCAGCATTCACTGGATCGTTGAAAAAGCAAGAAAGTTTCAGAAAACCATCTACTTCTGCTTTATTGACTACACCAAAGCCTTTGACTGTGTGGATCACAACAAACTGTAGAATATTGTTAAAGAGATGGGAATACCAGACCACCTGATCTGCCTCCTGAGAAATCTGTATGCAGGTCAAGAAGCAACAGTTAGAACTGGACATAGAATAACAGACTCTTTCCAAATCAGGAAGGAGTATGTCAAGGCTGCATATTGTCATCCTGTTAATGTAACTTATATGCAAAGTACATCATGAGAAATGCTGGACTGGATGAAGCATAAGGTGGAATCAAGATTGCTAGGAGAAATATCAATAACCTCAGATATGCAGATGACACCACCCTTATGGCAGAAAGCAAAGAAGAACTAAAGAGCCTCTTGATGAAAATGAAAGAGGAGAGTGAAATAGCTGGTTTAAAACTCAACATTCAGAAAACTAAGATCATGGCATCTGGTGCCATCACTTCATGGCAAATAGATGGGTAAACAATGGAAACAGTGACAGACTTTCTTTTCTTGGACTCCAAAATCACTGCAGATGGTGACTGTAGCCATGAAATTAAAAGACACTTGCTCCTTGGAAGAAAAGCTATGACCAACCTAACAGCATATTAAAAAGCAGAGACATTATTTTGCCAACAAAGGTCTGTCTCGTCAAAGCTATGGTTTTTCCAGTAGTCATGTACGGATGTGAGAGTTGGACAATAAAGAAAACTGAGTGCTGAAGAACAGATGCTTTTGAACTCTGGTGTTGGAGAAGACTCTTGAGAGTCTCTTGGGCTGCAAGGAGATCCAACCAGTCCATCCTAAAGGAAATCAGTCCTGAATATTCATTGGAAGGACTGATGCTGAAGCTGAAACTCCAATACTTTGGCCACTTGATGCGAAGAGCTGACTCATTTGAAAAGACCCTGATGCTGGGAGGGATTGAAGGTAGGAGGAGAAGAGAATGACAGAGGATGAATTGGCTGGATGGCATCATCGACTTGATGGACATGAGTTTGAGTAACCTCTGGGAGTTGGTGATGGACAGGGAGGCCTGGCATGCTGCAGTCCATGGGGTTTCAAAGAGTCGGACATGACTGAGAGACTGAGCTGAACTGATACGTTCTCACTGTTAGAGAAGTTGAGAAATGTGGTTTCCAGATATATTAGCATAAAACAGCCAAAAGTCAATCTGTTGCGGTGGGAGTGAGGTGTGATCATTAATTAAAGAGAGAAGTGGAGAATAGACACAAAGAAGGGAGAAGTTAAAAGTTTCTGCCACAGAATCATATAAACATTATAGCCAGTCAGTACTAGAATTATCACTCTTATGAACATACTACAATTTCTTAGTATTCAGAGTTAGTCACAGATACAATAGAAAATATTCCGGAATGAAATAGTGGATGACACTATATGGTAAATCTGGCTCCTTCTAACCCTGACATTTTGTCATTTTAAAATGGCCTTTCAACAAGTCTCTGCTTAACACACTGTTGGATGGAATTTGAAACTGACTACTCTATGCCCTGATGTCTCATTCCACTTCTTGTATCATTAGGGTAAATGGCTAAATTCTTAACTTCTGTCAGTGCAGATACTATATTTCATTCATCATAATTTAAAGGGGTACCTATTTTAAAATAAACATAAATGAAATGTTAGTCAAGTCTCAGACCTCAACTCAGCCATAACTCATAGTATTATTCACCTAATATTTTTCAGAAAGTTAGTGAAAAAAAAAGGTAGAAAGTTAATAGATAATTTGTAGCATATATTCAGGTTAAGAATATATAGCTACTGCTTTCTTTAACTATTAATTTATATGAGTTATACTAAGGACTTATTATAAATGTCTGTTATAAACCGATATTACAGATAGGCAAAGTTTCTCCAAATAAGATTATTTACCTTTGGTGGCAGCAGAGGAGGGGTAATATGTGAAGGAAAAAAATTAAAACTTAATCCTGGCTGATTTTTCTGAAGTTGTGACTTTATGACAAAGATGTGATTTAAGTCAACAAATGGAGGAAATCAGTCAATTTGTCAGTTTCATTCTACTGGTTACTTTTTTCAAACTTTGACCTAACTGTCCCATATAGTCTCAAAAGGCTTTCTTTATAATTGAAAGTTAAACTTGAATTAAAACTACGCAGTGTCTATAAGACATCTCCATGGGTATTAGAGAAGGTGGAGGATGCCTCCCACAAAGCAGTGACTTGTTCAGTTTAGAAAAGGCTGTATTTACAGTTCCGCCCAGACCTTCAGTCATTTTCATGCAGTATTCAAACGTACAATCTTCTGCAGCACTGAATCATTTTTGGGGGGCTGAGCAAAGAATTAAATTACATGTGAAGCTTTTCTTCAAAGGGTTCATGTTGTTTCTAATAGAGTATATTTACCCCCTTCAGATAAGACAGTAAATTGTGGTAAATAAACATGATTTATCTGGATTCACTTTTCAAAATAACAGCAAATCCAATGAGAATTTCAGAATAACTCAAGAGTAGGTTCTTTATTTCATTTAGTAGTTAGGGGAATCTTTACTCTCACTCAGGCTTTTTTTTTTTTTGTAAATTACATAAATGCTCATGAAATTGAAACTCTGGTAAATATTGGGAGACTTACCCTTTAGTGACTATTTTGATTATTTTCTCTCAATAAAATTAATTTACTCATGTAAACCCTTACCTGTCTTACACTGACAGACTGTACTGGGAGATGAATTTGATACATTTATGATTGAATTTCAAAGCTACAAAACACATATTTGTGTACATGCATACATATGCACAACAGTAATTTATTTCTCTTTAGAATAAGTAATGTGAGAGAAAATCTATTATTCAAATTCAACTCAGAGTTGAGTCATCTAAAAAGGACTTACTTCTAAATAACTAGACAAGTATTCAGAATTACAATTAAATATTTTTCAGAATTTTTTAATCTGGTTGCAAATTAACACATTCGTTTTTCCATTGTTTCAAGTAAAAATGATTGACGTGCTCATGAAAAATCGTGCTTCATGTGTGATTAAACTGATTTATTTCTACTTCTAATTCCATTTACTTTAATAAAATGCTAACATTAAAGGAGCGATCAAGGCTTAAGATGCTGACAGGAAGTTTAGTTTTCAAGTCAAATCATGGGATTGGAGCCCATGCTTGTCTACACCATGATCACTGGCATTTACAGGAAGGAATTTGTGCAATGGGCAGGAAGATTATTGCTAACGCCTTCCAGAGATCATGAGGCTTGCATTTAACAAACATAACTTTATACTTTCCAAGGCCAACCCCTAGCTAGGAGCCAGGATATATCCCCTTGGCAATTAGGCTGGGGACACGGGTTATTGACCGACGTACCATGAAATACCACCAGACCTTAGAAGGAGAGCTCACTGCAGAATGTGCTAACCGACACTTAATTGAGACAGTAAGATCTCCATGGCAAATTGTAATATGTAATTTATGCCATTCATGTATCTGCTGCAAACACTCTAATAAAAGACATTATTTTCTAGCACAGAGAAAAATCACAAAATGCTAAACCTAGTAGAGTACAGGATTTATCTCTACCTACAGCCTTTGGAGTTTTGTTCCTTAGTCTTGCTTAAAAATCTTTATGACCAGTATTTGACTTCCATTCAATATTTAAAGTGCATACTGATTTTTTTTTTTTTTTTAGCATTTTCCTTGGAAGACTTAGCCTGATAGCTCCTTCTCCACAAAAATGCTTAAATGATTGACACTCGACTTGCAAGTGGAAGTGGGTAATCGAAGTATCTACAGAGCTCCTTTTGATTTGCTTCCTACCCCACACCAACTCTTCCAATTCAGTAATGAATGTCTTCTCCTGGTAACTTGGGAATAGCAAAGGAAATTTACAGATGTGGCCATATTACCCTGTATCAAAACTCCCACTCTGCTGTATTCATTTTTTTTGGCAGTGCCACCTGGCGAACCTGGGACCCCTGCAATGGAAGCACAGAGTCTTACCCACTGGACCACCAGGGAAGTCCCCACTCTGATGAATTCTTAAGATTATTTCTCACTTCTTATGGTGGAAGGAGGAAGTTTTCATGTGACGTTCCTTCACTCTCTCTCTCTATCCTGTGGGCAGATTCACAGAAACAGCCAGGGTCACACAATTGAATAGCAGTCAGATTTCTCTCACCACGATAGAGCAGAACCCTTCCCAAGTACTGAGCTCAGAAGAGTCAACAGAATCACATTGAGCAACTCGACTTGCAAGTGGAAGTGGGTAATCGAAGTATCTACAGAGCTCCTTTTGATTTGCTTCCTACCCCACACCAACTCTTCCAATTCAGTAATGAATGTCTTCTCCTGGTAACTTGGGAATAGCAAAGGAAATTTACAGATGTGGCCATATTACCCTGTATCAAAACTCCCACTCTGCTGTATTCATTTTTTTTGGCAGTGCCACCTGGCGAACCTGGGACCCCTGCAATGGAAGCACAGAGTCTTACCCACTGGACCACCAGGGAAGTCCCCACTCTGATGAATTCTTAAGATTATTTCTCACTTCTTATGGTGGAAGGAGGAAGTTTTCATGTGACGTTCCTTCACTCTCTCTCTCTATCCTGTGGGCAGATTCACAGAAACAGCCAGGGTCACACAATTGAATAGCAGTCAGATTTCTCTCACCACGATAGAGCAGAACCCTTCCCAAGTACTGAGCTCAGAAGAGTCAACAGAATCACATTGAGCTTGTCTGAAGAAAAAATTCACATCACTCCAGGATTCACCTTAATGACCAGGCTCCCACTAACCAGGCCCCAGACCACAGACCTTTCCCTCTTTCTTCCTTTCTTATCACGCTTTCCTACTATATCTTATACACCATTTAGGTTCTGATATTAGGTTTGTTGACATCAAAAATTAATTCATACTACAGTGTTAGGAATTCACCATAGTTTGAAAGTTTTATCTTTCCCCAGGGACATCAACATTTCAAGGAAGACTTCCAGGAATGCAATTTCCTAGTTGTCAGAGTGAATGTCTAATGGTAGGAACTTCAACCAACCAATAACACAGGATGCCAGGAGTGATATTTCAGTGACTTCCACTCCCTCAATCATAGTACATATAATAGTTTTATTTAGTGAGCTTCATCCAAGAAACTACACTAGGTATATATGGAAAAGGACTGCATTAAACAACTCCTCTGCCTACTTGTAAGGTTGATGCACACCCAGCAGAATACACACAATATTTGGTTCTAACTAGACTATAAGCTTTGCCTAACCTGAGCAATTTAAGAATCATTTATTTCACAAAAGTACTGTGTGTGCCAATTATTGCCTAAGCTTGAACTAGTTTCTGACAACTCAAAAGTGAATTATACAAGACTCATGAAATTTAAGGATTTCATTGTCCCATGAGATATAGCTCATAGTCAAAATATGCAATATATGTATTATTACAAGGCAGGCTATGGAACTAGTCAACACAACCTCCCTTATAACTCATCCTGCACTAGTAAAGTTTCCAGTTTACTTGTCTGCTCCCTGCCCATCCCCTGATATCCTTGTGGGACAAGACTGTGTCTTACCCATCTTTGTAATTTACTTACCTAACTTCAGGAAACAAAACACATTAGATAAGATAGGCAGGTGTGGACAGAGAAACTGACCCTCAGAGATGTTGAGGGTTTAGTCACAATGAAAAACTAGTAAGATCAGAAAAGGATTCAAATCTAGGTCCTTTAGCTCTAGGTGACATGCTCTTACCTTAACATCATTCATCTGTTGACATTCCTTTTCAGGAATCAACCTGATGGTAATGTACAGGTAAGCATGAGTGCTAAGCATATACACCTACAGTCCTGTCTAGTAATCTACAGATCACCTGCATGTAAATTACCTGCTTTGTGACTTATCTGTTAGAAATGACTGCTATCAGAGTGGTTTCCACCTGCTGGTGCCATAAATACAGCTCAGCACCTTCTCCCCTTACTGCTTGCACAGGAAATGCAGACCACAAAGATTCTAATATTAGCATAGGAGCAACATAATTTAAATAACAAATCTGATGCAACCCACCCATTGCCAATTGACAGTATTTAATATAAATGGTTCTTAAGAGATGTATATCCCTGCATTAATACAGATAATCATTAATATCCCTGCATTAATTACAGATTAAGTTAGAGTTTATTATAAATACTTAACTTTGTTGTAATTACATTAAGAGATTCTGTTTTCAGTAGGGGTATTTAAGAATATTGATATGTTCTTTCCTTTCTGAAGCTGCCCACCTCCAGGACACACTGTATAACCTTCACTCTTGGAGGCCCCCAAACTCATGTAATCTTATAAGGTAAATCTGGGAAATGCAGCCCTCTCTATTCAAATTGCCATGACACCGTTCCATGGAAAGACTTGCTAGAGACCTGCCAATAGTAAAGCTCCCAGGTGAGCAATAGCATCTTTCCACATACAGAGAGCAAATTCAGACTTGTCACAAGTGGCCATTTAATCACAAAATGATTCTCTAGACACCACTTGTGTGATTTATTTTTCAACATGTAAGTTCACAGGTATGATTGCAAAAGACCAACCACAATGAAATTATAAAATTAAACACACACACACACACACACACACACACACAGAAATAAGACTCTGGTGACTTAAAAAAATTTTTTTTGTTCCTTCTTTCACCAAGCTTTTTCCTATTCCATGCAGATGGAGAGGACCACAGAACAATCCGGGGTAGCAGAGGTGTCACCAGTAAGTACAGTGCTGCTCTGAGGACCACAGGTAGAGTTTTCACGAAGACTTAAATAGATACAAAGTCTTTTGTCCCTTCAGAATAAAAAATCCAGCATACCTGACAAGGAACCTGTCATTTGAAATCTTGAAGGTTTTAATTTTATACATAATAGAGTTTGAAAATGAACCTATCATATAGTTTTGCTCAGAATTCAGACTTATATTATGTACTCCTACAGATGCCCTAAAATGTACTCAAGTGGCAGGGTGTTGATGACATATACTAAAGTGGCAATCCTAACAGCTATCTGCATACAGTTGTGTGTGATGGACAATAGTGCACGTTTTGCACCATTCACACCGGCTTTCTTCAGACTTCATTTTCCTTCCCCAGATATCTGCTGCCTGTCTTCGTTCCTGCAGAATGTCACCATTTGATGGGAACTCTGTAAAGCTATATTTAGTGCCTGGGAGACACTCTTTCCTCCTAACACCCTCAAGATGACTGAGATCAGCACTTCTGTCAATAGTTTCCAGTTTTGAACTCTGGGGAACTAGGCTACATCTGGAATTTTCATCACAGATGAATAAAGCTTGAGGAACACCACAAAACCCATCCTTTATGATTAGCACATCCAGCTAGAAACTCTAGTGACCACTCCTTTCCTTTTTGTCAATATTTAAATGGAGATTTAGGATGGGTATGTTGCTAAAAATCTGGAATTCTTAAAAACAGATATCTGCTGCCTGTCTTCGTTCCTGCAGAATGTCACCATTTGATGGGAACTCTGTAAAGCTATATTTAGTGCCTGGGAGACACTCTTTCCTCCTAACACCCTCAAGATGGCTGAGATCAGCACTTCTGTCAATAGTTTCCAGGTTTGAACTCTGGGGAACTAGGCTACATCTGGAATTTTCATCACAGATGAAGAAAGCTTGAGGAACACCACAAAACCCATCCTTTATGATTAGCACATCCAGCTAGAAACTCTAATGACCACTCCTTTCCTTTTTGTCAATATTTAAATGGAGATTTAGGATGGGTATGTTGCTAAAAATCTGGAATTCTTAAAACTAAAAAACAGAAAATATAATATGATGATACACCACCTTACACATTCAAGGAAAAAAAAAATGTCTTCAGAAGGCCAAATGCAATGTTTCCATTGGCATGCCTGGGTGGTGTCTTTGTACTGCTATACATATAATGTTCTCTGAGGGGCTTTCATCCCCCCTCCAGACTGTAAACACCTTGGCAGCTGAAATCACACAAGCATCCAGAACATGGGAGGTTTTCTATAAATGTCTACAGAATTCATTGGCAACATCAGCAACTTCTTTAAATATTGGGGGTCTGACTCCCCTTTCTTCTGTTTATTATTTTAACTTGGGAATATCTAAGAAGATTTGCCTTTCCAGCCCAAGAACTAGATGAGCATCAGGGAAGAAAAATCATTAGAGAGGTAAGAGAATTCTATAAACAATTCCACACCCTTGATTTGAACCCTCCAGGTTCCTATAAGTGGGCAGCTTTTTAGGAGCAGGCTACCCCTATTTTGACCTTTAAGCTCATTTTTAATATTAACCACTATGGCAGACATTAAGAAGACCCAAGAAGCACAAAGCGTCTGCAGAGCTAAGCAGAGGAACTCCCTGTACCCAAAATGAACTTTCTCTATACTATATTCGTATATTGGATTTATCTCAAAGCTAAGCTAGATATGGGGGCAATTAGGTATCTGAACAATTATTACTTGGTGAGAAAAAGGTGGAGTAACTATAAACAAGCAGAAGAAAATCCAGGTTTTAAATTGCCTTTAAGTGTAGTTTGAAATCGTGTAGTTAGTACCCTGTGGTCAGCACAGCTTTCTGGAATGCAGCATATCTGTGAGCAAAAACTTTTCTGTAACTTATATTCTGGATATTTGCATGTTATAGTTTCAATATAGCATTCTGGAAAGAGTCCTGAAAGCCATAAGAAGGCTTAAATAATGCTATACAATGAAAGACTAGATGACAATTAGAATATTCAAGTGTGTTACTTTTGCTTTAAAAAGAAACGTCAGAAATATGGTTTCTGTAATGATCTCATTTTCTGAAAGGAATCCGATTGCAGACAGAGAAGCTTTCATAGAAGCTAGGGATGTATAGCTTGAGAAACATTGATTTAAAGTGAATACTTAGAATCACATTAACCATTGTTCTGCTGGAAATACCTAGTTAATTATTGATAAACACCCTGATGTCACGATCAGGTTCAATACCCAGGGCTCACACTGCCTGGTTTTTTTGGTACCTTCTACATCAATAGCTATTCAAATGTTCAGGTGGCTTCCATTTCAGGTTTTATTTATTTTGGTTTACATTTTTTCCCTCATAATAGAGCACGAGGTCATTCCCACCTGCATTGTTCCACAAAGGTTACCCAGCACACATTAGAAGCATGAGGCCCATGAGTCAAATATAGCATATACCTGTGTTTGTTTTGGCTTCCAGATGTTTAATAGATTTCTTTAGATATGGATATATTTTCCTGTTTGCAAGAGTTCTCACCACTCCCTAATGCTTTTACCCACATATCTACAATTAACTTCTTAGTCTCTAAAGACACTTGATTGGAAAGCCCTAGCCTAGCTAGAGTCTAGGCTTTCCCTGATGCAAGAAATATTCTTTATTCCATGCTATTCCTCTCCACATTGTTCTCATATTTCACTTGACTGATTTGATTTAGCACTAAAATTTCCCATTCATTTATTGTTTGTTGAGCTTCTTCTAGACGTCCAGGGCTAACCTGGGCACTGGTGCCAACAGTGTCTACTGGTGATACATCATGCCTACACTTACAGAGCTTTCATTCGGATGAGAGTGCATATGGACAAAAAATAAATACTTTTAGGTGATGATAAATATGATGTAAAGAAAAATGAAGCAGAGGAAGAAGATCGAGAATGACAGGGGATGCGATTTTCAACCGGGTGTTAGGAACATTCTCTCTGACAAGGTGACATCTTAGCATACACCTGAAAAAAGTAATAGGACGGACCACAGCAGATGGGTGGGAAGAACTTCCCAAGCAGAGGTTTCCTCTTAGAGAGAGTGTTGCCTTCTTAGAGGTAAGAGTGCTAACTCTAGAATAACTCTTGGTTTCCTCAGTTGATTATAGAAGAAAACTGCCAGTGGCTTTTTACTTAATTCTGTATTTTTTACACTTAGTTTTTTTTTTTTAATGAAGTGAAAAAAAATCAGTAATTTTCAAACTCTTCCTTCACAATTACAACTTGACTTGATGCTTCTGTTATCAACGAAACAAGGATAAAGAAATTTACTAAAGGAAAGTGTCTATTGAAAAGAATGATTTTAGAAAACTTTCTCACTAAAAATTGCAAGGTTACTTCAAACAGCAACAATAATGACTAACAAACAATGGCATAATTATGCAAAAAAGAATCATATTCCTTTGGCAAGTACCTTTTAAACAATAGAAAAAAATGAACACTCTACCTTTTTAAAGAAAGAGTAGTGGTTGTAAATGAGTAATTAAGGAAGCATAATCTTTGTGTTTTAAGATAGCAAAAATTTCTAAAGAGATCTGAAAAATCATTTATATCAATTCTTACTTTTGAACAATAAGAAAACTAAAGCTCTGAGGGATTAAGTTGCTTGTCCAAGGACAAAGAATCATTTACTGGTCAAGCTAGAATCTGAACCCAAGGTTCCTAATTTTTAGACTGATATTCTTAGAACTGTATATATTCCATTCCAATAATGAAGTTAAAAAATCAAAAACTACTATTAAGACTTGTTATCTTCTATGTTGTAAGCTAACACACAATGACTGCAATGAGTTTGATATTTTCTCAGTGTATCCACTATGCCCTCCACTCCTTGACTACAGGAATGTTCTATCAGGAAGGCTAATTTGTACCTCTCTATATCAAACACCCCAAGCCCTAGTTTATGGTTATGAAGGGCAAGATTAATTTAGGAGTAGTTCACAGATGCTTTAGAAAGGCATTAGTGCAGCCTCTTGGATCAGAAAAAAACAGATGTCTAAGTAGCAACACTCAATAGAGTCTGAATCCTGTTCTGGGTCTTTGCAGATGCTGATCATGGGAAAGAGGAACCCAAGTTAGCTGGCTCAGTTTATGCAGAATCACTGGGTTGCTAAGTCCTCTCTGATCTCCACCTTGTGTATGTATGTTTAATATGTCAATTTACTGCAGAAATAATCAGTCATTATTTCTTTGCTCATATTCTTACTTTTAAGTGAAAAAACATACCTATGAAATATCTTATAAATAAATTAGTTGAAAACTGTTATAAAACATCAATATATAAAATTTTTAAAAGTTCTTCAAGTTAATTTGATTTTCAAGATTAACCTAAACCTAAAGTTACCTAGTCACTTTTTTGCTGACACCTAAAATTAAATTATTGATCATTAAAAATCCCTATTACCAATAAGATACTATTTAAAAATGCTATGTATTTTACTGTCAGCATAATAGCATGATATTCTTTGCAAGGTGAGGTGAGGTGAAGTCACTCAGTCGTGTCCGACTCTTTGCGACCCCGTGGACTGTAGCCTACCAGGCTCCGCCATCCATGGGATTCTCCAGGCAAGAGTACTGGAGTGGGTTGCCATTTCCTTCTCCAGGGGATCTTCCCAACCCAGGGATCGAACGCAGGTCTCCCACATTGGAGGCAGACACTTTAACCTCTGATCCACATAAAATGTTCAAATCATTAGTTTCAATATCTATATAGTAAACTCACAGAAATGTATCAGTTGTGGATCCCAGTATAGGTTCAGCTTAGTTCCGTGGATACATATTGAGTTTCTATTATGTGCTGCTGCTGCTGCTAAGTCGCTTCAGTCGTGTCTGACTCTGTGAGACTCCACAGACGGCAGCCCACCGGACTCCCTCGTCCCTGGGATTCTCCAGGCAAGAACACTGGAGTGGGCTGCCATTTCCTTCTCCTCTAGTATGTGTTAAGAAGATAATAAAAATATTATCTATTTTAGATATAATATAGATATATAATATATAACTATATTATAGATATATCTATATTATCTATAGTATCTATCGTATATAATATATATTATACTATGTTATATATTATAGTATAATATATTATAATATATATCTTTATTATAATAAAAATATTATAGAAATGATCCCTGAACTCAAAGAAGTTAGATTTGACTTAGCGTTTCAGTTAGATGTCAGAGGCCTGATAATTTTTTGTTTATATTTTATTTAGATTATAGTGACTCTCCTACCCCAAACTAATCCAACAGCACAGGCCTTATGCTTTAGGTATATGCTATGGACCTATATAATCCCATTCATTTGAGAAAGTGGGACATGCTATATTCTGAAGAGAACACATGGAGAGGAAGTTTTGGCTTACACATAATAGACTTTCAATAAAATCCTGATGATTGACCAGCAACTCAGTTCTGCTGTTAAAACATGGTAACCAAGGAAGACATCTCTTACAGTGAAACCCTTTCAGAATATCAGGAATCTCCATGGGGTACCCCTCTGACATAAGAGGGATTTCAAAAATCCAGTGCTACAGAAGAGATGAGAAAAGTAACAGGATTCAGGGAAGTTTCTATCAGCAGTGAAATCAAAAGTGTTTGGCAATTGTATATAAGAGCCATTTGAAATCAGACATTGTTAATTCAGGAATGGTCTGAATACATATTATGCAAATATTCACATGGGTTCACATTAAGCTTTAGTGCATACCCCTTATCCTCTGTAAATCTTGGAGAAGCAAAACATGGCTACTTGATTTATTCTAGAAACTAAATAGTCAGAAAAAACAATCAACTCTTTCTCAATTTCTGAAGGAAAGTATTGCAACATATACAGAAGTTTTAGATTAAATAAACAGCTTAGTGTTGAAAATATTTTTAAAAAGGAAAAAAGAAAAAAACTCTTTTAAGATAGGATAGTCTTTAAATTGAAATACTGGAAGGAGAGATGAAATATCCAGTAGTGTTCTTTTGTCCTAAAGAACTTTCTTTTAAAGAATTCGTGGTCTGGGGAAGTGTATATAATTTATCACTGCCAAATAATTGCTTTACTTTGTTAAAAATCTATATATCTTTATTTTGATATTTCTAAATAATAAAATCAAAAAGAAATATACTCAAGCAAAAAGCTATATAATTTTTCTAAATATAATAATGGCTTACAGAGTCTGAGTTATAGCAAATATCCTGAAATTTTAGGTCAGTGATATGAATATTCAATTAAAATTTTAATAATGAGATATGGCCTAAATGTGTCCTGCAAGGACACCAGATGTTTGAACACAGAAAAAAATATCAGATATATGTTTAAAATATTAACTCAAATGTAATTGAAGTAATATAAAATACTACAACTTCTTAGAGTGTACAGTCTAGCTCCTTTTCTTTAAAAGTGAAGAAACAGAAAGCCAGGTAATTTCTTTCACTCACTTTCACAAGACTGCATAGTTTACTAGCAGAAGAGAACTTAGCTTTTGCTGATGCTTACCAGTAAACTGTGCTACCTCTAATTAGCGTACTGAGTTTTTAAATAATAGTGAACTACTGATTAGCCTGTACCTTATTAAAAATGAGAACATTTACTTGGGCTTTTCCAAAAAGAATGTTTTAAGTAAAATGGATATCTGCAGTTAAGAACAAGAAACTGCCAGAAAAAGGCAGGAAGAGGAGAGAAACATTTAATCTGCTTCAATATTTTGACTAATTCTGGATATCTCAATAATTCAGCATTTTGTCACTCAATTTAGACATTCAATCCATGATGCTAAATCCAGTTAGAAACAACAATGATCTGTGAGAAGAAAATCTTCAATATTCAAGACAGTATTTTTTTATGTATCTAGTAAACATTGTAGAAAAGAAGCTAATTCTGACGTGGGTAGATTGAATTAAGTCCACAGAGGTTAGCAATTGAAAGGAAAATGAATTACCATATTTTGGAGTTGCATACAGTTGGCAGCCCTGGAATTTGTAGCCACAACAAAGACCACAAATGTGCAAGGAAGAAAAGGAACAACATTAGATAGCATCTACCAAACCAGCCCTATTGCAATTGATTCCGCTTCTAGCTTCTCTCTGACCCCACTGTTACCCTCAAATCCCACTCAGCTTCCATGCCGAGTTTTTTATTCTGCTGCTGTTTTCTCTCTACATAGCTTCTTTCCAAACCACCATCCATGTTCCACTCATCAACCACCGCTTTAGAAAGCTTCAGGCTGGATGGCCAGGCATGAAGTGCTGGCAGGTGGTGTAGCTGTTAGCCAGCCTTGTGTATCACAGGAGATCTGATGCTATCAAATTCCTTTTCCCCCAAAGACTAAAGAGAGCAAGCCTCTGTGAGCATGCAGGAGGGGATGAAAACAGTTTGTCTCCTGAGCAGCCAGCTTTTGTCATATTACAAATGAAATCACTTCGGAAATTTAGAGAATTAATATCATAATGAAGACGGGAGTACCCATTAGGGTGGTCTAATGTTGCTCTGGAGAAATGTGATGGATGCCCAGTGGCTGCAAGCCCTTATTTGCAGAGAGTCACCTCTGCAGTTGCCATTATTAAGAAGATGTCTGAAGCAGAGGATCAGACACAACCATTGCAAGATGAGATAGTGTTTGACTGGTTTCCAGGGAACCGAAGGATACAAGCTTAGTTGTACCTGTCACTATGGCTCCCAGCATTTTCCCCCCTTAATGTCTTTTTTAGCTGTAGGAAGTTTCTCTTTAAAGATTCAGTGCTTCTCTAATGGCATAAAGTGAGTAATGGAAAGCATATAAAAATGTTACCTAGATTACAAATGGATTCGGTCTATTTTAAGGCAATGTGTGCTAGTCCTAAAGAATGATTTTGTTTAGATTTACTTTTCTCTTCAAAATAAATTTAGCCAAACACTGAAATGAAACTGAAATGAACACACTACTGGCATTTGCATGCTCATTTAGCCTTCTAATTTAAATATCTCTTGCTTTCCATGGCAATATACATGCCTCCTCAAAAGCTGATCTGCCTTTGATGTTCCTTTCTGTACTAAAGCCTAGAAAACGGTACTTTCAGAAATTATTGCAAAATGTAATTGAATCATCCTTTCTCTCTTGTACTGCTTGCCAGTGACATCAGTATACATAATAGGAAATGGGAAATTTCCAAAACCCCACATCAATTCCAGATTAGATAAAAAGGAAGAAATTTCTCTGAGAAACATTTGGAATGGTGTAAAGGAAGGGAAAGGCTAAATAGTTCCTGGACAGTAAAACCATGTACCTACTTTTTCCCCACTTCACAACTAGTCCTTTTGTCTCTCAAATCTGAACTTTTACTATTTGTATTTCTTGTTACTATGCCTCCCATCCACTGAGTAACATCCCTGCTCAGCCATATTTTTTTCCAATGTCTGTCCCTTTTCAAGATGGATTTATAGAGTAGTTCATTTTCTTGATGAAGTTAAATGCAATTTTTTATTTGAGGCTGCTATAAGGATACAAACACCCAGATTTTAGAAATCTTGGTCAATTACAAATGGGAACAACTCAGAAATTATTCCCAGTTCTTTTCCCAGTATGAAGAAAAAAAAAAAAAAAGCTAATCTTGTTTATTTACTAGTTAGGGATTAAACTTGGACTGTCATAGGATTTGGTTCAGTGAATGTCCTGGTTCTTTCTGTTGGGCTACCTTTGATTTCCTGTTCTTACTTCCCTGGTGGCTCAGACAGTAAAGTGTCTACAATGTGGGAGACCCAGGTTCGATCCCCTGGTTGGGAAGATCCCCTGGAGAAGGGAATGGCACCCCACTCCAGTACTATTGCCTGGAGAATCCCATGGACAGAGGAGCCTGGTAGGCTACAGTCTATGGGGTTGCAAAGAGTCGGACACGACTGAGCGACTTCACCTTCTATATTCAAAACCTTTCAGGAAAGCCTAACTAAAGGGTCAATAAAATCTCTTCCATGGAAAATGGTGAACCAAAACCAAGGTTCACCAAAAAGATGAGCTAACTACTTTCTGAGTTGTCTCTGGTCCCTTTTGAAGCGGACACAAATAACTTCATTCGTAAATCGTTATTACCTTTTGAAAACAGTAAATTCTACTCACTCTTCAAATACAAAAGGTTGCTGATTATCGATAGGCATACCTTGCATATCCATTTGGTTCTCATTATATTTCAAATTTGCACTTCATCACCTATCTTATGTCTTTAATCTTATCACATATCCAAGTAATTTCCCCCCAGCTAGATTTTAGTCTCCCTAAAAGCAATAAATATTTGTCATTATAGTACTGAGTCCAATATTAGGTGCATTGTGAGGACTCCATAAATATTTGCTAAATGAAATAAAACGGATATAACCAGTAAATGCTATGAACTCTCTAAAACTCAATGTAAATAAACAAATCTCCCATGAGGAAGGAAGGTCTATGGTCACTCCTCTGTATTGTCTTACATTTCTTTCCAAGCTGTGACACGCACATTCTAATAATAAAGAAATGCATCCTCCACAACACAAGTGAAAATGTCCTAATGAAAGTAATGTACCCCACCAGCATACAGACCCTGAGAACAACAAATGTGATCTTGGCCAGAGAAGAATCTAATGAAAACAATCACATTAGACATAGCTCTTCCCTGCTCAGTGCTCAGTAAGTGAGCAGCAGGCTTTCTCTGTCTAGCTTACAGAAAACAGGAGGTAGCAGTTTGCAAGGAGCAGCGTTTTAATGTGATTGGACTATAACAGACAATCTATTTACAGCATGCTCTGGGGAGCTTATAAACAAATGTTGAGTAATTTCAGCCAGCAGTAATTACCCTTGCAGCTGACAAGGATAGCATGAGGCTTTCTCCTTCACCTTCAGCCCAGTCCAGAAGGCAGTGTACACAATGCCACTTCTAATTATTTCTGCATTTCTATGGCTAAAGACCAAAGTGTGTTATTAGAGAACATTTTAGAAGCTTTTAAAAAGCTTATTTATTAGGACAATTAAAAGTCATCACTATGACAGCAAATAAAAGGTTCCATTCTCAGGAATGCAGTATCAAATGAGCTTCTGCCCACTTACCTTTAAGGCAATGTGGACTTGTTTTGTGCTGACTATTGTTAACAGCCAGAGACTAGAGCTTGGTAATAAAAAGAAATAGTATCTGGAATGCATTTGGTTTAATTCTGAGATATGCCTTTTGCTCTTAACAATGTCCAAGCAACGCAGAGCATATAACTGAAGTTATTTCTCAAAAAGCATAGAATTTGGAAATGTGTGTTGCTTGATTACAGATGCTGTTGGAGATAAAATATACATAGTCATACTATCTCTCTTCTTCTACCTCTCACCAGAGGCACTAGATTACCCTGACTGGTTAAAAAGGTTTTATCTGGAGGGGTCACTTACATTGCATCAGTGTGACATAAGGAAGATGTTAAAAATTCAGAGATCTAAAATAAATCTTTGGCAGAGAGGCTTCTAACAGAGTACTGAAGGAGTAGAACAATTATGCAGAGCAATCACCCTGAGCGTTTGTAATTAACAATCAAATTACTTCCCAGAAGTGTCCAACAAGAGAACTTTTGTTGAACATTTCTATACATGCCAAACTACCCCAACGTAATTGGGGAATCAATGAACTGTGGTGTGTGCCAGTTCTCCAACACCACGGCCAGTTTGGCGTTCACTGAGCTTCTGTCCGCCTGGGTAGGTTCTGTTCAGACCCCTACAATAGGAATTGACAGCAGATATCTAATCCCGCAAAGTATATTATTTACATTTTTTGATACGTTACATTACATTACATTCTGTCATGTTGCGTTTCATCAACAACAGACAGAATGTTGCATAACTTCATGTGACATGATGACAGATTCTCTTCCTCTCTCTCTCACACTAAGCACACACACACACCACAAAACTTTTAGAAGCCGTGTCTGAGGGCATACATTTGAATTTGGCCCTAAAAGGATCTTAGGGGCTTTTTGATGAAGACCAAAGCCATGGGTCTTTCATGACAATAATATCATGGTGCCCTGCACAGCGACGCCTAAGCTTATTCAATGTCTATGCTGCCACGTGTTTGGAAAGATTTTTAAATGTGTCGTTTAGATATACAATGGACCACAAAAGCAGTTTCTGAATGATAAACAATATGCTGAAAACCAGCCTCCTTGAAAGAAATGTTTGAAAAACAAATTTGAGTTTAACAACACCCCATCACTTGCACATCCCTGTCACTGCTCTTCTCTTGTTGCTGAGATGTGGTTGGCAGATGGACAATAATTTGTCCTTGTTCTTTAGACTGGCAGGTGTCACTTTGGCCAGTGAGGGATGTGAGTGACAGATATTTTACAGACTTAGAAATGAGAATGCAGAAATCCAAGAGTACCTTTGGGATTTCCCTGGTCATTTGTGGGCAGCACAAGGGCAGGGCAGGCCTCTGTGCTAACACAGGACTGCTGGTTGCTGCCACTCTGCAAGCTGCTGCCGATTCAGAGCATTTTGAATATTTCTATTAGCAAGGGTGTGCTTCTTCTTTGATGGAAGCATACAGAAAGCTGCTCTCTAGGCTGTCCACTGTATATCATAAACTGCTCTAATTGTTTTCCTGTGCTTTAGTCAGAAATCTGGTAAAAGCTGATTTCAAGGCAAAATTGCTTACAGACAGCACTTGGGAACATGCAGGTATTCATACACATTAATGTAATTTAACAAAAATCTGGAAGTTTGTTTCCCTCCTCCATCTAAAAGTGTCAAATTATTTTAGTTTTACCAAAAAAAAAAGAAGATAAAAAACTTATTAGAGGATATTTAAGGGATGATAATGGGAAATAATAACAAACATAATGTAACACAAAAACAAGAGTATGTCTCTTTTCTACCTGGATATAATTGGGAATTTATTTTAGGGGGGGGGTTGATCTAATTTTTATATATTAAAATTAAAGGGAAATTAAACATTTAAATTGCAATGTAATAAGAAAACAAGCTATAAATCTTCATGTATATCTAAGCTATATTTTAAGCATGGAATTTTATGCTCAGCTTTCTCAATGAGGTAAGAAAAATTGTTTAAAAATACAATTATCCAAATACAATAATATATAAATATATATATATATTTATATAGTACTGAAGGTTATAAGAATAAACTACATAATAAGTAAATTATACAGTATTTGAGGGTTATAAGAATAAATGGCTAAAATCAGCAGAAAGTCTAAAGACTTTACAAACAAAATATTCTCCAAAATTTATAGGAATACAGTTAAAACAGAAAGATAAAAACTATTTTTAAATATGATTTAAAACTATTAAGGTACTTATATTTTTAAAAAAATACTATTTTTGATGATAAGATTCCAAAGAAAGGAATTTCTCCTAAGTTTGAGTCACCTCTGAAATTTACGTACCATAAACACAGTACTAGATTTGTGCTTTCTGTTAAGATAATACCAGCTATACTAAGATACACCACTGTTCATTAAATGTGTAGACTCAGGGAGTTTACCCAAACCAATTTGATGTAGAGAGGATGCATTTTTAAAAATCAAAGTTCTTAGTGCAATTGCTTAAAAGAACAATTATATACAATGATACACAACAACATGAAAACTAAGTTTTAGTTATAGGGATAGTTATCTGATTTCATTTTGCATTAATTTCCTCCAGACCACTGCTGAAATATTACCTTGCAAAATTAAAATGGAAACCATATGCTGATCAGGGAAAACACTGTCAGAGCATATTTCAACATTCACAGAAAGAGTTAACACTGAAATTATCTCCAAAGAGAAAGAAGATATGTTGACTCAGATTGATGTTCGAATATGTTGTTTAATGTCATTTGCCAAATGTTGTTTCATTTTTAAAGCAATTACTTATGTTAAATAAATTGAAGCATGCATGCAAGCAGCATGATATGAAATTAGCACTTTACTGCAACTTCAGGAACAAAAATAAGACTTTTTTCTCCGTGAATAAATAAAACTTCTCCATGAAAAACAATAACATACTGAAAAATAACATACAGTCACAATTACTGTTTTTTTCTCTACTTATTAATGCAAAGATAAATTGTTCTTCTTTGGAAATCAAGTATTTTTCCTAACCACCATGTTTCTTTAATTAAACAATATTCTTTACAGTGATCAAATATAATTAGCAGTAACAGGTATTTAATGAAAACAAACTGCTACTTCCAAACCCTTACTATATGTTTTGTCTAAATTTCACAGATGCTCCAAGGATCACTTGCTTTCATCACAAGTACAAAAGCAAGCACCACCCCCCACCACTCTACCCATCCCTATTTGCCAGTGGCGTTTAAAACAACAGTAAAAACAACAACCAAAACTTCTGTAATTCCAAGGACTTTAATTCACATTAAATCTTTCTGCTCCACTCAAGGCATTTCTTCCAAAGAAGCTTAACACTTAGCAGTTCAAATATTTCATCAATTTCTTGTTCAAAAATCCCATTTGATATCTTCATATAATGAAGCATTACTCTGGTATCTTATTAGTAAGTAACCAAAATAAGAATAAAAGTGCCCATGCTAGACCCATTGACAGCTAGGTGCTATACTAAGTCTTCTGTAGTTAATTGTGAGTGAAAAGGGGTTTGGTTTTGCAGCCTCATAAAACTTTTCCCACATGGCTGAATCCACAGTCAGAAGACGTTAGGCAACATTAACTGCCTGCACGTTTCTGCGAGGCTCTCGAGGAACAGCTTGGCACTGGGGCTCCAATGCTGAGAAGCTTGGGACATAAGACATCAGTGCCTACCTTTCATCTTTGCTGAGATTTGGAGTGGGTTCAGACCACAGAGGCTTCTTAATTCTTACTAATTCATTTGCTTTCCTGATTCACTTGGCGTGGGATAACCTGAGAATGCTAATGAACCTGCAAGGGGAGCTCTTAGTCCCTTGCCTTTGAATGCGCTCGGCATGGATCGAGGGCTTTCTGTGAATCTTGCAAGAGGAAAAGAATCTTATTAGCACTGATTGCTAGTCGTGAGGTTTCCTCTAAAATTTGCTATTGTGTTTTAACTCTTGCTTGCTTTCTGCTGACTAACGGGGGAGAAAAGTTAGGTTATTTATACAAATGATGTATGATGGATATTTCTGGAAGCTGGGGGGATGTCTTTGCGGTGAGATTTAAATCAAACCCTAGCTACTAACTTTTGGTAGGTGTCCAACAAGCAACGGTGTTTCCTATTCATTTCTGTAACTGATGCTAAGTTCTTTTTTCCCATAGATAAACACACTCCTGTACCAGGGAGGGAGAGTTGTCCAAAGAAACATCCAAAGCCTCTTTAAAAAAAAAAAGGAACTATTTTAAGATTTAATTTACACTAGAGTTCTCAAGTTCAGAGGCATTTCCTGTGGTTTTGGAATTCTGTTGAATTGGCACTTTGCTTTTACAATTAGTGTGCCGTGGACCTTTAACTTCAACCTAGGTAAGAATTTGTGTTTGAGATGAAAAAGTCAATAAATGAACTGGGCAAAGTGGTGTGTTTTAGTGAAGCAATAAAAAGGGAATTTGGGTCTACTAGTCTAGCCGAAGGTGATCATTCTTTAGATCTTGGGATACCAAATTACCGACCAAGTTAAATTACTCCCTTGTTCGGTTGTAACAGTGGTTTCACATGTTTAGTTTTCACATGTTCATGCACAGACTTCCCATGCACATGCTAATCAAAGTTATATTCAGCAGCTGTGATGAAATACATGCACCACGGGGCAGAAGAGGGCTTGACTCAAGGATTAGAAAGGGACCTTGGTGGCAGAGCAGAGTGCTAACACACTCCGGTACTTTACAAGAGGTGTGTAACCTCTGATGTCATGTGCTTATCCCCCATCTGGGGACTCTCTCATCATGATTTTAAATTTTCTCCACATTCTGAGTGACTAGTGCAACCCACGACATCCGTATGTGATGTTAGCAGGTGAATAGCATGGGCCCAGGCCACCAAACTAAGCCATAAGTCACTGCCACGTTTAGAACATACAGAATACTAGAATGCTAGAGCAGAGAAGAGCATAGGGCTCATCCAATCCCACTCCCAGGGATTTAAAGATGGCAAAATTTAGGACCAAGAAGGCTGGAAGACTTGCCTAAGGTTAAACAGCTGTTTAGTGATAGAGCTAAGAAGAGAATTCAGTGTTTAGACACCAAGTCCAGTACTCTGTGTAAGATAGCACAGCAAGCACTAGAATTCCCATACAACTGTTCTAACATTACAGTGTACATGTTCAAGAGCTTAAAGCTAAGGAGCGTATTTTAGTAAGCTGTCCTTTCAAGCTCACTCTTGCTCTTCTCCCTCCACTTCCTGTTGCCTGAAACCATTAGCTCTGCTTCCATTTTGACTCCTTCCAAGGACACCCCCTTTGAAGCCTTCCTGGCCAGAGTGTCTCCACTTAAGCTGACAAATCAGAGATCAAATTCCACCCATTTGCTTTCTTCATATCACACAATGCCCCTCTCTCTTTGGGATTCTCCTTATTTTTGACCAGACGACTGGGCAAACCCTTACTAAAATAAAATTTATTTACCATTTATTCTAAATCCATGAAATCATTTGTCAGTGCAATTTCATAAAATCTGTCACATTTTATTTTATATTGGAGTATGGCTGAAAGCCATTCAACTTGAGAAACAATTATGAAAAACACATAAATGCTTCCATCAAGGGAACAAGGTCATTTCAAAGAATACAGAACAATGATTAAGAGCTGTTAAACCTGGGCTTAAATCCCTAGCCCCCATCCTCATGATGACCTTGAGTAAGGTATTTAAACTCATTAAACCTCAATTTTCTCTTCTATAATATTTAAGGCTTATGGAGTCCTTCAGAATGCCTAGAACATAATAGTCCCTCAACAAATGTTAGCTATCAATATTGTTATTATTGTTTTCATATTATTATTACTAGTGACCTTGTTAATCCATTGGTATAAATAATATTAAGGGTTTCCCAGGTGGCACTAGTGGTAAAGAACCCACCAGCCAATGCAGGAGATGTAAGAGACATGAGTTCATTCCCTGGGTCAGGAAGATCCCCTGGAGGAGGGCATGGCAACCCATTCCAGTATGCTTGCCATGGAGAATGCCATGGACAGAGGAGTGTGGAGAGCTATACTCTATAAGGTTGCAAAGGGGACATGACTGAAGTGACGGCATGTATGCACACTCCAGTAGGGCATAAATAAAGGAGTAATATTGATTAAAAAACACTCATGTCTGGAGCACTGCAAAGCTAAAGTGACTGAGGACTGAATGGATTGGGTGACTATCTTAGAGAAACAGGAGGGAAATAAGTATGAAAAGCTAATTCAAGGCTCCAATCTGAGAGACTGGAAGTGATGACATTACTTGTCACACCCTGAAGGGGTGAATCTCGGAAACAGGTTTTAATGAAGTGACTTTGATAACTGTGGATTTGTGTCAGATGAGGGCAACAGAGAGCCATCCAGACAGTCAACTCCGGAGACCTGGAAGACCATGAATTTGGTTTGATAACCCCTAGGGGAAGCAGCAAAGCTAATTAATGCTGATGTGAGAGCCAATAATGAATCCTAACAGGACCAAGAATTTCTGTTGGGTCCAGAAGAAAGTCAAGGGTAGAAGCTGAGGACAAGCTAACTCATCAAGCAAAAAAAGAAGAATGTTTAAAACAGAGCTAGAGTGGTGGCAGGAGATATAACAGCAGCCCTACATACAGAGATTCCCTCAGAAAATCTTGTCTGTGATCCCTTGAGAGGCAGCTGACCAAGAACTTCCAAAGACCTGGCAGCTGTCTCTGGCCTCTGTGGAGGCCCTGATGACTCTGAAACAAAAAGAGAATTTTAGAAGAGACAGTTTGGGGTGGTGGTCATGGGGAGAGAAACATGGTGTGTGCTTTAATATTTATAATTGAGGTGGGAGTGGGAGCTTCCAGGAGAAATGCCCAGCCGAGAGAAAAAGTATGACCCAAACTTAGAAATTTGAGAAATTATTTAGAAAGGTCAAAGAAACTAATATTTATTGAACATTACGGTGCTGCTCCTTCTCACTCAATCCTATTTATCCTATGAAGAAGGCACTGTCATTCCTACTTTTGAGATGCAAGAACTGAGGTTACAAGAAGTGAAGAAATGTATCCAAGTTCATATAACCTCAAAATGGAGGTCCCATAGAATCAGAAGTGTTATCTGCCTCATATCAAAGCTCTTTCCACCCAACCCTGCCACTCAAAATTGAAGAAATGAGAATGCACAAGTTCTTTGAGGGACCAAAAAAAAAAAAAAAAAAAGACGGCAAGAGTCAAAGAAGTCAAGTAGTGTTTAATGCTACAGTGATTTCAGGAATTAGGACTGATAACACACTGTTGGGTTTGGCAATTAGGAAGACACTGGTGACCTTGGGAAAAGGAATTCCTGTAAAGTGATGAGGCCAGATGCCAAACTGTCAGTGAGTGGGGGTGGTGAGGGAATGATGGCTGCAATAGTAAATTTCCTTTTGGAGAAACTTGGCAGTAAAGTAGTAACTCCAGAGTACCACAAGCTGGAGACACCTTTTTGTTTCGTTAGGGAAGATGTGAAAACATTTGTGGACCATGATGACGAGCCGCTAGAAATCAATGTTCATTCAGAAAAATAAGGGCATAATTACAAAATGCAGTTATGCAGAAGGAAGAGGAAATCTCTCCTTGGTAAAACTTTACTTAAATGTTAAAAAAAAAAAAAGAAAGGAAAGAGAGCTAAAATTATATAGCCTTACTGAAGTGGTATGAAGGACACAAGTATAGAGGTATTTGTGTTATCTCTATACAGAGATATAAGCGTGAGTGAGAAAGAAAATAGGAAATATGTGTCAGATACCTTTGATCAGTCAAGCAAAAGACAAAGTATTTGCTGTAAATAAGATGTCTTGAAGTTAATCCGGTGGCCCAACAACTATGGATGAATAAATAAATGACATGGGAGAAAATCTAGACACACACTTTGGTTAGTGTCAGAAGGAAAAGGATTCACCAAATAAAATCTCATTATTAAGTGAACTTGAGTGCTGAACAACTCTATGTGTGTTCAAAAGTTGCCAAGTCAGAGGTGTTACAAACCAGCTTTTCTAGGGCTATCACAGTCCACTTTGTGAAATACATCCTATTGCAGCCCTAGCTGAAGAGAGACACACTGGTTGCACAAATAGCATTAATCTGGCCTCTGTGAGACGCAGTGCTTAACATGCTGCATTGAAACCAAGACAGACAAAATTGTTTGCAGCCACGTTCTCTGCCCACCATAAACAGAGTAAATGGCCAGTACATTGCTCTCATGGGCAGAATAGAGCAGATTTTGTCTCGATGCCTAAACTCCAACAGTTAAAACAGAAGCCTATAGGTAAATCTAAACATATTAAAGAAGAGAAAAAGTTTTGCAGGACTCACATTGTGGACATTAAAAAAAAAAAAAAGCTTGCCTTGAATCAATAGTAGATTTGACAATTCCCTTTGAAAGGACAGGAAAACCTGGCTAATATATCAACCTGGCTATTCAAAGAGATGAGGCAGAATAAGGAAGAGAGGGGTTGGGATCCTGCTGCCTTTTTCTTTTACCCTCAAAAATCTATGACAAATCAATTTCCCTTATTGATAAAGTATTATCTAACAACTCAGTCAATATCCAAAGTACATACTTGAACAAGATAAGAGGTTAAAAATGACTTTTCTTATCCATCTTAACACTGAGTTACTTGAATTCTGAAATTCAAATCTAATTTTAAGAAAGTAAAAAAAAAAAAAGACTTTTTTCTCAGGACTGATGTCATTTTTCACTTTTTCTCAGTACTCATGCATTCTGAGGTTATGATTCTGTTAGCCTGACATTCTAGAAGCATCCATGAATTCAAACTTTTCAATAAAACACTTCTATAGAGGCACATGTTGATTTAGGAAGTGTCCACATGACAGTGAAACAACAAATCAATTCAGCAAAAAAAAATCAATCAATTCAATAAAAACATCAAACAGGCTGTTTGCTGTCATGAAGATCAAACTGCTGTTTGACAGAACTTTTACTTTGTAATCAATGGTATCGATGTCCACAAAACAGCCCATGTTCACTGTATGAAAGAGGAACCAAGTTGCTATTTGTGAAGTTATTTCAAGAGCAAAAATGAAAACCTCAACGTCAGGCCAGAATTTTAACTTCCATTTTGCAGCTCTTCCCATCATGCGTAATTTCTTTTTTATTAACCTTCTTGAAAAGGAATTAGGTTTTGTGATGGGTGTCATTTATTATGCAGCAAGATATAGCTCAGGTAATGCCATCATATTGAAAAGCATCTTATATGTTTATCTTTAAAAGCAAGGTAGTAGATTTTCACCTTTCTTTAATGTGCCGTTCTTTGTCTTTCTTGGCTGATATCTCTAGAATTTGTAGCATATACATCATTATCTAACTGCCAACTGGTTTCAGAGGAGCTGTTGCTTTAAGCTCATTATTTCTTCCAATTGGAGAATCTGCAGAGCCTCTTTCTACCACACACAGCAGTCAGCATGGTACACGTGTACAGAGAACAGTCGGGTTTGTCCTGCAGAGACTCTTTGTACCCAGCTTTGCCCATGAACAACAGCATGTAATGAGCAGCAAATGCATACTCATGCCTTTAAAGGTGTGGAGTGAAACCACTAAAAATAAATGCCAAAATAAAGACCGTTTTCCATAAATAAGCTGTTAGTATAACCACACAGTTCCACAGGTTTCCTACTTAACCTAAGACTTTGGGGATTATCATGACTCTGATTAGTTTCCTCAAAACTTCCTTGAAGTCGAGTACAGTTGATTGGGCAGTTGCCTTTCAAGAAGAGTTACATGAACTACACTTTGGGAGATTTCCAACCAAATCTGAGAGTGAATGATGAAAGAACCAACATTCAGATTGGAGGGAAAGGAGTTGAAGACTATGAATTTTATTCAAGTTCTATGCAATCATATCCACAGGCACTGAGCTACAATTGGAGAAAAAGATGTGTGTCCCATCACTTCTCTGTAACTCATTATTTAACAACCTAAGTTAACAGACAGAAATGCTTCAGAGTTTCAGAATGAAACTTCAGATTTTCAGTTATGTTTTTTTTTTTTAAAGACTGAGTGGGGCTTGGAAGTACTGAAAATGTAAAATTTACTATCTGTCTTGATCTCTAGTCTGTTTTGGGACATGAGATAATGGGAAGTAGATCTACAAATACCTGCTAGGTAACCAAAATAAAGCACCCTTCCCTCCTCCTCCTTTTCTTACAACATAGGTCAAAGCAAAGATACCTAACGCTCCACAATGACCAAACCTGGTCTTGTACATTATGTACTATTATTCTTTTCATTAAAACAAACAAACAAACAAAAAAAGGCAAGAGAATGAGTTATTTCAGTTATAAATCTGAGTTACAGAAACACGGAAGTCATAGCTCCTCCCTTTTCACAATCTCTCCCATGGCTAAAATCAGCAAGGCTTTAATGAAGTCTAAAAGACAAAGACGTATTGATGCTGGCTCCTGCCACGCTAACACTCAAGTGTACCACCATTAGTGATCTAGCGTCATTCTGATCTTTAGGTATTGATAACAATCCTTGATGATGACATGAGTGGATCAAAATCATCTGTTACCACGAGAAATATGAATCTGTACCCAGGACTTTAGCAAGGCTACTAAGAAAATCTGACATGAAAAAACAAAGGTATAATACCTTAGGACCATCAGGTGTTAAATATCACAAAGGACAATCAGAAAACAACTATTTTTAAGCTCCCAGCAGGGCTATAAGCTAATAGTTATATAAATACATTGCAGAACTGAAAGATGGAAGCTGTTCTAAAGTTCCAGAGTTTGTCACAATATACCATTCTATTTTAAAAAATAGACCAGTGGAAGATGCTCTTCTTTCGAAGACATTTCTGTGCTGCTTTATACACAAATTTCTTTGTGGATTCTATTTATCTTCTGGCCAATTCTTTTTAAGTCCAAAAGTAAAGACTGTCCCAATTTCCTAGGTTCTTATGAAAGAAAAAATAAGCTATAGTAGCTCAGTCACTAAATGTCATGTTGCTATGAAATTTAAAGTCCATGGACCAACCAAAAGTTATGATTATAGAAAATACCACCAATTAAACATCTCAGTAATGAGCAGCTGAAGGTGTGTTGGAAAAGTCCTTATAAATATGAGGCCATTAAGACGATGCCTATCTTTCATATTTTTAATTAAAAATTTTGCTAATTTTAGATAATTGTAGATTCACATGAAGTTATAAGAAATTGCATAGACACATTCTTTGCCCAGTTTTCCTCACTGCCAACATCTTGCAAAACTATAGTACAAAACCACCATCAGGAAATTAACATTGATACAATACACCAGTCCTGTCCAGACTTCTGCAGTTTAACTTACACTCATTTATGTGTCACTTTATGTTTTAAAGATTTCAATATTCCAACATAAGAATTATTTTTATTAAACTTTGTTAAAGTATGTGATGGGCAGGTGCCATTTGGTGCCTGAATTTAAAGTTAACTATCTCCCTTGGTTCTTTAGTTAGCTATTATGTCTGATCAAACTTAATTTTAAGAACCGATTTGCTGCATAACAGTGATGGTAGCATAGTCCAAGACACATGTTAAACAAAAAGACATAAAAGCTGTGCAAAATATTATTTGAAAATAACATGGCTTACTTTTCCCCCCAAAACTGGGTGCTTTGAACAACACCAAAATAATTTTTAGGCTCACTCCTGTGTGCAACAATGGATTGATCTGTCATTATTATTATTGAGTGCCGTTTGGGTATATAGTTCTGTATGAGTGAAAGGTAACAGTTTTACACTCTACTCAAGTGGAGGACCCAAAGTCCTGAATTCTTGGCTGAATCCTATTGGAAACCTCCTGAATATAATCCCCAAATGGCAACTTTGATATTCTCTCCATTTTCAATATAGGGGACTGAAATGCAAAAGTAGGAAGTCAAGAAACACCTGGAGTAACAGGCAAATTTGGCCTTAGAGTACAGAATGAAGCAGGGCAAAGGCTAATAGAGTTTTTGCAAATGAACGCACTGGTCATAGCAAACACCCTCTTCCAACAACACAAGAGAATACTCTACACATGGACATCACCAGATGGCCAACACCAAAATCAGATTGACTACATTCTTTGCAGCCAAAGGAAGAGAAGCTCTATACAATCAGCAAAAACAATACTGGGAGCCAACTATGGCTCAGATCATAAACTCCTTATTGCCAAATGTAGACTTAAATTGAAGAAAGTAGGGAAAACCATAAGCCCATTCAGCTATGACCTAAATCAAATCCCTTATGATTATACAATGGAAGTAACAAATAGATTTAAGGGACTAGATCTGATAGAGTGCCTGATGAACTATGGATGGAGGTTCCTGACATTGTACAGGAGACAGGGATCAAGATTATCCCCAAAAAAAGAAATGCAAAAAAAGCAAAATGGCTGTTTGAGGAGGCCTTACAGATAGCTGTGAAAAGAAGAGAAGCAAAAAGTAAAGGAGAGAAAGAAAGATATACACGTTTGAATGCAAAGTTCCAAAGAATAGCAAGGAGAGATAAAGCCTTCCTCAGTGATCAATGCGAAGAAATAGAGGAAAACAACAGAATGGGAAAAATTAGAGATCTCTTCAAGAAAAGTGGAGATACCAAGGGAACATTTCATGCAAGATGGGCTCGATAAAGGACAGAAATGGTATGGACCTAACAGAAGCAGGAGATGTTAAGAAGAGGTGGCAAGAATACACAGAAGAACTATACAAAAAAGATCTTCATGACCCAGATAAGCACAATGGTGTGATCACTAATCTAGAGCCAGACATCCTGGAATGTGAAGTCAAGTGGGCCTTAGAAACCATCACTACGAACAAAGCTATTGGAGTTGATGTAATTCCAGCTGAGCTATTTCAGATCCTAAAAGATGATGCTGTGAAAGTGCTGCACTCAAAATACCAGCAAATTTGGAAAACTCAGCGTGGCCACAGGACTAGAAAAGGTCAGTTTTCATTCCAATGCCAAAGAAAGGCAATGCCAAAGAATGCTCAAACTACCGCACAATTGCACTCATCTCACACGCTAGTAAAGTAATGCTCAAAATTCTCCAAGCCAGGCTTCAGCAATACGTGAACCATGAACTTCCTGATGTTCAAGCTGGTTTTAGAAAAGGCAGAGGAACCAGAGATCAAATTGCCAACATCTGCTGGATCATTGAAAAAGCAAGAGAGTTTCAGAAAAACATCTATTTCTGCTTTCTTGACTATGCCAAAGCCTTTGACTGTGTGGATTACAAAAAACTGTGGAAAATTTTGAAGGAGATGGGCATACCAGACCATCTGACCTGCCTCTTGAGAAACCTATATGCAGGTCAGAAAGCAACACTCAGAACTGGACATGGAACAACAGACTGGTTCCAAATAGGAAAAGGAGTACGTCAAGTCTGTATACTGTCACCCTACTTATTTAATTTATATGCAGAGTACATCATGAGAAACGCTGGGGTGGATGAAGCACAAGTTGGAATCAAGACTGCTGGGAGAGATATCAATAACCTCAGATATGCAGACACCACCACCAACATGGCAGAAAGCAAAGAAGAACTAAAGAGCCTCTTGGTGAAAGTGAAAGAGGAGAGTGAAAAAGTTGGCGTAAAGCTCAACATTCAGAAAACTAAGATCATGACATCCAGTCCCACACTTCATGGCAAATAGATGGGGAAACAGTGACAGACTTTATTTCGGGGGGCTCCAAAATCACTGCAGATGGTGACTGCAATCATGAAATTAAAAGACTCTTACTCCTTGGAAGGAAAGTTATGACCAACCTAGCTAAGTCACTTCAGTCATGTCCAACTCTGTGTGACCCCATAGACGGCAGCCCATTACATTCCTCAATCCCTGGGATTCTCCAGGCAAGAACACTGGAGTGGGTGGCCATTTCCTTCTCCAATGCATGAAAGTGAAAAGTGAAAGTGAAGTCACTCGGTTGTGTCCAACTCTTCACGACCCCACGGACTGCAGCCTACCAGGCTCCTCTGTCCACGGGATTTTCCAGGCAAGAGTACTGGAGTGGGGTGCCATTGCCTTCTCCAATGACCAACCTAGACAGCATATTAAAAGGCAGAGACACTACTTCGTCAACAAAGTCCGTCTAGTCAACCCTATGCTTTTTCCAGTAGTCATGTATGGATGTGAGAGTTGGACTATAAAGAAAGCTGAGCATTAAAGAATTGATGCTTTTGAACTGTGGTGTTGGAGAAGACTCTTGAGAGTCCCTTGGACTGCAAGGAGATCCAACCAGTGCATCCTAAAGGAGGAGATAGGTCCTGGGTGTTAGCTGGAAGGACTGATATTTTAACCGAAATTCCAATACTTTGGCCACCTGATGCGAAGAGCTGATTCATTTGAAAAGACCCTGATGCTGGGAAAGATTGAAGGTGGGAGGAGAAGGTGACATCAGAGGATGAGATGGTTCGATGGATGGCATCACCGACTCAATAGACATGAGTTTGGGTAAACTCTGGGAGTTGGTGATGGACAGGGAGGCCTGGCATGCTGCAGTCCACGGAGTTGCAAAGAGTCGGATACAACAGAGTGACTGAACTGAACTGTTTGTCTACTTATGAGTTAAAAACTGTGCAGTATAATAAAGCAGAAAGTATTGACACAGTAAAATTGAAAAAATCATTTGGTTTTTCCTCCTCTGCTTTTAGAACATTTGGGCTTCCCTGGTGGCTCACATGGTAAAGAATCCACCTGCAATGCAGGAGATCTGGGTTTGATCCCTGGGTTGGGAAGATCTCCTGAAGAAGGGAATGGCTACCCACTCTAGTATTCTGGCCTAGAGAAATCCATGAACAAAGGAGCCTGGCCAGCTATATAGTCCACAGGGTTGCAAAGAGTCGGATATGACTGAGCTACTTTTACTTTCACTTTAGAATATTCTGTTCTCAGTCATAACAGTAGCATAATCTAACATTGATGTATTTACTATACCATGTTCTGTGTTTAGCCCTGTTTATGCACTACCTACTTTCATTTACCATACCCTAAAGTAATCCAAGAATTAGAGGCTTTTCATTTCCCCCATTTCACAGATGACAAAACAGAGGCCTGGATCATTTAATTTACTGAAGGTCATGCAACTGGTAATTGGCAAAGCGGGGTTTTGAATTCGTTTCTTACCACAATGCTCCTAACTTGCTCTTACCATTACACTGTAATGCTTTCCCTTCTATTGTCAATGTGTTCTCTCCTACACTGGGTCAAAAGAAAACAATAACTTCCAGGAGCTATTGTGTTTTGACAACAGTCACTGAGATTTCTCTGCATTGTGAAAGTACTACACAATGATCTGAAATAACAAATAAGACAAGAAGAAACACCCCTCAACCATTCCACTTCTACCCCGAACAGGAAGACTAAAGCAAAACAAACAAATAACAACAAAAACATGAAAATTAACTTTCTTAAGAGTAACTCCAGTAATTCACAATTTTGGAGCAAAGTAGCAGTTAGGACTTCCTTGGTGGTTCAGCAGTAAAGAATCCATCTGCCAATGCAAGAGACACAAGAGATATAGGTTCAATCCCTGGGTTGGGAAGATCCCCTGGAGAAGAAAATGGCAACCCACTCCAGTACTCTTGCCTGGAAAATCCCATAGACAGAGAAGTCTGGCAGGCTACAGTCCATGGAGTCCCAAGAGTTGGACACAACTCAGTACTAAACAGCAACAGTTAAGTATTAGTTTGAAAAAAAGAAAAACCTAATGGTTAGTAAGTCATTTGCTCACCACTTGATAACCAGCAGCAAGAGTGAAAGTAGACTCTTTTTCCAGGAAAAGACCAGAGGGTAACTAAATAGTAGGCACATGTATATCCTATGCTTTAATCCAGAAGCACTGAATTTATGAGTTCTCAGAGGCCTTTTAAAAGGTGGAAGAAGAATCCAGGGCTGGTAGTCTTCAGAGGACACTGTGCAGAGAATAAAGTCCTGGAAGGCATCCAATCAAGGGATCCCAGCCCGCTAAGAGGAGATAATAAGTCTCAGGAGATGCCCACAGCACCAAATGGATCTCTCACGGCACATACGTAAAATACCTTCATTCCTAAAGGCATCAACATTCCTGCCTAAAGAGCCTTCATTATAAAAGAAAGTAAGCAAGTACACTTCTGTCAGACTCACAGACTGGCTGCCTGCAGTCTGCAATCCTGAGAACGAGGAGTCCGTGCAGCGCACACTGTTTGATGAGTAACTCAGCAGCAAACTGAACCTTGTGGCGGAGCCTGCTGGTGTGCACGCCCCATCGTACAGAGAGACAGATGGAGGTGATGAGCTGGGGATGGCTTCCAGTGCAGATGGGGTGTGGGAAAGGTGGCTTGTTAATAACACTGCTGCTCTAAGCAACTTCTTGTCAGCAGTCAAAGTTTCAGGATCATGGACTTGTGGCTTCTTGAAAATTGCTGCAGGGCTGACATAATTCCTAGTGTAATTCCTGGTGTAGTTCCATGAAAAAAATAAGAAAAGTCTTATAACACTCCAAAGGGCTATGGTAAGGCCAGTGATATGAAGTGACTGACATTTGATGAAATCTTCTAGTCTTGCGGTATTCACACTGTTCAAAGAGATTTTTAGAGTTGATATTCATGTTAACCACAACTTTATTTATTTTTTTAAGCAAAAGCAAACAATCAACCCCAAACCACTTTCTTTTTTGAGATCTTTTTCTAAAAGGATTGTCAATGCATGCTACATCGATGTGGAACAATCAAGTATGTGTCTCACTATAGAAAGAGTTCATTTTCAGACAAGGTATCAGGCCAGAGTACTGAAATTTCTGCAGTGGGTCAGGTGATCTTTACTAAAAATATGATTAATGCAAAACCAAACAGGAAGATTAATTTGAGCATTGTTGGAATTTGACAATGTAATTACACACTAGGTTTTTTCCTCTCACACTAACACAGATTATTATAAATGATGATATTCTTTTCTTTTCAAAAACTACAAATCCTAATAAACATTATTCCTGGGATAAGTCATATTGAATAAATGTCCTACTGAGACATTTCTTTCTGAGTAAGTTCAGAATTGACACTATATAACAACAAGTCTTAACTAATGTATTGATCCTACAAAATGGACAAAGTTTAATCATTCAAAATGGAGTTTTGTCAAAAATTAGATGCTGATATGCAGGTATTGATAAATTATAAAATGTATTTCATAGTTTCCCTTTTTCTAACACCACTTTCTTTCTACCACTGTAAACTCTAACAGATGGATAATGCAAAGAGAGTGCTGGATGGGGCTCCACTTATATCCCTAACAGGAAAACCCTAGTTTCTCAGAGGTTGATGCTAGGTAAAAACAATGATAAATCCTTATATTTTTGGCAAAGTGTTCATATAGGCCAGCCACACATTAACACTGAAACATGGTTTTCTTGCCCAATGAGTCAGTCTTTTGAAAATATTATTCTATTATCTATTTTTGTGTATGGTGTTAGAAAGTGATCTAATTTCATTCTTTTACAAGTGGTTGACCAGTTTTCCCAGCACCACTTGTTAAAAAGATTGTCTTTAATCCACTGTATATTCTTGCCTCCTTTGTCGAAGATAAGCTGTCCATAGGTGTGTGGATTTATCTCTGGGCTTTCTATTTTGTTCCATTGATCTGTATTTCTGTCCTTGTGCCAGTACCATACTGTCTTGATGACTGTGGCTTTGTAGTAAAGCCTGAAGTCAGGCAGGTTGATTCCTCCAGTTCCATTCTTCTTTCTCAAGATGGCTTTGGCTATTCGAGGTTTTTTGTGTTTCCATACAAATTGTGAAATTATTTGTTCTAGCTCTGTGAAAAACACCGCTGGTATCTTGATAGGAATTGCATTGAATCTGTAGATTGCTTTGGGTAGTATACTCATTTTCACTATATTGATT
>SJXQ01001698.1:68300-187527 GCA_006408695.1 Aepyceros melampus
ACTGTTTATAATAGCCAGGACATGGAAGCAACCTAGATGTCCATCAGCAGATGAATGGATAAGAAAGCTGTGGTACATATACACAATGGAGTATTACTCAGCTATTAAAAAGAATACATTTGAATCAGTTCTAATGAGGTGGATGACGCTGGAGCCGATTATACAGAGTGAAGTAAGCCAGAAAGAAAAACACCAATACAGTATACTTACACATATATATGGAATTTAGAATGATGGTAATGATAAACCTGTACGCAAGACAGCAAAAGAGACACAGATGTATAGAACGGTCTTTTGGACTCTGTGGGAGAGGGAGAGGGTGGGATGGGTAGGCAGAGTGGCAGTGTAACATGTGTGATATCATAAGTGAAACGAATCGCCAGGCCAGGTTTGATGCAGGATGCAGGATGCTTGGGACTGATGCACGGGGATAATCCAGAGAGAGGGTGTGGGGCGGGAGAGGGGAGGTGGGGGTTGGGATTGGGAGTTCATGTATACTCGTGGCTGATTCATGTCAATGTATAGCAAAATGAATACAGTATTGTAAAGCAAAACAAACTAAAAAAATAAAAATTAATTAAAAAAAATAAACATATGCTATTTTTAAAAAAATGATGGAGAAAATGTAGAGTCCAAAATTCATAGAGAAAAATGCTGTCAAATCAACTAGATAGTTGAATGTAAACTAAATCATGATGAAATTACAAGGCACAATATATACGAATGGACATTCGCTTACTTGAAAACCACCTTAGCCCAGAGAATGTTAGCTCTAGTAGACTCAAAAGAACATGGCTGCTGCTAAAGCTAGAGAAGACAGACATCTACCTGATTTGATGCCGTAAACATATTTTATTTCCTACCTTCTTTACCCCCTATTATAATCAATAAACATGATTCAGTTTAAATGGGTTATGGATTCTGAGTTCCAGACCCTCTTCTATCACATAATGTACATATCTAATGAGTTTTTCAAGCTCCGGGAGCTTCAGTAAATCATGTTTACATAGTTTTGGGGATCATTGGAAGAGTAAAGTGAGATAATAGATACAACCTATCTTTGATATCCATAAAGCACTATGTATATAAAGATTGCTTATTATTATAATTAATATCAAGATTTAGGATTAAAGCATTTGACCCACCAAAAGGCTATTCTGTGCCTAAATGTGCATGATAGTAGTAACTCTTCATTTGGTTACTATCAATGGGGGTAATTCATTAGAATCTGTAGGAATGATGCCATCTGATTAAACTAATGCTGGCTGAACACATCCTATGTACTGGGTTTTATGGGAGGCCAGTTAACTTATACCCTGGAGAAGGAAACGGCAGCCCACTCCAGTATTCTTGCCTGGAAAATCCCATGCACGGAGGAGCCTGGGTAGGTTACAGTCTATGGGGTCACAAAGAGTGGGACACGACTGAGCAACTTCACTTTCACTTTCACTTAACTTATAGATGGCACTTATCCCAAACTAGTACCATCAACCCCAACTTACAGATAGAAATACCAAGGTTCTGAGAGGCTCAGTGTTTGCTCAAAGCTACCTAACTCGTAGATTATAACAGAAATTTTCTATAGCTAGAAGCATCACCAGAAGGAAAGAAAATTATACTGGATACCTAAAAAGTCAAGTAACACGTTCCAGTCAGTGTGAGTACCAGGGTGACAATGAAACTGACTATTTTAAAACTGGTTCTTTTCTGCATTAAGTGTAGGACATAAGAGAGAAATATTGCTTCCATCCCTGTCTCTCCCTAAAAATCAATGTTGTTACACAAAGCCACCTACTATGAACTAGCTGGGGATAACCAGAGGCAGGCAAAACTCTATAGACTATAGTCATGCTGGATCCTAGATAACTGTTGGGAATGGTTGCAGCCAGAGTTTGTGGGGTCTATGTGAAGTGCTTCAGAAGCAAAGGACCAGCAATCACAAGTTTAAAAAAAAAAAAAAACTTAAATAAACATGACCTATTAGGGCATTTTATCAAGCTGTAAGATAAATAGACTCCTCTTTTCAAAGAAAAAAATGTTGATATATTTTTCTCTTTCACTTAACTTCTGATTGCCTTTCAGGTGATGGGGGAAGGGATGAAGTTGGAAGTGAGAGCAAAGTGATGAAGGAAAGCAGCCGGAGTCTGTCTCTCAGACAATGCTGCTAATCTGCTCCCTGCTGCCAGCCCTGTCACTCAGCAGTCTCCTAGGGGCTGAGCAAGTATTACAGAGAACCAGGAAAGAGAGCTGTGGAGGGGAAAAAAAGAGAGAGGGAAGAAATGGACATGGCTGAGGGAAAAGAAAGCACTAAAATCTTGTTTATGGTAGACAAATGTGTACTTCCGCAAAGCCCCTAGTCAAGTTTCCATTCAGTGTCAATCTCTTTTTATGTATGATTGTAGGTAGTACCTATTTACCTACCTACCTACCTTCCAACTGGCTATGCATTTATAAATTATAAGTGACTTCTCATGGAGAGCATTTGGGTTTACTTTTTAATTCATATTTCAGTATTTCATCCACAGCTAGCTAGGTATACATACATAAATAGGGTCACATACTCTAGATGATAAATGAATCAGATAAATCTACTTATAAATAGTTATTGATTTGCTGCTCTGGGCAATATTGCCACTATTGCCACGTCACACAGTAGACCCAGATGATCTATTTTGCCTCGGGACCTTCAGTTTGGCTGTAAGACAATGAAAATGATGTGTTGCTAGAAGGTAGCCTGTTAGGTTTTTGTCCTAAAGACACTGAAGAATAGGAGATGAACAAGTAGGTGAGCTAGAATCATTCTCGTTTGCTCATTCCCAGTCAATCTGCAAGACTCTTTGCTGGGATAAATCATCAGACACGAGTCTTTACTATGGAAGAACAGCCCAGCAGGTAATACACACAGTCAGTAAGCTGCCAGCTTATTGACAGCCGGTGTGGTGGATTTCATACTCTATGGGGATGTCAGCTTCTAGGGAGTTCAAACAGAAGCCCTAGTGAAGACAAACTCCAAGACAGTAATTTTGCCTGTCAGGAATGCATACCAGCCAGATTTAGCAATGGCCTGACATGTCCAGACTCTAAAGAATATTTTGAAAGGACAGGAAAATCACCTAGGATTCCTTTGCTAGCCATTCCTGGCCATCAGAAACCACAGCCTTAAATTCAAGAAGGTCTCAGCAGGAGAACCAAGGGTCATAGGAAGAGATATTTCCATGTGGCAGGGGCAGACGGTCTACCTGGAACTCCACTCACTTCCAGAGTGCTGTCTTCATTTTAAATCAGAATCCTTCTATCCTCAGAGTGCTTCTTATGGCAGGTAAATCCACTGCACTGCAGCTCACAACACCTTCCACTGTGGATTTTTATATCTATCATGCATAGGTTTCTAGAAATTATATTTTTCACAAAAGGAAAAAAAAAAAAAGATAGCAATGGACAAGAAAAGCCTTCTAAATAAGAGAGATTTTTCCCTGCATGAAAGCCTATGTTTACCCCACAAATACACAATATAGTTTTACTTTCCCTCAGTGCCTGGATCTTATTAGAGAGAAAAGCGGAAGGCATTTAAAGTGTTTAATTATAAAAAGCAGTTACTAATCAAAATGTGAAGGATCTCACTCTAGAGTTACTACTGACTTGAAATTTCTACTTTGCAGTGATTAACAAATAAGAATACTTCTTCAAACAGCATTAACTTGGATTTCTTCTCCTTCATAAAGAGAAATGTCAAATGGATGGCAACTTAGCAGATTGTCCTAGACTCTTTATATAGACTATCTGCCTTAGTCAAATCAACCAAGCTTTGTGAACATGATCCATGTACTTAAACAGGCAGATGGTTTTCTAACAGAAACTGCAACATATTGCCTGCAATTCTTATAAGGCATTGATGATATATCTATAAAGGGATTTTTTTTAATCAGTTGATTTCAGGTAGATCGAAAAATCATAGGCAGAAGATAGATTAGTTAGATAGATTGATAAAGATAGTAAGTAGATATTGATTTAGATATAGAAAAAACTAGATATAAAGTGATAAATATTCCTCACGTTTTACTTTCATGTGCCATTAGCACATAAAGGTCCTATATTTGAATCTGGAACCAGCAAGTGAGAATGTTCTTAACCTCAGCCCTAAACATCAGTATTTCATACTCATCTTTGAACTACCCACCCTGGCTTGCCTTATAAGGGATCAGCAATATCATATATTCTCATTCTAATCTGGCCCTGTTTAGAATCAGAACTCCCTGGAGGATAATAAGCAATTGCCCTAAGATGATGGTGGGGGTACGGGTTCGGGTATAGCACCCAGGGGGATGCGGGGAGGGAGGAAGACAAGGCGAAAATGTCTCAGTGCTCCAGGAATTCCATCCAGTGGCCCTACTTCAGGGCAGAGGTGTGCTAAGCTTGATCCTATCTGAACAACAGCTCCTAAACTGTATTATTGCTCAGCACTACCTTTGCATTTACTTAGTATCAATATTTTATTCATATATTTATTTTTAATGATTGTTCCATTGTTCTTTAGTTGTATGGAGTCAGTCTTAGCTTGTAAACTCTTACAGGTAGGAGAATAGGTTAGTCTCAGCCTAACTAACCCCCAACCCATCTTTCAATTCTGAATGTAAAGAATAAGCACTTAATCATATTGTTTACTTATGGATTTAGTAAGACACCTTACTATCATTTTGAAGCATATCACATTCTTCTACCTTATGTAGTTCCTATACTGTACAGCTCTATTTATTTATCTACAGGGTTATAAACTCTTCCAGAAATAAAATGTTTAGTAAGATATCTGATGATAGCGAGGTCCCAATATATATTAATTAGCCTTTTGGGACAGTATCCAGAATGGTAAGTTCACAGGCTTCAGGTTCTATCATTCTCACATTAAAAGCTCCACTATAACGCTTTGCTGTTTGTGCTTAGACAAGTCACTTAATACATCTACAGGTAATATTACATTCTCCACAGCCTTTGACATGAACTAACTCATGTGAAACACTTACTACAGTTCTGGTTGTATGACACAAACTTTAAATACTATCATCCCAATAGTTTTTGTCAGGCCATTTAATATTGACTCTCTTTCTGGAGACTTTTGGAACTTTTTCAGTTACAACCTAGGCTTTTTTCTCTCCTGTTTCCGTGTCCATCCAATCTGACTCTTTTGCACATACTTCTCTTTCTCCCTGGTGGCTTCCCTGGTGGCTCAGAGGTTAAAGCGTCTGCCTCCAATGCGGGAGACCTGGGTTCGATCCCTGGGTCGGGAAGATCCCCTGGAGAAGGAAATGGCAACCCACTCCAGTATTCTTGCTTGGAGAATCTCATGGACTAAGGAGCCTGGTGGGCTGCAGTCCATGGGGTCACAAAGAGTCAGACACGACTGAGTGACTTTACTTACTTACTTACTTTTCTCTTTCTCCCCTTGGTCCTTTAAATGTGGAGATTCTCTAAATTTCCATCTCAAAACATTTTTTTTTTCCTTCAATACCTTCTAGATTTAGAGGACTTCTTGCACTCTTAAAGGCTGCATTTCTACATCATCATGGATAACCCTTCTTCATATGTCTCAGAGGGAAAAAAAAAGCTTTAAGTCAGGAAAACCTCCATCTTTTGCTTTCAGTCTTTCCCAGCATCAGGGTCTTTTCCAATGAGTCAGCTCTTCACATTAGGTGGCTAGAGTATTGGAAGGTAAAGGGAGAAGAGGGTAGCAGAGGATGAGATGGTGAGATAGCATCATGGACTCAATGGACATGAATTTGAGCAAACTCCGGGAGATAGAAAAGGAGAGGGAAGCCTGGCAGGTTACATTCTATGGGGTCACAGAGAGTCAGACACAACTTAGTGAATGAATACCACCACCACCACCCTCCCTCTATCAGTCTCTAAGACCACCTGCGTCTGCCCTGTCCTCATTTTAACACTTCCGTACAATATAGGTATGTATCTTTCCTATAAAAAACAAAGACCCATTCCTCCACCTTTACAGATCTCATCAGTTTCAGCCTTCTCCAGGGCTTTGTACATCTGTTTTCATCTCCTGTTCTATTTAATCTTTCCCTTTCTACCAAAGTTTTTTCCCTAGGCGTTCAAATATGTTTTATGGTTCTTCCATTTAAAACAAAACAAGCAGCTTCCCTTTTCTCAACATCTCCTTCCAGCACATGCTTTATATATATATATATATATATTTTTTTTTTTTCTCTTTAAAAATTAAACTTCTGGAAGGCATTGCCTGTTTGCATTTCCTCCACTTCTTTATTTCCCGTTCACTCTTCAGCTCAATCCAGCCTGACTTTGGATCCCACAGACCAAAACAAACTTCATTTAGGTCACCTGTGATACCCATGATGCTATCTAATGGACGCTGGTCTGCACTTATCTTTCCTGACTTATTAGAAACATAAGTAAAATACTCGTCTACATAGCTTGTTTTCATGACACTGGACTCTCTTCGTTCATCTCAGACTCTTCTACATAATTTAACTCCACTTTGACTAGAGTCACCTTACCTTCTACCCTATCTCTAAATGTTGATGTGCCTCAAGTCTTGGTTCAGATCTGTCTCCTCACTCTTCTACCTTGTCCCAGCAATACCATCAACTGGTATGTCTTTAAATACCTTCTGTGTGCTATATATTTCTATATCTCTGGAACTGCCTACACCCTGTATTCTGAGCTCAAAAAACTTCATAAGCCATATACATATTATCTCCAGTTAGAATTATTATAGGCACCTTAAAATTACATTTTCTAAAACTGGGCTCTATTTTTAAATTTTTCCAGCCTAGGACAATGGCATTCCCATCTACTCAATTATTCTTGAAAGAAATCCACTTTCATACCTGCTTCTTACTCTCCATCTGTGATTCATCACCAAATCTCCCAACTCTACCTCTACTTTTCCTTTACACTACTACCATGCCAATCCAATCCCTGTCATCTCTCACTGGTATTATTATTATTTTTTAATAGTTTTCGATGATGCCACCACAGCTTGTGGGATCTTAGTTATCAACCAGGAATTGAACCTGGGTCCTCTGCAGTAACAACGCAGAGTCCTAACAACTGGAATACCAGAGAATTTCCTCTCACTGGTATTACTGATATAACCTCTTAATTAAACTATCTCCTTTTTTGATCTCCATTATCCACCCCACCTTCGAGAAAACACACACACACACACACACACACACACACACACAATACAAATCTTAAAAGTCATCTATAATTTGTCACTATCTTAAATCCTAAAATCCTTAGCATAGTCTAAAAAGCCTTGTATGATCTAGTCTTTCACTCCCTTGACAATTTCATCTCAGAGTTTGCTGCTGCTGCTGCTGCTAAGTCGCTTCAGTCGTGTCCGACTCTATGCGACCCCATAGACGGCAGCCCACCAGGCTCCCCCATCCCTGGGATTCTCCAGGCAAGGATACTGGAGTGGGTTGCCATTTCCTTCTCCAATGCATGAAAGTGAAAAGTGAAAGTGAAGTCGCTCAGTCACCCCGACTCTTAGCGATCCCATGGACTGCAGCCCACCAGGCTCCCCCGTCCATGGGATTTTCCAGGCAATATCACTGGAGTGGGGTGCCATTGCCTTCTCCATCTCAGAGTTTATCTCCCTTTTATTCTCTAACCTTCAGCTCCTCTCAGATTCTCTGAGTTCCATGAATACTTACAGCTTTCTCTAAGCTCAGCATTTCCATACATGCTGTTCCTTCTGCCTGATCTATATATCCAGCATCCTTAACCCAGGTAAGTCTCTTTTTCTTCAACTTTCTATATAAACATCTTCAGAAAAATCTTTCAATTTCCCATAATTAAAGTCAGATCTCTGCTAATAATGCCTAATTTATCGTTAACTTTTTTTTCATAGAACTAGCAACCATTTAAATTATATGTCAATTTGTACAGTATCTGTCTTTCATGGTAAGATCCATGGAGACAGAGACCATGTCTACTTGTTTACCACCATTTCTGTAATGCAGAATTAGGCAGATAGTGGGTACTCAATATATGTTTTGATTGAATGACTACTCAAATGTCTAGAATCTCTGTCTAGCCTTAATCCCACTTCTGAAAATCAAATCTTCATTTCCAAATGCCTTCTTGACATATCCATAGAAATAAAACACGTTAACTCAGCAAATTAGCAAACAAACATATCATTTGTCCCCTCCCAACCTGCCCCCTGCATTCCCTATCTTTGTTATTGGCATTCATCACCTTCTTCCATTTTGAAATCTGCAAGTCATTTTTATTTCCTCTCTTTCCCTCTTGATAGCCAATTAATTGTCCAAGTCGGTCACTTCTTCCTCTGTGGCATTTCTCAGATTTCTCCTTCTACTTTTATTTCTACTGCTAACTTTCCATTCAGGCCTTTACCATCATTCTCCTAGACTCACTGAATGGCCTTTCTGCTTCCAGTATTTCATTTAGTCACTTCATTTTCTACATTGGAAAGACTGAGATAGATAATGGTTAAGGAACACAGATTCTGAAGACATTATGCCTGGACAAAAATCTCCTCTGTTTTTTCCTAACTCTACCATTATCAAATTGCTTAACCTTCCTGTGTCTCATTATAAAAGGAGGCTAATGTCAACTGCATAAGGAACTATGGTGAGGGTTAATTGAGTTAATATACATTACACATGGCCAATCTTGATTCCAGCTTGCACTTCTTCCAGCTCAGCGTTTCTCATGATGTACCCTGCACAGAAGTTAAATAAGCAGGGTGACAATATACAGCCTTGACGTACTCCTTTTCCTACTTGGAACCAGTCTGTTGTTCCATGTCCAGTTCTAACTGTTGCTTCCTGACCTACATACAGGTTTCTCAAGAGGGAGGTCAGGTGGTCTGGTATTCCCATCTCTCTCAGAATTTTCCACAGTTTATTGTGATCCACAGAGTCAAAGACCTTGGCCTAGTCAATGAAGCAGTAATAGATGTTTTTCTGGAACTCTCTTGCTTTTTCCATGATCCAGCAGATGTTGGCAATTTGATCTCTGGTTCCTCTGCTTTTTCTGGTTCCTCTGGTTTTTCTAAAACCAGCTTTAACATCAGGGAGTTCACAGTTCACATATTGCTAAAGCCTGGCTCGGAGAATTTTGAGTGTTACTTTACTAGCGTGTGAGAGGAGTGCAATTGTGCAGTAGTCTGAGCATTCTTTGGCATTGCCTTTCTTTGGGATTGGAATGAAAACTGATTTTCCAGTCCTGTGGCCACTGCTGAGTTTTCCAAATTTGACTGCACGAACACATGCCCAATAATACCTGACACTACTGCTGCTGCTAAGTCACTTCAGTCGTGTCCGACTCTGTGCGACACCATAGACGGCAGCCCACCAGGCTTCCCCGTCCCTGGGATTCTCCAGGCAAGAACACTGGAGTGGGTTGCCATTTCTTTCTCCAATGCATGAAAGTGAAAGTGAATTCGCTTAGTCGTGTCCAACTCTTAGCGACCCCATGGACCACAGCCCACCAGGCTCCTCCAACCATGGGATTTTCCAGGCAAGAGTACTGGAGTGGGGTGCCATTGCCTTCTCATCTGTCAGAGAAGGCAATGGCACCCCACTCCAGTACTCTTGCCTGGAAACTCCCATGGACAGAGGAGCCTGGTGGGCTGTGGTCCATGGGGTCGCTAAGAGTCAGACACGACTAAGTGAATTCACTTTCACTTTCATGTATTGGAGAAGGAAATGGCAACCCACTCCAGTGTTCTTGCCTGGAGAATCCCAACGACGGGGGAACCTGGTAGGCTGCCATCTATGGGGTCACACAGAGTTGGATACGACTGAAGCAACTTAGGAAGAGGAGGAAGCACTCTATAAATGCTAGCTACTACTATCTTATTGTTAAGACTAATATTCTAAAAATTCAGACTAAATCATGTCACTCCCCATCCATGCCTCCCCAGTGCCAACAGAACATTGAACTCCTTCCTATTTAAGACATTCAACAGTTTAAACTCAACCTATCTTTACCATTACCTAGTTCAATTTTCTTCAATTCATAAATTCCAAAAATACCAGATTAATTCAGTGTCCCTAATTACAACGTTTACTTTTATGTTTCCATGCCTTTATTTATTATATTTTCAACTTGGGAGGCCTATTCCACATCTTAAACACTTACATATTCAAAGTCAAGACTATTTCTGTGAGGGTATCCCTGTGTCTTTTCAGTTCAGTTGCTCAGTCATGTCTGACTGTTTTGCAACCCCATAGACTGCAGCACGCCAGGCTTCCCTGTTCATCACCAACTCCCAGAGCTTGTTCAAACCCATGTCCATCAAGTTGGTGATACCATCCAACCATCTCATCCTCTGTTGTCCCCTTCTCCTCCTGCCTTCAATCTTTACCAGTATCAGGGTCTTTTCAAATGAGTCAGTTCTTCGCATCAGGTGGCCACAGCTTCAGCATCAGTCCTTACAATGAATATTCAGGACTGATTTCCTTTAGGATTAACTGGTTTGATCTCCTTGCAGTCCAAACAACTCTCAAGAGTCTTCTCCAACACTACAGTTCAAAGCATCAGTTCTTTGGCACTCGACTTTCTTTATGGTCCAACTCTCACACCCATACATGACTACTGGAAAAGCCACAGCTGTGACTGGACAGACCTTTGTCAGCAAAGTAATATCTCTCTTAGTCAGAATTAGTTACTTTTTATTGCGTCTCCTCTAGCACTTGTGCCTCTATTTAGCACTTATTTTGCTTTGCTTTACATTATATTTATTTCAGTCCTTTTTGCTTCCTTACCTCACCCCCTTACCAACCACCCCCAATGATACAATAAGCCTGAAAGCTCTACAACATAGCAACCATGCCTTAAGCACCTCTGTATATCATACAGTATTGGTAGTGCTATCTGGCAAGTTTACCAGAGAAAAGCAGATACTCAACAGCTATTTGCTGAGTTTAACTGAAAAGGAATTGAGTAGTTAGATTTGACAAAAATAAGACACTTTCCCTTTTCAGAGACACTACCTAGACAGCATAACGATCAACCAGCATTTATTATTGACATTACTGCCAACTATTTAATCATCTATTGGTGAAAAAACACTATTTTAAACATTTTGTTGATATAAACTATTATTGGAAATTCCCTGGCAGTCCAGTGGTTAGGGCTCCATGCTTCTACTGCAGGAGGTGCGAGTTTGATCCCTGGTTTAAGAACTAAGATCCTGCACACAATACAGCATGGCCAAAGGAAAAAATACATATATACATATATTAAAAATATACATACATATTTATGTATCTATCTGTGTGATGGTTTAGTTGCTAAGTCGTGCTCTACTCTTTGAGACTCCATGGACTATAGTCCACCAGATTTATCTGTCCATGGGATTTTCCAGGCAAGAATACTGGAGTGGGTTGTCTCCAGGGTAATCTTCCCCATCCAGGGATTGAACCTGGGTCTCCTGCATTGCAGGTGGATTCATTACTAATTGAACCACTAGGGAAGGTGCTATATTTGTGTATATAAATAAGCTAAATACACATAATATAATTTATATAATTATATATAAATTATAAGTATTATTATATAGTAATATATACATACTTTCTATTTTAATATTTCTGTGTGTGTATATATATATACTTTATATTTTAAGATAAACTATCTTATATTATATATATTTATCTTATCAGTAAACTATTTCCCAATTAAAAAAACCAGGGATATGATAGCTGTCATTCAAGCATTTTATATTATAAAGGTTGACAAAGCATTCTGAAGCTTTTTTCTTTTTCAAAATAAAAAAGAATGCTTTGTTCACTCTCCTACATAATCTCTCTGTTTGCCAAACTTCAGAACAGTGAGAGGTTTGAATTTTTTCCTTTACAGTGAAATTATTAACCTGAGGAAATGTAATATCTTCAGGGGATAGTAATGGGATTCTGAACAAAAACTTGAAATTGCCTAGAGACGTAGCGTCACTTAACTAGAAGTTTTTATTTCCCGCTTTCCAAACTGCAACCTGCCTCTGTATGGAGCAGGACTTTTGTCTTTCTGGCAACATCTCTGACCAAACTTGAATCTAAGCATCCAGTGCTCCTTTAAAATAGTTCAGTAAGGCCAGAAAAGACAATTGTGCTGACCAGTCCTCCTGTTCCAATACCTACAATGCTCGATTTTTAGACCCAATATCAGTCAAGTCAGGGTATCTCCTGGCTAGGATCTCATCTCATTATTTTTTCAATTCATATTGGATCCACTGTTAAGCTATTTTCAGTCATACACATTGACCTAGATTCTCCCACAGTGTAAGCTACTCCCCAGGAGTATGCTAGGTACTTGAGGAAACTGCATTAACACTTTCAGGTATGGTATGATAACTGGTTTTCTGGTGACTAAAATGAGCTACCTCCCAGGATATTAAAAGATACCTTCATATACTAAAGTGTCTGCTGTGCAAACCAGGGGAACTCAGAAACTAGGAGAAACTATTCACTAAATAGAAGGCAGGCAAATATTTAGATAATAGATTTTTTAAGTCTTTACAGTGAACATTTATCAGTTAGATCTTTATTACATAAAAGTCTCTGATCCAATACTAAGTCAGCACATTCAAAAAAAAAAAAAATAAAGTCAGCACAAAATTAAAGTCCTATTTTGAAGATCATAAATAACTTCCCCATGAAAAGTGTCCTTCTCTCTATCAGTCTCTGCCACCACCATCAAAGGGTATTCTGAAATCTTTTAAAGGTGCTTCTTTACTTTTTTCTCAATTGAACCTTGAAAGTAGACATATATTCATCTTTTTAACCACATTTATTAATTAGTAGAGAAACCCAACTCAAACTAGCTTCAGCACAAGCAGCTGATTGTTGTTGGCTCTCCTAACTAAAAAATTCAGGGATAGATATTAGAATGGAGTCAGGGATCAAATACCAGCCGGCTCGTTTCAATTTCTGCACTCTTACTTCACTTCTTCATTTTCTAAGCTCCCCTTTCTTCTGCATTTGGCTTCATTCTCCGGTAGCTTCTTTCTTCATAAAGCTGGCCCTTTTATAGCCCCGGGCATATCAGCTTAGCAAATCAGCAAAAAACAATGGTTTAGTAGAAGTCCCAGCAATGAATCTGTGAACTGGCTACCTTCAATATTTCGCCCAGTTCGTCTTCTAATTGGATAGACCAGAAAGGAGTAAGGCACAGTGGCTAGGAGCATGTGCTCAGGGTCTTTATGGGTGATTAAAAACCCAGCCCTGCCCCTTCTTGACTGTGTGACTTTTGTCAGTCCCTGAATGAGTAACTGCAGCCGGAAGACTGTGGACTGCCTGCATTATGTCCCCACCCCTGAGCAGGCACAGAAGTGAGATCCATTCCTGCTAGTCTGAGATAACTAAAGAGAAAAAAAATAAAATAAAATCAAGCGGCTGTTATAAGAAAATGAGTAGGCAAAACCTACAGACATCTATTTAAACTGCTATGGATAACTAACATGCATCTTAGGGTTAAATACCAAATGAACACTAACAGCGTCGGCACCCACATCATCGTTTTCTCATACTGTATTGTTGTTGCTTGTTTACAAGTGTATCTCTCTCAATAAACCCTGAGCCTCTCAAGGTCAGAAGTTTTTCTAGTGAGGCAAGGAGTATCTAGTATGAGGAGAGATTTAGTAGATGTTTGCTGAATATGGCAAAAGTGGCTCCAACTTCAAATGACTTGTAATAATACATTTACAAATACACGTGCACGTCTCATTTTACTCCCAAGAATTAGGCAGCAGCGGTTACTTAGAAGACGACTACAGAATTCAGTAGGATTTAATGGGCTTCCTATTGTTAAAAAAAAAAAGCACTGATGGATACCAATATCTTTGATGTTTACTGCCTGTTGTATAGTACTTGAAAAAAATACCAGTGAGAGGACAGAGATGAATTAGAACTTGAATTAAGCTAAGGTTGTTGATGGTTCAAATTTATTACCATCAAAAAACCTGTTTACTTGCGTTTTTGAAATATGCCAGTGGGTTTAACTCTGTGCTTAAGTTAAGATCTCTTCTCTCTTCATTAGAATCTCTTCTAGGCAGGAACAGAGGTGTACAGAGAGGTCCATGGTTAGACTCGCACTCATTTTTGGTGGCACCCCATTTTTATGGCTCCAAAATAAATTTACTGTCTAGGATTATCAATTCATTTTACAGCTTAACTTCTTTTTAAAAATGGCCACACAGAAGCTTCAATAAATATCTGGCTTGGAAACAGGCAAGACAGGAGCAAAATGTTCTCTTATGGTGGTATATAAACTCCTCCAAGCCTTGAAGAGGTTATTTGCTAAACGTCTAAAAGAGTTAATGATCTTCCAAAAGGGAATAAAGATCAAACTCGGTGTCCTCCAAGCGGCACTAATGGCCCAGTACACTAAATCTTTTACTCTTCTCTAAGTGACTTCAGTCTCTTTCTTTTTCCCTATTGAGACTAAAATCCTACCTCTTTAAAAAGGATAAAGGATGAAACTACTTTACATTGCATTAAAACCATATGCTGCCCAGGAAATTCAACATTAGCAGGCAGTAAATTACACTTTTAATCAGTTTGTTGTTCCTGGGTGTTGCCACAATCATATTGCAGTATGTAGTACCGCTTAGGGGCTGGAAACCTATCCATGTCTTTTGGAAAACGTGTTGTATTAATGATGGACTTCCATGTTAACTCAATCCCGACCCCTCAAGCTGGTTTAAATCATAGCACATCATTTTTAAGTATAAGCAATAAGTTCTTTGGTACAAATTAATTTAGATTCCTCCATTTTGGAAAGTGAAATTAAAGAGTTTTTTTTTTAGCCTAATCTCAACTACCTATTAAAGTTGTGTATATAAATAAGCCAGGTTATCTTTTTCCTTGTGAGAAATGCTGTTTTATCTAACAGCCGCTCTCCTAGCAGTTCAGTACCACACCACTCTAAATTAGGACACTTTATCTTAAGGCTTCATAATCTTACACGACTATAATTGGAAAGTTTATAAAAAAAAAATCCTGCTTTGTAAGCTTGGCAGCTGAGATAGAAGGAGGGAATGAGAAGGGCTACAGCAGAATTACACCATCACTGCTAGCCTGACTCCGCTTGACAGAGCCGTTTAATATTTTGACAAGACAAAATATAAAGCAGCATTTTATTCTGTAGAGACTTCACTAGACACAAGCATGGAAGTGCCTGTGATCAATAAAGTTTGCGGTGGAGAGTGATTTATTTACAGCAGGGTATTATGTAGAGAAAGAGCTGTGATATTTCCACAGGCTTTGACGGCATAATGGGCCCCTCTCAATCCTTACATGGAAGGGTTAGATTGTCATGGTTGCTCAGGCAGTATTCAAACGTTATCTGATCAGCCTTAAAGACTTCAGAACGAGACAGATGATTAGTTACCCTAAACGATCCTCATCATGCAGAAATTGATGATTTAATATAGTCAATGACAGACGATTCCATTTGTACTAGATAAAGTGTCTGCGGTTTGTATCAATCATAATAGAGTTATTATTGAGCATAAAAGAAAAGCATGTTTAATATCATTAATTCCAGATATGTCGCTTTCCACATCTGGCATTCATCCATAGACCAGAACCACTCCAGGCTATCATTCCTGCCTCTATGCTGGCGACTCCAGTGTTTTTTGTATTTCAAAATGTTTTTCAGCACCTCCAGCTAAGCGCAATAACAGTTTACAGATTACCTATGTCATCACATTTTGACAAACTTCTCAATCTGATGTGACCTTCATCTTTAGCCATCTGCTTGCCTTTGTTTCTGCTCTTTTTTGATAAACCTCCACAGCTTAAAGCTGTAGTAGTTTGTTCCATACACTGTACTTCTAGGTCAACACTTCACCTGTGTAAATCCAGAAACGCAGACTACAGTGTAAAGATGGTGACCTGGGTTCAAGTCCCCAGGTACCTGACCCTCCCTCACCCCTTTAGTTATATTTTTCATCATTCATGTCAATTTCATTTTGATTGTATGGAGGGGAAAGCACACAATCAGAAAAAAAGAAAGTGCAAGTGGGAGTTGGGATGAAGGAAGAGAGAAAAAAGATTAATTAGTACACCTGAGAAGTTATAAAAGATAGGAAAAAATGTCATTTCTAAATTTGCCTTCTCTGCAAAGTGTAACAATGAGAAAGCCATATAAATAATAAAGGAAGAGACACAAACTTTCTAGAGAACAAAATTATGATTACCTAAATTAAATGTGTTTCTTATTTTAAATACTTTAACTTCCAAGTGATATGTTGAAATAACAACAAAAAGTTCAGCTTCAAATATTGCCCATCAACTTGTTAGGGAGGAAAACACTCAGTTAAAACAAAGAAAAGAAACCTCTCAGATTTAAGTTACTTCTACTCACAAATGTTTTTGCAATCCTCTAGGTTATAAAAGACACTAGGGGTCTCTTTTTTCTTTTCATAATAAGAGCTAATTTGGAGATGATTTTTATGTATTTATTCAACAAATACTTATTGAGTACCTACTATGTGCCAGACACGGTTTAGGCCCTGGGGATATAAGAAGAACAAAAAAGACAAAATCTCTGTCCTCATAAAGCTCACATTGTAATGTTGATTACTAATAAAAGGGATTGTGAGAAGTTAAATGGTTAAAGAACATTTTCAAAGATTAAGAACAGGGTCAAAGTAAACCTCGGGAAGATAAAAATCAAGTCTCCCACTACCTTCAGAGGTGGTGTTTAGTTGCTAAGCCATGTCCTACTCTTTGCAACCCCATGGACTATAGCCCACCAAGCTCCTCTGTCCATGGGATTTCCCAAGCAAGAATACTGGAGTTGGTTGCCATTTCCTTCTTCAGGGGATCTTCCCAACTCATGGATCAAATCTGTATCTCCTGCTTGGCAGATTCTTTATCATTGAGCCACCTGGGAAGCCTCAGAGTTGTTAGGTGTTAGGCATATGTACACTGGGAAACAAAAAAATTTCCTCATTCCTAGATTAATTTAGTCTAATTAATTTTCAATTAGGACTTCCCAGGGGGCGCTAGTAGTAAGGAACCTGCCTGCCAATGCAGGAGACAAATGAGACATGAGTTAGATCCCTGGATCAGGAAGAACCCCTGCAGGAGGCGTAGCAACCCACTCCAGTATTCCTGTCTGAAGAATCTCACGGACAAAGGAACCTGGCAGGCTATAGTCCATAGGTTTGCAAAGAGTTGGACACAACTGAAATGACTTAGCATGTCTGCACCCAATTATCAATACCAATATATTTGTTTCCTCTCACTTTGCTTGATGGGGTAGAGTAAAAGACAGTAATACTTCTTCAGGGGCAAAGAGTAAGTTTGCAACTTTAACTCCCATTGACTTATAATTATGCTTTAGCTATCAATGCCTCAACATGACTAATTTTTCGTGACAAAGTCCAAATTCTTCTCCATATATGATTACTCCTTGTTAATTATAGAGGCTACTAAAAGGTTACATAAGTACACATACATTAAAAGCTTTCCAATTATTTTCTTGAAAACTGTTGATGACATTTAAGGTGTAAATATTAAAGTACTCAGAGCAATAACTTAGCAGATTAGCCAAATCACATTTAAGTATACAAATTTTATGAAAGACCCTCTATAGTAGTAAAATACTCAGATTTCTAGTATTGAAACCAGGCTCCAAATTTTCTGACTATTTGGCAAACTCTAAACCTCAGGTTTCTGTTTTCAAAGTAGGACAAAAATATCTGCCTTTACCTTGTTGCAAAAGGTACCTTAGGAGTGATTTTTAAAAGTCAACTATTTTGCAACATGAAAAACCTGAGGTATGATCTAGTCAAACTCTTCCATTTCATTAATGAGAAAATAAAGGCCCAGAAAACTTAAGAGACTTACTCCAGGTCAGTCAACTTAATAGCAGAACCGAGATTAAATCATTTTTCTCAATTTCTTGTCCAGTGATCTTCCTTCTCCTCCATGAGATAATGTAGTAAAAATGCTTTGAAAGCTATGACATGCGTAAAGAATATGGTATTATAATGATGGAGCAATATGATGTGATCTTTCTACGCCTTTTGTATTTGTCAAAAAGACATTCTTGAATATATTACAATGGATTTTACTAAGAATTAAAAGAAAATTTATGCAAGACACATTAGATTTCTGATAACAATGATTTCACACCTTGCATAAAATTTTATATACAGATAAGACTAATGAATGTCCATCAACAGTCATCATTAATAGATCATGCCAAGTTTGATACTTTAGTTCTCTAATTATTCAATTGTCACTACCAACATCATATTGATTGAACCTTATAAAATAATAAATCATGGTTTTACTTTATTCCTATGACTAAGGTTAGGTTTCTAATATCTTTTTGATAATCTAACATTCTCAAAGTAGACAGCAGAAACCAGTAAACAAACACACTGTTATTTGAGAAAGACTTTCTGTTCATTGATGGGTTTAGCCTTGACACTAAAATGTATACAAAGAAAGTGTCAGTCAACTTTTGACATGCAAAATGTTTGTGTCAGACTCACACAAAGCAGGATCAGAAAGCAAGTGACCATAAAGTCACCTAAAGCTAAAAACCAAAAGCTTTTTGAATCAGAGCCTAAGAAGAGCAATCCTACTTCAATCTCATTACTGATTTTACTTTGACCATTAATCTATTCATTGGTCCTCAACATATTTTAAATGGCTATGCCTATTTCCTAGCTCCAAAATCATTGTGTTACAATTGCTAATTTATAAAGTAATCAGAAACAAAGAGATTTTAACTATATAATTGTAGATTTGCATGTAAAAGAAAAATGGAATCTATATGGTATTAATAAAATCGAGGCTGCAGTCCTCCGTTTCAGTTCACAAATCTAAAAGGCTAAAAGACACTTGCTCCATGGAAGAAAAACTATGACAAACCTAGACAGCATATTAAAAAGCAGAGACATCACTTTGCTCACAAAGGTCCATATATTCAAAACTATGGCTTTTCCAGTAGTCATGCATGGATGTGAGACTTGGACCATAAAGAAGGCTGAGAACTGAAGAATTGATGCTTTTAAATTATGGTGCTGGAGAAGACTGTTGAGAGTCCCTTGGGCAACAGGGAGATTAAACAAGTCAACCCTAAAGGAAATCAAACCTGAATATTCATTGAAAGAGCTGATGCTGAAGGTGAAGCTCCAGTAATTTGGCCACCTGATGCAAAGAGCTGACTCACTGGAAAAGACCCTGATGCTGGGAAAGACTGAGGGCAGGAGGAGAAGGGGACGATGGAAGATAATAAGATGGTTGGATGGCATCACCAACTCAACGGACAGGAGTCTGAGCGAATTCCAGAAGACAGTGAAGGACAGGGAAGCCTGGCATGCTGCAGTCCATGGGATCTCAAAGAGCCAGACACAACTGAGTGACTGAACAACAACCACCCTCATTTTGAACTTGGTCAGAGGCATATATTCAACTTAGAACTAAATTATGCAAGAAGTTAATATGATACAAAAGGAGGAACCTGAAAAGGGTTTGCCAATCAATTTTCCCCTTCTGAACAGCAGTCATTGTTAAGTAGCAAATAAGTTTTCAAATAGAAAAATAAAGAATGTAGGTTTGGATAACTTTTCTCATTTCTCTTTTAAAGACAAAAATGCTATTCTAAAATGTATTAAGTTTCTTATCTGGAGTGACAAGCCAGCAGGAAACCTGAAGCTCTATGCTTTAGAAATTTCTCTTGGCACATACAATTTTAAAAATTAGGGTAATTTTAAAATTTGTTATTTTATCAATAAATATTTTCTTGTATATGGATGCAAGGCTTTTTTTTTTTTACTTATTTTCCTCTCATTTCTGTACCTTTGTTTATGATATACCTTCACCCTGGAATTTCTTTCCTTTTCATCTTCTCCTATAAAAACATTACATTTCCTCTAGTGCCAACTAAAAGTTAATTTTAACCACAAATCTTGCTCTGTTTCAGGCTTTAAAAAAAAAAAATAAATTACTAAAGCTACTGTGGTCTGCACTTCATCCTCCAGGAAGATGCATTATTCACTGAGCACATATTTAGTGCCTGGCCTAGACAAAACTTGTGTTAGGCACCAAGACTATTAAGAGGATGACACATGAGACAGTATTCCACCTTATGGAGTGAAAGAGAGGAAACTATGCATCTGGTTAACTCAGAAGAAATGTTCTACATATTATCTCATTAAATCCTCATGGCATGACAGAAAGGTAAAATTATCATCCTATATCTCATTTATACCATCAGTGAGAAAACTGAAGCCTTAGGAGATTGGGTTACTAGCCTAAAGATTTCAGAGACAGATTGCTTCCTAATCATTCTCAGTTTATAAATCTCATCCCCACAACCACAATGATGCCCTAGTTCTCTGAGAATTTGGGCATTACTTTTTAAACTCTTTTTCAATCTATGACTTGCTAGGAAAAAAACATATAGTATATTCACTAAAATTTTTATTGATTCATTGCAGAGTATGAGTTCAATTCAAATTTTAGTGAAAAATGTAATTTTTTTAAATGGATATCACATTTGGAATGCTCTTCTGTATTATTAATAAGGATATTAAAATCATTTAAAGGTCTAATTTAAATCATTTAAAGGTCTAATTTAAATGACTCTCATAAGGCTGAAGGAAAATGAAATAGATAAAAAACTCAAAAAGCAAAATATTAACAAACCCTAGTTTCTTTCTACTATGATAAAGCTATAGAAATATACAACTAAGTTCATTTTAGAATTTCACAAATTTAACAGGTCAATTCACAGACACCTTAGCTTACCTAAAAACCAAAAAAACTCAAAATATTCTCAACTTTTCAAGCAACATGCATTGCAGTTAAAATAGCAACTTAAGAGTATGTAAGTGTGTGCACTTGTTATGTCATGGCAGTCATGTTCAACTCTTTGCGACCCTATGGACAATAGCCTGTTCAAGCTGGATTTTTAAAGGGCAGAGGAACCAGAGATCAAATTGCCAACATCTGCTGGATCATGGAAAAAGCAAGAGAGTTCCAGAAAAAATATCTACTTCTGCTTTATTGATTATGCTAAAGTCTTTGACTGTGTGGATCACAACAAACTGTGGAAAATTCTGAAAAAGATGGGAATACCAGACCACCTGACCTGCCTCTTGAGAAACCTGTATGAGGATCAAGAAGCAACAGTTAGAATTGGACATGGAACAACAGACTGGTTTCAAATCAGGAAAGGAGTACATCAAGGTTGTATATTGTCACCCTGCTTATTTAACTGATATGCAGAGCACATCATGAGAAATGTTGGGCTGGATAAAGCACAAGCTGAAATCAAGATTGCCAGGAGAAATATCAACAACCTCAGATATGCAGATGACACCACCCTTATAACAGAAAGTGAAGAGGAACTAAAGAGCCTCTTGATGAAAGTGAAAGTGGAGAGTGAAAAAGCTGGCTTAAAACATTCAGAAAATGAATACCATGGCATCTGGCCCCATCACTTCATGGCAAATAGATGGGGAAACAGTGGAAACAGTGACAAGCTTTATTTTGAGAGGCTCCAAAGTCACTGCAGATGGTGACTGCAGCCATGAAATTAAAAGATGCTTGCTCCTTGGAAGAAAAGTTATGACCAACCTAGATAGCTTATTAAAAAGCAGAGACATTACCAACAAAGGTCCATCTTGTCAAAACTATGGTTTTTCCAGTAGTCATTTATGGATGTGAGAGTTAGACTATAAAGAAAGCTGAGCACCAAAGAATTGATGCTTTTGAACTGTGGTGTTGGAGAAGACTCTTGAGAGTCCTTGGACTGCAGGGAGATCCAACTAATCCATCCTAAAGGAAATCAACCCTGAATATTCATTGGAAGGACTGATGCTGATGCTGAAACTCCAATACTTTGGCCATCTGTTGCAAAGAACTGACTCATTTGAAGATACCCTGATGCTGGGAAAGATTGAAGGTGGGAGGAGAAGGGGCTGACAGAGGATGAGATGGTTGGATGGCATTACCGACTCAATGGACATGAGTTTGATTAAACTCCGGGAGTTGGTGATGGACAGGGAGGCCTGGCGTGCTGTAGTCCATGGTGTCACAAAGAGTCAGATACAACTGAGTGACTGAACTGAAGAACTGGACCATAGCCTGCCAGGTTCCTCTGTCCATGGAATTCTCCAGGCAAGAATACTCAATGGATTGCCATGCCCATCTCCAGGGGCTTTTTTGGACCCAGGGATTGAATTCATGCCTCTTCCATCTCCTGCATTGGCAGGTGGGTTCTTTACCACTAGCACCACCTGGGAAGCCAAGAGTATGTATATGCACTATCTTAAAAAAAAAAAACAGGCAATCGCCAAAGGCAAAATGCTGCCTTCAGATCACTATGAATAATCTGGACTCATATTCTGTCCTTTCTTTAAAGAAAACAAAACAAAAAAATTCTTATTTAAGATAAACAAGAGAAAGGCACATTTGAATTATGGCTCATTATCCTTTAATGATACTTTTTATTCTATGTATATTTTCACATATTCACATACATATTGTAGGGAACAAAAACATCAGATGCCATTTGAATGTTACAATAACATTATATGAATTTGAAGATAAAATTCCTAAGGGAAAAGGAAAACTGTGGGAATGAAATCTTGAGTGTTAAAATACAGTCAGGAAATATTTCTACAAACCATGTCATATTCTTAGAAATTAAAGTTTTATTCCTGCTTGGGTTCTGTATATGTCAGGATTAAATATTTATGTTTCATAGTGGAAAGAAACTTCACATCTGTAAAATAACAAAGTAAAAAATTAGAAGTATAAGTATGAAAATTAGAAAGAATATATTATTATCTGCATACTAGAAATGTCATTTAGAAAATATTTAATCTCAAGTAGTCTATTTATCCCTGACACTCAGCACCCTATGCACCTATTTCGCTTTTGTCAGGATCAACATGCATGTGGAAGGCTCTGAATGGGCAGGTGCTATGGCAAAGAATTACATGCACGCCACCCTGACCTGTCCTCCTAAGGAATGTGGATATAGTGACTAAGGGTTAGCTGCCAGGGCTTAGGCTGCCTTAGTGCAACTCCTGGCTCTACCACTCATTAGCTACTTAGTACGGATTACTCAATTTCTCTGGACCTCAGCTCCATGATTTTAAAATAAAGCCAAGTAATTCATGTCTTATGAGCATGCCATAAATATCAAATGAGATAATGCATATAAAACACTTAGTACAATGCCAGGCACATAAATAATGGTCAAGAAATATTAGCTATTATAACTACTATTATTAGCCAATAGGAGCTTGTCAGGAAAACCAACGTGCCGTTAAGAGTTAAAGTTGTTCAATAGCAAGGTCATGTCTTAAGTGTTTTTGATGCATTAGTGAATGTGGATTGAATGATAGGCTGAATGTGTAAGTGAAAACCAATAAATACAAACATATATTAGATATACATATTTATGTGTGTGTATATATATATACACACACACATATACATGGTATAAGACATAAGATATTATATATACATAAGATCTTTGGCAAAATTATCAATCAAGTAGATTTAACCAACTCATCAATTAAGTGGAGATAATAAGCAAATCAAACAAATATTTGATTGAATTGACCCACGGGCAGACTAAATTCTTATAGGTTCATTCTTGTGGTTCAGAATAATCAAGACCCACTAATATTTAAGGAAAAGAAACACAAAGTCAGTTGAGAAAGCAAAGTGAAGAATTTCAGTCTTAAGTAGAGCAAGCATAAGTATACAGAAGCTGAAGAAAGGGGTACACAGCATATTTTTACACTGGTAGGAGCAGGGAGATTGCAGAGTATGACAAAGGGGGTTTAGGCAAAAAATACAAAGTAGAGGAGGCAAAGGGTCTGAAACTGGAAGCTCACTTTCTTTCATAAGAATAGCATTAGAAAAATAAGTACACTATCTTGGAGAAATTACACTAAGCATTCCAAAACCACGCAAAAGAAATGCTGAGGTAGCTAAGTTCTTGTCCCTAGAAAGGAATCTCTCCACTCTGAGCCTTACTGAAATCATTATTGCATTAAAGACACACACATGAAAACATGCATGCAAGCAAACATGTGCACACACACACACACACAGCCCTTGTCTCTTGGCTGCCTAAACTAGAATTTCATTCTTAAAAGTTCTGAAGCCATAAATTTCAGTATAAACAAACAACAAACAGTGACGACAACAACAACAAATCTAACAAATAAGCTTTAAAACAACCTCTGTATCTGGAATATACAAATTAGTTGCAGACAAAAATCTCTGTTCCTAATTGCAACTCTGGCACAGGTCTGATTGTAGTGACTACTACCACTCACTTATTGCATTAATTTTTCCAGGGTCAGCTAGCCAATGACCCACCATCACAGATAATTCCACTTCTGTGAATTTGCTTCTTGTCACAGTCATATCAAAGGAAAAGAAAAATGAGTTAACGCCAGCACTTAAGGGTTGTTGAAGTGGCAGAAGGTTCAGTTCCCTTAAAACAATGACTCTTGCTTGACGTTGTATGATTGCAAGGTAAAATACTGTCTTACCTGGAAGAGCCTTTGTCTATGCCAAAAGGAAATAGCGTGTCTATTCCTGAAAGTGAAATATGGATCTGCAATTTTATGAGAAAATGTGTCATTAGTCATCAAATATATTCTGAGTATATTTTTAAAATTATTTCTATTCTGTCCTACAAAAGATATTTGGGACACTGCCCTCTATAGTTTTCTCTCTCTGGCTCTTTCTATCTCTTACCCACATAAACACACAGACATACACATGACATACACACGCCAAAATGATGCTCTACAGTTGGAATTCTGGGATCCCAACCTTGGTCTCTTGAATCTGCAATGTGTTTCAAGGAGAGGTGTTACATTCTTCACAGTGAAGGGCAAGATTGAATCAACCACTGGAATGTAGTCGGTCTACCAGCCTGAAGTACCACTTATCACAACACAGTTCTATCAAGATGGATATGTGTAGAAAACAGACGCAACAAGACACCACAAGAGCTGTTGTATACGCGTGAGGCTGAGCAGAAAAGGTAAAAGATGCTCTAAGGAGTTACCTGGAAAATAACATCTAGGAGGACATCCTGGATACCCAGGCCTTTATAACATGAATCTTACCGCACCAAACTCTCAAGTCAACATGGATAAAAGAACAGAGTGAGTATATGTGCAGAAAGGCTCTGTAGTTAATGAACGAAAATTTCTGAAGTCAGTCCAGGTCTCAAGATCCATTGTGACCCATCCTGCAAGATTTCTGCTCTCAATCACTTGTCAGTGTCATCCTCTGTGATAAAAATTAGCAATGTGTGTCATCATATTTGACCAAATCATGATTAGTTTGAGGAAAATCACTTGCAAGTATAAAGAAAAATATAAGAAACAAAATTCAGAAATCTAAATAATAGGCATTGAAAAAAATACTTTTTCAAATGGTTTGCTCCTCAAATGAATAAAAACAAACTCCATATCTTCATTTGCAATTAAACAAGTTAGACTTCTGGCTTTAATCTATCTTCTACCAACTTAAGGCCGTCTCATAAAATTAATGGATCCAGAGAGGCTCTATATTGGGCTCTGCAGTAGAACTCACAGTCATTCCTACTTGAACTCAATCCACTTCAACTATTTCACTGTACCAGTTCCTCCTTTATCCGCTATCACACACACACACACACACACACAAAATCACTATACCAACTGGCTGTCTCTCACCATATGTCTTAATGACTGACTCATACCATCAATTATAGACTTCTTTTTGATCATTCACAAATGCCCAAGTTCTGTAAGTCTTCAGATTTTGATCATTTCCAGTACCAGTCTGGTCTATCCCACACTAAATTCTCCATCATTGTTGAAATTTTTTATTATTGCTTCCAAATACAGGGCTTACATCTGTCATAAGAGGTACACTCCATGTGTTAGTTCAATAAATAAATGGGTAACTCTTACTTTCTAATTATATATTCACTCTATTTTTTACTCATCTAAAATAACTTGAAAAGCATGTTCCCAACTCTATGCTGATTCACTATGCCCAACTGCTAATAATTACCCTATCTCAGGTCCTGTCTTTAATCTTGATGATCATAAAGTCCATAAGGCCGGTACTTATACAAATGGCCTCTGTCATTATGACATAGGATCTAAATGAGGAATTTGGGGCTTTTGGAAATTACATCTGTGAATTATCCAGGATAAAGGTAGTATGTATGTGGCAGGTAATATGGTCAGAAGATATATTCATTGGCATGTAGAAAGCATTCAAGTGAACCAGATACAGGCTTAAGGAGCCCACAATTTAAAAACTTGGAAGAATTTTAAAGCATACAGTTGGAAGAACATGGCTGACAGTTCAGAGATATTAATACAAATATTCTATTTAAAAAGTCAGCTATTATCCTTCACTGATGTTTGTTCACATTGTATTCCATGCTGCATCAAAGATTAATAAGTATCACTTCATTTATTTTCAACGTGTTTAAATATTTCACTTCACTGATGAGCTATCACAAACATCAGGTCTTAGTAGGAAACATTGGTAAGTGTAGAGGCACAGAATTGTACAATTAATATAGAAAGATAATATATGTGTGTCATACTCACTTATCATAATGAGTATATCAGTGACAATTTTGAAGAGGAGTGATTGTTTCCTAAAACCAGCTCACTCCAACTATATGGACAGGAAAAATTCTTTGGTACTTTGTAGAAAACAGTATGTACAGAAGTTAAGCTATACTGCAGGGCTAATGTTAATTGGCTTTTAAATGGTAAGGTGGTTTGCAACATACTGTAACACAAAAACTCCCTGCCTTAGTGGAATTTTTACTTCTAATCTTGATGGTTCTAGAACAGAGTCTGTGGCTCTCCCTTTTTACCCACTCCCCCTCCCACACATACACACAAATACACACCCTAACAGCCTCAATTTCCATAATCTTTTAAAACCAAAGCCATAGGTCAGGTTAGTTCAATACCTGCAGAGAGAACTCTGAATGACATTTAAGTCAACCTTGGAAATAGCCAGTCATCTCTTTGCTTAGAATGAATACCAAGAATGTCAATTTCACTTATTTTTAAGTAACAGTGCAGGCACTGGAAAGAGAAAAGGTTGATGATGTTGTGTTTTTGTTTTTTGCTGCTATTGCTATTTCTTTTTAGGGGTTTTGTTTTGAGTTTTGATTGTGTGGGATTTATTTACAAGCTGCTAAATGGAGGTTAAAGACTCAAAAACATAATACTATTTTTGAGTTTATAAAATCCTGCTGACCCCTGATAGCATAGACAATTCCATATACTACAAGGTCAATTTCTTGAACTGGTGACAAATCTATTATTTATTAATTCCTAATAATTAATTGTTTCCACATACTAGTCTTAGTTATCCAAAAGAACTGTCAATTCTGGTCATAGGGCAAAATTTTATTCTTTTAATGGGAGAGACAGAGAAGGTAATAATTACAATATAATGTGATAGAACCTATACTTTGTTAATAAAGAGAAACTAAAGGAACTGTGTAGAGGGCTGCCTGACAAGAATTGTGACCCTATGTCAACGGATGCAGCCAGCTCGTGTTGATCCCTCAGGGAGGACGCTGAAGCCGTACGCAGCCAGAGTTTTGTCTCCTGCTTCTCTCTCGTGCCCTACTTGTGCTTGTCAAGTGGCAGCTCCACCAGAAGCGGGAGAGCAAGAAAGCAATTGTGGCTGTCCAAGAAGGTCCACCTTTCAGAGCACAAAGCAGGTGCTTATGGGTGGGAAGTAGATCTTGAAATATAAATGAAAGGTAGCCAACATAGGCTTGAGGGTATGAGTTTAGTTTTGCACATGACAAGCAGCATATGTTTATAGGATATTCAGATGGGGATAGAAAGTCAGGGTCTGGAGTTTGGAGGAAGATTTGTGCTAAACAAATGGATTTAAGACCTAATAAACTACAGGTAGTTGAAACCATGAGAGTAGATATACTAACTAATGAAGGGTTTAAAAAAAAAAAAAAAAAAGAGCCAAAGGAAGAATCCTGAATAACTCTAACAAGGAAACAGTGCACAAATGATACAAAAGGCAACACAGACTAGGTGAAAAGAGAACCAGGGGATCAAATTATCATGAAGTACTGGGAAGAAATGGTCAAGATGGGTAAATGCAGTGCAGAGTTCAGGTAAAATAAGGACTGCAAAATGCTCATTCAATTTAGTAATGAGATCACTGGTAACCTCAGTGAAGACAGTTTCATTAGAGAAGTGAGGATATAAGCCTACTGCAGTGGAAGAAGCCTAGTGTCCTGGCGATTGATAGAAATTAGAGCCCAAATTTAATTGCATCATTGGGAGGTACAATCCCAAGGCGGCAAAACTGAGGGAAGAAAAAAATACGAAGCAGGCAAGAAAGAAAGCAAACATAGAATGCATTATAAACAGGCTACAGATTTTTGAGAAACCCAGCTAGCCAACTGCTTGGTGTCTGGATAAGCCATATGGAACCACCCATAGTGTGGAACAATCTAATGGAAGGGGGACAAAGAGAAATTCATCTTCTGGATCTTCTCCTATCCCACACTCCATCTCCTGCTACATAGCCCTTCAGGGCAGTCACTGCTGCACAGCTCTGCATCTGAGTCCTAAGTCGTAGAAGAAATCAGAGCATTGTGGAGCTGGTCAGCTTAGATCTTGGCACTGGAAGAAATGGGACTCTTTCCTATGATCCAGGCCATGCCAGTAGTGCCCAGCCCTTGTCCTCAGGGATTCCCGACAGATAGTAGGTGAGGAGGCAACTTAGGATACAGAAGTTCCCCACTGAGCAAGCAGCCAAGAACCTAGGAGGCAGCAGGGCCAAACAAATCTGGAGAGGTACAGAAAGTGAGTGGAATACAGGTAGAAAGTGAAATCTGATAGCACAGACAGCTCCTTCAGAAAAGTGAGAAGAGTTGGGTAAAAGGTAAAGAGGAGTCCAGCAGAGGAGTCTGACTTAGCACAGGGTATAGCCAGATAGCCTGGCTTTAAATTCTTGCTCAACTTCTCACTATCTGTGTAATCTTTAACAATTCATTTGACTTTTCTCTGCCTCAGGGTCTTTATCCATAAAACACAGAAATAATACCTACTCCATAAGGCTGTTATGTGTTACTTATATAAAAGATTTAGAACAGTGTCCAGCACATACTGGGCATTATTTTAATGTTTGAAAAGGATTAAAAGAGGATTCTTTTGTTTCACAGACAATTAAACATATTTTCATGCTGAGGGAAGAAAAGAGAATTTTAAGGGAAACTGAATATACAGGACAGATAAGGAATTACTGATGGAAAAAGCTATCAGAAAGGATAAGATTTCTTAGTTAAGTAAAGCAATTAGTGCATAATAGGCACTTACTGACTATATACTTGCTGAATGATTAGAAATAAGTGTTAGATCAAATAAAGTAATTATGTATGGCTTGTGTGTGTGCTTGTTCGGTTGTGTCCGACTCTTTGCAGCCCCATATATAACCTGCTGAACTCCTCTGCCCATGGAATTCTCCAGGCAAGAATACTGGAGTTGGACACCATTTCCTACTCCAGGGATCTTTCCAGACCCAAGAATTAAACCCACTTCTCTTGCGTCTCCTGCGTTGGCAGGGGGATTCTTTACCACTAGTGCCACCTGAGAAGCTCATATGTATGGTTTCAGTTCAGTTCAGTTCAGTCGCTCAGTCGTGTCCGATTCTTTGCGACCCCTTGAATTGCAGCACGCCAGGCCTCCCTGTCCATCACCAACTCCCAGAGTTCACTCAGACTCATGCCCATTGAGTCAGAGATGCCATCCAGCCATCTCATCCTCGGTCATACCCTTCTCCTCCTGCCCCCAATCCCTCCCAGCATCAGGGTCTTTTCCAATGAGTCAACTCTTCGCATAAGGTGCCCAAAGTACTGGAGCTTCAGTTTTAGCATCATTCCTCCAAAGAAATCCCAGGGTTGATCTCCTTCAGAATGGACTGGTTGGATCTCCTTGCAGTCCAAGGGACTCTCAAGAGTCTTCTCCAACACCACAGTTCAAAAGCATCAATTCTTCGGCGCTCAGCCTTCTTCACAGTCCAACTCTCACATCCATACATGACCACAGGAAAAACCATAGCCTTGACTAGACGGACCTTAGTCGGCAAAGTAATATCTCTGCTTTTGAATATACCACCTAGGTTGGTCATAACTTTTCTTCCAAAGAATAAGCGTCTTTTAATTTCATGGCTGCAATCACCATCTGCAGTGATTCTGGAGCCCCCAAAAGTACAGTCTGATACTGGTTCTACTGTTTCCCCATCTAGTTCCCATGAAGTGATGGGACCAGATGCCATGATCTTTGTTTTCTAAATGTTGAGCTTTAAGCAACTTTTTCACTCTCCACTTTCAGTTTCATCAAGAGGCTTTTTAGTTCCTCTTCCCTTTCTGCCATAAGGGTGGTGTCATCTGCATATCTGAGGTTACTGATATTTCTCCCAGCAATCTTGGTTTACATAAGCAATATTGTAGTATTTACTAGTCTAAGTTTTTAAAGAGCCTCTTGATGAGGGTCAAAGAGGAGAGTGAAAAAGCTGGCTTAAAACTAAATATTCAAAACACTAAGATCTTGGCATCTTGTCCCATCATTTCATGGCAAAAAGATGGAGAAAAAGTGGAAATATGGACAACTTTATTTTCTTGGGGTCCAAAATCACTGCAGATGGTCAATGCAGCATGGAATTGAAAGATACTAGCTCCTTGGAAGAAAAGCTATGACCAACCTAAACAGCATATTAAAAAGCAGAGACATCACTTTGCTGACAAAGGTCCGTATAGTCAAAACGATGGTTTTTCCAGCAGTCATGTACAGATGTGAGGACTGGACCATAAAGAAGGTTGAGTGCCAAAGAACTGATGCTTTTGAATTGTGATGTTGGATTATGAAGACTCTTGAAAGTCCCTTGGACAGCAAGGAGAGCAAACAGTCAATCCTAAAGGAAATCAACCCTGAATATTCATTGGAAGGACTGAAGTTGAACTTCCAATACTTTGGCCACCTGATGTGAAGAGCCAACTCATTGGAAAAGACTTTGATGCTGGGAAAGATTGAAGGCAAGAGGAGAAGAGGGTAACAGCAGATAAGATGGATGGCATCACTAACTCAATGCACATGAATTTGAGCCAACTCTAGAAGATAGTGAAGGACAGGAAAGGCTGGCATGCTGCCATTCATGGGATCATGAAGAGTTAGACATGACTTAGTGACTGAACAACAGCAATTACTTTTTAAATATTATATAATAATGGAATTCACTGTACACTTTAAAAGCCTGGAATAAATATTGCTAAGTGAATGAAGAACTGAAGCAATGATTAGACGAAAGTTAATATTTACTATTCTTGCCTATTCAGTTGCTACCTTTTCCCAGCCTAATCTGTACTATAACCTTGTCTTAAATTCTTAAATTAATCCAGAGCAAGGGGGGCAGAGTATTATGTGAGCTCAGATTCATCAGCCATTAGAGCCTGGAATTTACTTTATGGTATGTGATGAGCCTGCATTCCATACTAAGCCCTCATGTATTTGTCATATTACATACAGCTCTTCTCTGAGGCAGTCAAGTTTCCTAGTCTGAGTGCCTAGGCATCAGCCTTAAGTTTACTCTTCAGGGCTCCAGTTACCTTCCAGAATTAAAGTTCAGCCCTTAACTTCAGCCCATGTACTTGAGTCTTTGGTTGCCTTCCTATCTTTTGTCAGAGTAGGAAAGGCTGGACTCTGTCCCTTGACTCCATCCAATGGCCTGTTTCCCTCTCCTGATGACAGACAATGCCAAAACACAATGCTTCTCCCAAACTGGCTGCATGGCCATTACCCTAATTTCTTTCCAACTGGATAATGGATGACTTGAGCCTACACTAGCTCAGGTTCACCAGGTTTCTCTGGAAACTGTAATACTAGACTGTTGTTTCCTTTCTCTAAAGCTGCCACTAAAATCAGATCATTCACCCAGCCCTTGATCTTTGTAGTTTTCTCTCCCAGCTTCCTTTTCCTCCCCAAGGGCCTATTTTTGCAGCGGAGATTCCAACAAACCTGATGATCAAGCCTGTTTCAGGTAAAGCAAGTCCATTCAAAGCATGATTTTCTGCTTCTCCCAAAGATAATGTGAAAATGTTAGTTTGTCAACTCGTGTTTGTATGCTTTCTTGTAGAAGTACTGTTTATGATCCTAAAAGGCATACAATGTAAAATTATATATTAGCTTCAATGGGCTACACTTATCAATTCAATGACAAGTTTAAAAATGGGCAACACTTATAACACTCCACAATCCTACAACTCTTCCTTTAATACCAAGGTGAACACCAACCAAGTTCTCAGGTTCTTTCTGTGGACAGCCTTCTGATTCCAGAGGCAGTTTAATACATTGGAAAGTACAAGGGCTTTGTAATCAAACAGCCATGAGTTCAAATCCTATCTGTGAAAACTACTTTGTGTCACTTGGGGCAAGTTACTTAGGATCTGAGCCTCACTTTCTTCAGTTGTAAAAAGAGGGTTGATAATAACTGCCACAGAGAGTTGTTTGAAGGATAAATGAGATCACAGATCAAAAGCACTCAATCCAGTGCCTGGCACTCAGGGAAAGGTAATTCCCTCCCTTTTCTTTCCTTTCTCCTGGTAATATGAACTAAAGATCAAACAGACTTCAGTATTACTCACAATCAGTTCTATTCCTGAAGATATCCTACAATTTTTATAAGCTGCCCCAATATCAGAACTATGACTATCAAAGCTTAATTGTCTGAGTTTTTGTCCATGTGTAGATTAAGCAAATTTGACCGATTCCATACATTGGAAGCATTTTAAAGTATTTTAAAAACAGAAGCTTATTTATTTAATCATTCTACAGCCTCTGGTCATTCTCAGTGAGCAATCAGCTGTATTGTTATGGCACAATCTTGCTGCTGTGAATACAAGGCATATATGTGTAAGGTCCCCTTACAACTGTGGGGTTTTACATTCCCTTTCCCAGAATTGGGTCTGCTTAATCGCTTCAACCAAAAACCTAAAACTTGACATTTTTTTCTTGAATGCATCTAATTGTCAGGAACTTTTTCAACTACCAGGAAAAAAATCACATGCATTTCTTTATATGATCATTGAACAAATGGATGTGTCTGGTAGCTTCAAAACAGTGCATGAATTGCAAACAGACTTTGTATCAGCACAAACGCTGTATCACTGCAGTTCTAGGCCTCAGATATCTCTATTAAATTCTATTTCATCATCAAAGCCACCAAATTCATGACTCATACTTCCTAAATTTTATATTTGCTTCAGCCCCTATGGAAACTTGCTCCCCAGATTCTTTGAGATGCCACTTATTGATAAATGTAGTCTCCATTCCCTCCTCTTGGACTCTATAAATATTTGATCCATCGAGCCTGGTGTAAATGACCCAGCAGGTTTCATTTTCCAATTTTCTTGGGACGCTTGTTCTTGACACCCACCCAACAAGCTGTGGGGAAGCCCAGGTGTCTCATGGAGAGGTCAACAGGCAGAGGAACCAAAAGCCAGGATCAACTTGGCAGCCATGTTAACAAACCATCTTAGAAGCAGGTCCCTAACCTCTTTCAAGCTTCCCCAGTTGTCCCTGCTGAGCCTTGCCAAAATTTTAGATTCAAAGGCACAATAAATGATTACCATTTTTTTCGACACTAACTTTTGAAGTGGTCTGTTGTACCAAAACAGATAACTGGAACAATCCCCAGAGGTTAGACTCTCCACAGAGAGGAGTTCAGATAATATTTGGAATGTAATCAATGGGCTATAATCATTTTTCTTTAAAAGGGTAATGGCCCTCAGTTTTCTACAGAGTTTCCACCTCTGCGCTTCTTCCCTCTGCCGTTACCTCTCCAATTTCCTCTACTGTCTTTCTCTTTTAATCTTACATTCCTGGTCTCATCATAGCTCTTCATATATACAAAACAGGCACCCAAATCAAGAACTTTGTATTACTGTCCCTCTAAACCCTCTTTGCCCAGATACCCGTTAGATAATCTCCGAATCTCAGCTCAAATGTCACTATCTCAGTGAGAACTACAGTATTTAAACTTCATATTCACTTTTACCAGAAGACTCATTATCTCTTCTATTCTGCTATAATTATTTTTTCCTAACATTCATTAACTTACCTATTATTTATTTCTCCATCAGTAAAGTGTAAGTTGAATAAGGACAACGATTTTTGAGGGTTTTTTTTTCCCCTTTTTATTCACCAGTGTATTCCCAACAACATGGGAATATTGTATTTGGTGTTCAGTAAATATTTAACAATTGAATATAGAGATCAGCTATTGCTATTCAGCTTCCCAGGTGGCTCAGGGGTAAAGAATCTGCCTGCCAATGCAGGAGACACAAGAGACATGGGTTCTATTCCTGGATCAGAAAGATCCACTGGGGGAGGAAATGGCAACCTGCTCCAGTATTCTTGTCTGGGAAATTCCATGGCCAGAGGAGCCTGGCAGCTACAATCCATGGGGTCACAAAGAGTCAGACACAGTTAAGCTACTGAGCACACATGAGCTCAGAGTAACTACTTAATAATTCTCCTTACTTCAAGTTGAGTGCCCCCCAAATGAGCAGCTGCTCCTACCCATGAGTCTTCTTATATGGCCCCCTTTTTGAAGGTCTTAAACTGTCACTGTTTACCTCTCAACTATAGGGAGGCAGAAGGACAGTGATCACATAGAAAGTTTATTGGATGATTTTTCTATTCTCCTCACAGGGTCTGAAGTCCTCTGACACATGCTAAGCCACTCTATTCTGTTTATCTACACAGGTTCAGTCAGGATGCTACTGTTATTCTGCACCACAGCAGTCCAAAGACCGACCCACAGAGCAGGAAAACTGGTATTTGGCACCATCTCAGCATCCTTTGAGCTTCCCAGGTGGCACTAGTGGTAAAGAACCTGCCTACCAATGCAGGAGACTCAAGAGACGCAAGTTTGATCCATGAGTCAGGAATATCCCCGAGAGGAGGGCATGCCAACCTGCTCCAGTACTCTTGCCTGAGAATCCCATGGACAGAGGAGCCTGGTGGGCTACAGTCCAGGGGTCACAAAGAGTCAGATGGGACTGAAGCAACCTAGCACGTCAGCATCCTTTACACTTGCTCTCTCATACCTGGAAACTAGGCTTTTCTTAGCACCCGCAGTCTAGATTCTCTGCCTCATAAAATAAATTTAGTTTTTATTTTCTTCCCACCTATATCAGTCTCCTCTAAGATGTTAATGACTGATCACAAATCAATGTGTTAGCTACTGGAGGAAAATCTAAATTTTAACAGGGGATTTCTAAAAGAGCAATGATTAAAAAAAAAAAAGAAGAAAAAATAAATCTTAATAGGAAATTTCACACAATGCAGTTGAAATGATACTTGCAAGCAGGGTTCTTTCTAGCAGCCTTCAAAAAAGAAAACAATCAGGCCATGTAGCAACTGTCATCCCCTTTTCCCTTTACACAACAGCCTACCCAGCCGTCAATGGCACTGTGTATCTAGACACACAGCTACTGCCTAAGAAACCCCTCAGGAGCTTAGGGGCTTTGAGGCTGAGTTGGCTCCTGAGACCCTTCTGGAAGTTACACTACTCAGCCTATTAAGGTGACCCTCGATGTACTAAAATATACCGCTCGCTCAAAAAGGAAGACTTGCAGGGTTTGTAGGAACCTCTAGGATCCAGAAAATAATAGATTTGCATGCAGTACCCATTTCAATTAAATCCTTTCATAGTTCATAGCAGAATTTCACACGCTGACAATCACTTACTCAGCCTAAGAGTTTAATTATTCATTTGGCTCTGAGCTGCACCAGGAATGCAGCAAAGGCTCACCTAAGACAGACTCTGAGCAAGGAAAGAGCCCACATCAGTGTTTCTAGGTCTTTTCATAAGAACAGATGCCAGCAAAGGACCTGCAGCATTCATGGTGTGGGGCCCATGTGAGAGGCTGAAGATCTCGCTAGTATTTTATCATGAATAGCTGTTGTCCATGAACTCAAATTCTTGAAACAGAAGGGAGGAGAGACAAAACTTTTATGAAGCTTAGACACTAGACTAAGGACATGTGACTAACTCTATCACATGTCTTCCCTGGCTTCTCTTGACTTTTTGAAGGGCTATGTTCACTTCTTTGGGTCTGATTCAGGCTGCCAAATAGTAATGCTCTGCAATCCCTAGCTGAGTAGCAGTTGACAAATGTCACAGAATCAGCTCAAAATTACAAGAGCAAAAAAATTATGTATTATGATGTTAGTTATTAAGTGAAGCAGTAGATTAATAACTAACATTGTCTCCAAAACAAGACCTGTTCTTTCCATAAACTGATCCAAGCTCTAATGTCCACATTTCATTTTTTAAAATTAAATCAAAGTAGATATTGAGAGACTTTTAGGTGCCAAACTGTATACTTTAATCTTCCTAACACAAATAAAGGAGCCCCATTTTATAGATGAGGACACTGGCCAAATTATCTGCCTGCTAGTAAATGGGAGAACAAGAATCTAGGTCTCTTGTCTCCTGCGCCCAGTATTTACCATTGCACCAACGTATAATAGAAGTATCAGTCACTTAGTTGTGTCCGACTCTTTGAGACCCCAAGGACTGTAGCTCACCAAACTCCTCTGTTCATGGAATTCTCAAAGTAAAAATACTAGAGTGGGTTGCCATTTCCTTCTCCAGGATCTCTTCCTGACCCAGGGACTGAACCCAGGTCTCCTGCATTGCAAGTAGATTCTTTACTGTCTGACCCATCAGGGAAGCCCAAGGTATAATATTGCACCATCTTTATTTCAAAGCCCTTGGAAGGTTAGAAGTTAAATACTAGCAGATATTTACCCTCAACAGCTAAGTCAAACATGTCTGTCATTGTTGTTCAGTGGCTAAGTTGTGCCTGACTCTTTGCAACCCCATGGATGCCAGGCTTCCCTGTCCTTCACTATCTCCAAGTTTAACTCTTCCTATATATCCAAGCATGTAACTCCCCTCACCAAAGAACACTCAAAATTTCAGTCTGTCTAGGCCTGCTACCTAAAAAGGATTTTGCTAGTTTCCTGGAGTGTAAGATCCAGTTCCTGATATCTGCTCCCTCATCTTAACTCTTGAATCCAAAGTCATTTCCGCATTAACCCTAGCAAGATGCCTTGAGTCTGAAAGGGTCATTCTATCGGGGTTCTTTAATCCAGTGGAACATATAACAGATGTATCCCTTTAAATACAACCTGTATGCTGATGATTCACATTTATACTTCACTTCAGCCTATTCTGAGTTCCAGATTTATAATATTAAATACCTCCACAATATCTCCATTTGGACATGCACTAGGCATATCAACACAGTATGGCCAATACAAGAATTCCTGATTCCAGACAAGGTCTCCATCTAAATACACGCCATTTTGATGTCTCTCTTTTCCTACCATCCCATATCCAATCCATCAATATGTCCTATTTTTACCTACCATTTCTTACCAATGCAGCTGCTAAAACTAAATTCCAAGCCGATATCATCAATAGCCTGAATTAATTCTTAATGGGTCCCCATACCTTCTACCCTACAATTCACTTCCTACACTGCTACTGCTAAGTCACTTCAGTCGTGTCCAACTCTGTGTGACCCCATAGGCATCAGCCCATCAGGCTCCCTGGTCCCTGGGATTCTCCAAGCAAGATCACTGGAATGGGTTGCCATTTCCTTCTCCAATGTATGAAAGTGAAAAGTGAAAGTGAAGTCGCTCAGTCGTGTTCGACTCTTCGCGACCCCATGGACTGCAGCCTACCAGGCTCCTCCATCCATGGGATTTTCCAGGCAAGAGTACTGGAGTGGGGTGCCATTGCCTTCTCCTACACAGCACTTTCTAAAATATAAATTATATTACCCTTATGCTTAGATACCTCTCATGAATTCCCATCCTGTATACACTAAAACAAAAACATGACACTATCTATGAGGTCATAATGATCTTGGTCCCACTCACTTCTCCAATCCTGTCTCCCTATACTTTCCAAGTCCTTTTGCTGTCTTGAAAAGTCCAAAAGTGTTCTTCTCTCAGTGCCTTTTCACTTGCTATTCCCCTACTCAAGGAACTGCCCTCCTTAAAGAGACCTTCTCTGCTACCTCAGGTAAAGCACCCCTTCACTTCTGTCATTCTCCATCACTTTACCACCATTTTATCTGATTAGAGGCACTTTCAGCAAACAGACTTGGCTTCATTATTCATTTACGTGTTTATTATCTCCTCTATTAGAATATATTAATATGTTCCTTTAAAACAGGGGCACGACTATTGTTCTCTGCTGAATTTTCTGTGCCTAGATCAGAGTCTGACACACGGAAGGCACTCAGCAGGTAACTGTTTATTGACTCTTGGACGGATGATTCCAGAAAAAGGGGTACCAGACTCTAGAGAAACACTGACAGAAGGAACACCAAGAGGAGAGATTGATACTTGCCTTGACTTCAAGTAAAGAATGTATACTTCGTATTTCTCTGGTATCAGAGGCCAGGATTCTTTCTCACAACTAGGACAGATTGAGTAAGTCAGTGACTGCTCTATTTTCCTAAGTGATAGTTTCTAAGAAGTATCAGCCCCTGAGAATCAATTTATTGAGTTTTGCCTCTAGATCTTGATGGAATTAGGTCTGTGTCACCATTTCATGGGAGAGAAGTCCTCTCAGAAAAAGTGGTCTTATTTATGGAGCCATACCCAGTCCCACCGCAGGTCTCCAAACAGTTCCTCAGATTGCAGCCTGGGTCAGCAACCACTGTTCCTGAATGCCATGTGAACTCTCTGACTCTCAAAACTTGGGAATGAGATATCAGAGATGACCCTGAACAACCCACTAAAATATGAAGTGATCCTTAGGTTTTTCATGGTGTCTCCTGTAGGCAGCTACCAACACGGCACGACACAGCTGCTGAAGACACTCACCTCCCTAGCATCTCTGCTAGATGTTCCACATCAGCCTGTGAGGATCCCGGAGCAGCACCGTCAGCTGGGTGGCGTCTCTGCTGAGGGCCAGGCAAGTGCTATGAAACCTGCAACTGAAGAAACAATTCCACTTCTGCAGATTAGAGGCAGTGGAGTCTTACCTCTAATTTTCTTCATACATTAGTCTGTTAATTAAATGACTTATAGTTTTCAGTGGAAAGCAGAACAGGACTGTTGGAAAAGCAATTGGGTATCTGACACCTATGTGATCTTGCTCAAGTCACCCAGCCCCCTCATACGTCAGTTCTGTCCCCAGCTCTGCTTCTCATTTATAGTGACAGTAAATGCTAGTCCTTGCTTTGTCTGAGAGATGGGCCTCCTGTGCTCCATAAGTATTAATTTGATGGTGATTATCACCTCCCAGTCTTGGTTTCTCTGTTACTATGAAGTTGTTAATATTTGCTACCAGATGGTATTTTCAAAATAACTTGGATAGAAATTGCTATTGAAATGCTAATGATTACCTAGCCTATTCCAGAGGACCAATTCATAACTCAGGGTAAAATCAGAAGACAGCTGAAGTACCCTGGGGGAGGTGAAGAACAAAAATCTCATGGCCTAATATATAAGGACTGAGCAGCTTAACTGTTACCATTTATATACAAGAAAGCACAATGACAACAATATGTTTTTCTTTCTGTTTTTTTTTTTTTTTGGCCATGCCATACAGCTTGTGGCATTTTAGTTCCCCAACCAGAGGTCCAACTCAGGTCCTCAGGAGTGAGAGTTCAGAGCCCTAACCACTGGAACATCAGGGAATTTTCCCAACAATACATATTTTTTAAACTACCAGTTTCTGATGACTAATTTTAAAAGCGAATATTTCTGTGGGAAAAACCACTATGAATGAAAACATAAACCACTGCCAGTTTGGTCCTCAGAGCAGAGCATCAGCACCCTCTGAGAGATTTGGGGTCAGCCCAGACCTTCTTAATCAAAATTATCTAGGTTGGCCCAGTGATTTTAACTCTGAGTTCTCCAGATGATTCTTACACACACTAAAATTCAAGAAGCACTGGAAGTGCAACAGCATCACATATAATAGCACAAGGATCTCAAACTCAAATGCTTATAGAGGCAAAGCCAGTCAGAAATAGTGACTAAGCCTGGTTTGAACTTGTTAACTGGAAAGCACGGTCCCATTTAAAGGAAACAGCTACCATGCAGCTTTGGCTGATGCTATTATCTGAAAATGTGAGTCCATCACTGTCAAACTTCCTAATATTTCAAAGGAAGCCATACGTCTAAACTTTCAAGTAAAAACTGCATCCTGAAATGCTATCAAATAATGAAAAATTTTAACCAATACTCAGGTAGAACAAAAGTTCTGGTCTGAGTATGTATAAGATATTTGAGGAATATCCTAGAAGTCTGTGGGTAATTCACATGAGACAAACAGGAGATGAAGCAGGGAGAAGGAAGAAGATGAGAGAGAGAAAGATTAGAAGCTATAGAGAGAGCCTTGAAGGTAAGAAAGGATTCAGATTTTTCTCTGATGCAATGAGAAGCAATTGGAGGGCTATGAACAGACAAATGGTATAATATAATTTGTATTTATAAAGATTACTCTTATTACCGTTTTTCAGTGGCAAGGCCAGGACCAGCACTAGAGCTCCAGCATCTCACTGCAAGAAAACCTATAGTTGTATACATGAGAAATTCGATCATTTGGTGTTATACACCTCGGCATTAGGTCTGGACAGAAACTATTAATATTAATATAGTGGATTCCTGGAAACTGTCTCTCTAGTTTGTCATGAGCACCCTCAATGATGCCCCGAAATATTCAAGGTGGCCAATTCTATTTTCAGACTCCTCTAATCCTTGCAACTAAACCTGAGTCTCCTTTTCTCTTGCTTGCCACATGGCCAGTGTTGTTCTAGAATTCAGATCTAGGAAAAGTCAAATCTATGTTCCACATGATAATGCTCCATTTTTTACTCAGGTTCATTCAACTTTTCCAGTTTAATATGGTTTTATGTTTCCTCTCAAAGTTCCTTTTAAAGGGAATGCCAAAATTTAAGGATAAATGCCCTGTCAAGTCAGGTCATCACAGAATGAATCAGAATATAAAGTCAGGATATTGTGGTCTTGTCTTATTATGCTATTTACTCCTTTCATGCCTGTTGTTGAGCTTCCCTTGTGGTTCAGCTGGTAAGAATCTGCCTCCAATGTGGGAGACCTGGGTTCGATCCCTGGGTTGGGAAGATCCCCTGGAGAAGGGAAAGGCTACCCACTCCAGCATTCTGGCCTAGAGAATTGGCAGAGTCAGACATGACTGAGCAACTTTCACTTTCACTTCATGCCTGTTGTTAAATCAATTTATTAAGTACTTTTTCTTTCAATATCCAGAAATTTTACAGTAGGTTTTTTGATGCAAGTATAGGATTCTTCATTAATTCCAGCTACATTTAATTTATTAGAGCAATGTTGTCAGCTATAAATTCATTTTGATGTGATTACTGCCCAAAATATTTGTATTCTTCCTAGTTTTGCAATATCTACAATTGTGATAAGCATACCATTTGTGTCTTTTAGTCATTCATATAGTGTTGAATAAGACAAAGGCCATTGACAGGTTTGGGAAATCCTTTAAACCTCATTAAGTCACACTACTGTCCTGTAGCCACAACAGACATTAATTATTTACTGTGGCAATCTTCTCTACAGAACTTGAGCCTGGTTTTAAAGTCCTAAACACAGCACTCTTAGCAGCCACTAATCAATGATATTTAGCACTTGAGATGGCAATAATTTGACGTCCCGAGCTCAGAACAAAGCACAGTGACAAGCTTCAGAGTCACACCTATCATGTTTGCTATTGCATGCTATTAAACTTACTTTGCATTGTGCACTAAGTCTTCTCTCGTCAAGTTCAAAAGTACTAAAAAATAATAATTTTTAACGTTTCAAAAAACATGTTTTGTCTGCTGAAATTTTTTAAATGGAGACTCACCGAACTTCACCAGGGGCCATTTCCTCAGGCTGTCTCCCTCTCCAATCCATTCTCTACATCACCAGCAATTATCTACTTTCACTCATCATCCATTCCATTCAATAAACACATTTTGTGTGTGAGCTCTATTTTCAGGGGATTCACAACATGGTGGAGAGGTCTGACAGAATGTGGTCCACTGAAGAAGGGAATGGCAAGCCACTTCAGTATTCTTGCCTTGAGAACCCCATGAACAGTATGAAAAGGCAAAATGATAGGATAGCAAAAGAGAAACTCCCCAGGTCAATAGGTGCCCAATATGCTACTGGAGATCAGCGGAGAAATAACTCCAGAAAGAATGAAGGGATAGGGCCAAAGCAAAAACAATCCCCAGTTATGGATGTGACTGGTGATAGAAGCAAGATCAGACAGAATGTGGTCCACTGAAGAAGGGAATGGCAAGCCACTTCAGTATTCTTGCCTTGAGAACCCCATGAACAGTATGAAAAGGCAAAATGATAGGATAGCAAAAGAGAAACTCCCCAGGTCAATAGGTGCCCAATATGCTACTGGAGATCAGTGGAGAAATAACTCCAGAAAGAATGAAGGGATAGAGCCAAAGCAAAAACAATCCCCAGTTATGGATGTGACTGGTGATAGAAGCAAGATCCGATGCTGTAAAGAGCAGTATTGCATAGGAACCTGGAATGTCAGGTCCATGAATCAAGGCAAATTGGAAGTGGTCAAACAAGAGATGGCAAGAGTGAACATCGATATTCTAGGAATCAGTGAACCTAAATGGACTGGAATGAGTGAATTTAACTCAGATGACCATTATATCTACTACTGTGGGCAGGAATCTCTCAGAAGAAATGGAGTAGCCATCATGGTCAACAAAAGAGTCCGAAATGCAGTACTTGGATGCAATCTCAAAAATGACAGAATGATCTCTGTTCGTCTCCAAGGCAAACCATTCAATATCACAATTATCCAAATCTAAGAGAGATTAGCTTTGTTTACTGAGAATACATTTGAGGAATCACTTAGAGCATATATTCTTGCTGTAAATATATTTTTTGTTCTTATTTGTGAACATGAAACAATTCTTTGTGGGAGAAATGGAAAAAAGGGTATGGAATTTTCTAGTAATTTGCTAATTTTAGGAAACAAGTACCATGCTGGCAGTTGTAGGAGAATTGTTATCATATATTAACAATATTTATCATAATAAATAGTATATGTTTAGTGTTTTGTAGCTTATAAAGGAGAAATATTAACATAGTAACGATACTTAACAAACAGTATGTGTGAATAGCATTTTATAGCTTATAAAGCACTGGCATACATGCCAATAGAACTCCTTCTATCATGGTCACAGTAACTCTGTGATACAGGCTCAGACTGCATTTTATACATACAAAGTTTAAGGCTTTCACCACTCTGATCTGAATACCTTCTTCGTGGAATGGTTTACCAACTGTTAAACTCCTGATATACTTCTGCATCAATTCACACATAGTTTCAAGCCCTAACCTACTGAGTATTCCCTAACTCCCATAGCCCCAAATTATTTCTCTGGGACTTTCAGCTCTCCACTATTCATCAGTGAAAGTGTTACTATCTAGCTCAGTGGGGAGCTACCAAGATTTAGCTCTAATTCCTGGTTTCCCTTCTGATTGGCTGTTAACCAGGTCATGCTGATTGTTGAATATCTTAAATCACATTATTTAATCACTAATTTTGCATTTATTATCCATCTTTCAAAACTGTTGAAATCTGTCATCTCTGATGTTTTTCTTTCTAGTTCTTTTAGTTTTGGGGGCTTATGCCTTAGAAATCCCAATACTATGATTTCAGTAGAGTGTCAGAAGGGAAAGGAGATAAATTCATTCATTGTATGCTTCATTTAACCATAGTTTGATTAATAATCTTGAAGGATGCTGAAAACATCCATTAGAATGAGGGCTTATATAAAACTGCACTGTGGAACTTTGTTAAGAAGTGTTCCATGAAAAGAAAAAGAACTCTTTGATCCAATAAGTATGAAGTGTCAGGTTAAATGAAGTCAGACTTACTTTTTCTTCTCAGCTTTTTAGTACTTTTCTATGCTATTGTTCATTATTAATTTCCAAACCATTATAAATATATGGTGTGTTTCTCACACGTTTTTCTCCTCAGATTCCTCTTCTCTTTTAAATGGACCATAAAGGTAGTAATAAGGTAGGAATATCTTAAGGTAGTATTTTAAAGTAATATCTTTTAAGGCAGTAATATCTTATCAGGAGCATTATTTTAGAAAGCAAAGCATATTTTGAGGGAGACTTGTGTTGTACCATTTGTAGTCCATTGGGGATCTGACACTTTTGTCTAAAGTTGCTTCTGAACTTAAGAAGCCGGGAACTATATTTCTCAGAATCCTCTTTCTTGTGGAGTCCCAGATTTGAGCTTTCCCATGAAAGGACATATTCTCAAGAGCTGAGCCCTTGAGAACCACAGCTAAGTGGACCCACTTAGAGTCAGTTCATTGGATCTTTCCAGAGATACTATAGAATTGCAGCATCTTCTAGGCAAAATCTTTTATCAGTAGCTTTAGTGTTTTGGGCTGAGACAAGCCCTCTAGTTTTTAGAGGCAGCTTTCTTAACTTTTGATGGAAGTTTCCCTGACCTCTATTCTCCCATTTCTTCTAAGACAAGTATAAGCCTCTAATTCTTTACAAAACCCTTTACATCCATGATTCATAGAGTGGCTTCTGTTTTGCCAGTGAACAACTGATTCAGTACAGATCAAGAGTAAGTGCCAGTGAGTCTATCAGAAAAGTCTGTATAGCTGCCTATTCAAATATTAGAATAATCACTTAGGATTTCATGAAATTTACTCAATGTCAGGAATCCAGTGTTTAGAGTATTTCTCTGTACCTTTCCAACTTGGCCTGACCAGTGTGACCAAAAGTAAAACTGCTTTTCATGTAGGCGAGTCTTTATCCAAGGGTAGCAGTATTATTTAAGTAACCAAGAAATTGGCCAGCCTATGTAAATTTGGCATTAAAAAGGATAATTATCTAATATCCTGCAGATGGCATTTCAAGTTCAGATAAATTAGTAATATTGAATTGGTGAGCTTTTTTTCTAGGAAAAAGATTCTTTCTTGAAAACAGACTATGAGGATTAAACAAAGACTAAAGGGCAAATGCTTCCCTTATAGCTCAGTCAGTAAAGAATCCACCTGTAAGACAAGAGTCTGTCTGCAATGCAGGAGACCCTGCAATGCAGGTTCAATCTCTGGCTTGGGAAGAAAATCCCTGGCCTGGAGAAGGAAATGGTAAATCACTCCAGTATCTTTGCCTGAGAAGTCCTATAGACAGAGGAGCCTGTCAGGCTACGGTCCATGGGGTCATAAGAATTGGATGTGATTAAACCACCACCATGGGGCAAAAATAAAATAAAACCAAAACAACACTTAGAAAAACCCAACAACTTCTTCCCTGTGTCAGGGTAAGTAAACAAGTTCCCTGACTTCTCTCCTTCCATCCATCCATTTCATTCATGTGTTCAATCAGCTTCAACTGAAAGCACTTTCACCTTTAAACTTTGTATATCACAATTACCTTATCTTTTAATAGTTTTGATTCTGGAGATTAGAATTTTGTGTACTGTAAACTCCTATAGGACCAGGATCAGGTCCCTTTTTTCCTTTCTGCAGATACTTGAACATAAGGTAGTTCAGTACTAAACATGCTTCTTTGTGTAGATTTTGGGAGTTGAATGTTGATTTGTCATTTCTGTTTTGTAAGTAAGTAAGTAAGTAAGTAAGTAAAGTCACTCAGTCTTGTCCGACTCTTTGTGACCCCATGGTCTGCAGCCCACCAGGCTCCTCAGTACATGAGATTCTCCAAGCAAGAATACTGGAGTGGGTTGCCATTTCCTTCTCCAGGGGATCTTCTGACACAGGGATCGAACCCGGGTCTCCCGCATTGGAGGCAGACGCTTTAACCTCTGAGCCACCTTTTGTACGTATCTTAATTCTGCTTTACTTGTCTTATGAAAGGTCAAGTGTACATAACTCTGATCAGTTAAATCTATGTTAAATAGCCTCTCACCCACACCAAAGGATGGACAGAACAATTGAGCTGAACATTTAGGTGCTAGTCTTTTGCTTATTTGTTGAATGAGTAATGTGTTTTCTGAACTATCAAATTTATAACATATCATAAAGAATTACACAGTTTGTTTACATGTCAGTCAATCAGTGAGAATGTATTGGACACTTATGATGTGTCTAGCATAGTAATAGTGCCCAGAGAAAGTTGCTCAGTCATGTCTGACTCTTTGCAATCTCATGAACTACACAGTCCATGGAATTCTCCAGGCCAGGGTACTGGAGTGGGTAGCCTTTCCCTTCTCTAGGAGATCTTCCCAACCCAGGGATTGAACTCAGGTCTCCCTCATTGCAGGTGGATTCTTTACCAGCTGAGCCACCAGGGAAGCATTGTAATAATTACATAATGATTTTCACTGTTAATAAGTAATACTATATTTTTAGCTCTCACAGAGAATAAAGTACATGAAAGATTCAGTTCCTTCTCTTAACAGGGAGTCAAAATTATACTGCTCCAAGTGTATGGATGTGAGAGTTGGACTGTAAAGAAGGCTGAGCGCAGAAGAATTGATGCTTTTGAACTGAGGTGTTGGAGAAGACTCTTGAGAGTCCCTTGGACTGCAAGGAGATCCAACCAGTCCATTCTGAAGGAGATCAACCCTGGGATTTCTTTGAAAGGAATGATGCTAAAGCCGAAACTCCAGTACTTTGGCCACCTCATGCGAAATGTTGACTCATTGGAAAAGACTGTGATGCTGGGAGGGATTGGGGGCAGGAGGAGAAGGGGCGACAGAGGATGAGATGGCTGGATGGCATCACTGATTCGATGGACGTGAGTCCGAGTGAACTCCGGGAGTTGGTGATGACAGGGAGGCCTGGCGTGCTGTGACTCATGGAGTCGCAAAGAGTCAGACATGACTGAGCAACTGAACTGAACTGAACTGAGTGAAGTTTTAATGCATATGAGGTCATCATGACTTTTTACATAGATTTTACAGTATTGAAGTACAGTTAATTTACAGTGTGGTATTAGTTTCAGATGTACAGCAAAGTGATTCAGTTATACATATATATATATATCCTATTTTTTAGATTATTTCTATTATAGGTTGTTATAAGATATTGAATATAATTCCCTGTGCTGTATGGTAGGTCCTTGTTATTTACCTATTTTATATATAATGTGTATATATTAATTCCAACCTCTAATTTACCCCTCATCTCCAGCTCCTGACCCTTTGGTAACCATAAGTTTGTTATCTGTGTCCATGAATCTCTTTCTGTTTTGGATATATTTTTTTTTTTTTTAGATTCCATATATAAGTGATATCATATAATGTTTGTCTGACTTACTTCACTTAGTATGATAATTTTTAGGTCCATCCATGCTGCTGCAACTGGCATTGTTTCATTTATTTTATGGCTGCTTACTAGTTCCTTGCCTTTACGTACCACACCTTCTTTAGTCATTCCTTTGTCGGTGAACATTTAAGTTGCTTCCACACTTTGGCTACTGTGGATAGCATTGCCATGAACATTGCGGCACATATATCTTTGCAAATTAGAGTTTTCTTGGGATATATGTCCAGGAGTGCTATTGCTGGATCATATGAAAACTATTTTTTTTTATAAAGGAACCTCCATACTGTTCTGCAGAGTGGCTATCCCAATCTACATTCACACCAACAATGTAGGAGGGTTCCTTTTTGTCCACATCCTCTCCAGCATTTATTATGTGTAGGCACTTTAATGTTGGCTATTCTGATTGGTGTGAGGTGATACCTCTTTGTAGCTTTGATTTGCATTTTTCTAGTAATCAGTGATATTGCCTATCTTTTCAGGTGCCTGTTGGCCATCAGATTTATTTTAATCTAACATGGGGAACATATTTCTCTTCACAGAAATATGTCTGACATTGTTTTCAAGGGTGGCCTGGGAAATTCTGAGACTCAAAATGTGGATGACTTGTGGTAGCTGAAATGCCACAATCCTGAACAAAGAAGAGGCTTTTGCAAGGCCAGAATCCAGTTGTTTGTTCAATTTTCCAAGCACAGAAATATGTTAGCTCTGAAAAACAGGGAGAAATTTGTTTAAAATGCAGTCTAGAAAGAGATTGCAATTTTCCCAAGTTCTCAGTCAGCTTAGGGAGGTTGTTAACAAGACTTTCAGAGTCCTAAACCTCTAATAATCAAGGTTTTCTAGTAAAGCCTGGGATTAGCAAGCCTCATAAATGATGTCTGGCTCAGAGAAGTGGGCCTGACTCTGAATGATTTCTACTTGGTCTTTTTGTTCTTCTAGTCACTCACTATCAAATACACTAATAAGTAAAACAAAACAAAAGAAAGCAGAACTTTCTTCTGTCCATCAGCGGAATAGTTTTGAGCAAAAAGAAGAAAAGGGAGGAACTCATACAGCAGGCAATAAGTTTTATTAAAGGAATATATTTAGGAAGTGTAACATTTATGTAATTTCAGATAATTAATTTGGGGGTTGATTTGAATGGAGAAGTGAAAAAAAAATAAATTTTGAAAGTAGAATTCAAATTAACTTTCATTTATAAAAAATTGATTTTTTACCTCACTTTAAAATAATCTGTTTGTTCCATAAGGTGACATGAACGTATGTAGTTACTAGCTGATATGATTACTAATGAGCACATAAATGATTTTCTGGTTTGCTTATAAATACGTGTTTCTGATTACAGTGAAGAATCTCAGAACACAGATAAATTTGAGAAACTCTGTTACTGAAACTGAAATCAGCAATTCAAAATTGGATGAATAAGTTTAAGAGTGTCAGGATGGTGGCATATTTAGGTATATGACCCTAGAACTTCTCTGTGCTACTCTATGGTGTGTCACATCAGTCAGTGTGTTCAAGGTCTAATGATTCTGTTTCTGTTATCATCACTTTGTCTGTTCATTCATTTTCTTTTATTGCTATGTGGTACTCCATTGCATGAACCTTCACTGTTTCTGTGTCTATTCCCCCAAAAAACAGTGCAGTGAGACTAGCCTGGTACCATTACTCTTGACCCCGGTGATAGAGAAACTGATGACAATTTTCAGGTTCATGATTTATTCATCATTACTCTGAGCAACTTGCTTCACCTATGCTATGCACAGTTGTCACTTAAGAATACAGGGTAATAGTAATAATCTGCTAGGATTGTAGACTGTTTTTGTAGTTGTTGAATTTTAGTATTACACTTTATTTTCCATTCTTCTGTTTTCAAAAATTGGCATTTCAAATAGAAATTTTAGGTAATATTTATGAATCTTTTCAAGATTTCTCCCATAGGTATTTTCTTCATTCATATGGTTAATCCATGTATTTAGATAATAAAGTGGCAAAGAATCCATCCCTCAAGGCTGCTTATAAACTATGGACTATAAAGTGTGTTGAAAGTAGACTCATCTGCTTGTCAGTTGCAAAGGCATATTAAGCCTTCTGTATAATTTATTTCTTTTACTACTCTTGCTTTTCTACTGGGCTTTACACACAAAAAGAACCTGTCTATTATGCCTGTATTTTTTTTAAACAAAAGCATATTAAAAGCTGGGCAGATGTTCCCCGAGAAATGGTCGAAAACCAAGTACCTTGTAGAGGTAAATGGTGATAAAGATTCATATTTTCTGTTAACTGAGTTAGGAATAGAAGAGACTAAGCCCAGAATCAGTGTGTCTTTTTCTGGGACAAGACATGGTCAAGGCTGTATATTGTCACACTGCTTATTTAACTTACATGCAGAGTATATCATGAGAAATGCTGGACTGGAAGAAACACAAGATGGAAACAAGATTGCTAGGAGAAATATCAATAACCTCAGATATGTGGATGACACCATCCTTATTGCAGAAAGTGAAGAAAAACTAAAAAGCCTCTTGATGAAAGTAAAAGAGGAGAGTGAAAAAGGTGGCTTAAAGCTCAAATTCAGAAAATGAAGATCACAGCATCTGGTCCCATCACTTCATGGGAAATAGATGGGGAAACAGTGGAAACAGTGTCAGACTTTATTTTTGGGGGCTCCAAAATAGCTGCAGATGGTGACTGCAGCCATGAAATTAAAAGACGCTTACTCCTCAGAAGAAAAGTTATGACCAACCTAGATAGTATATTCAAAAGCAGAGACATTACTTTGCCGACTAAGGTCCATCTAGTCAAGGCTATGGTTTTTCCTGTGGTCATGTATGGATGTGAGAGTTGGACTGTGAAGAAGGCTGAGCGCAGAAGAATTGATGCTTTTGAACTGTGGTGTTGGAGAAGACTTTTGAGAGTCCCTTGGACTGCAAGGAGACCCAACCAGTCCATTCTGAAGGAGATCAGCCCTGGGATTTCGTTGGAGGGAATGATCCCAAAGCTGAAGCTCCAGTACTTTGGCCACCTCATGCGAAGAGTCGACTCATTGAAAAAGACTCTGATGCTGGGAGGGATTGGGGGCAGGAGGAGAAGGGGATGACAGAGGATGAGATAGCTGGATGGCATCACCGACTTGATGGATGTGAGTTTGAGTGAACTCTGGAAGTTGGTGATGGACAGGAAGGTCTGGCGTGCAAGTCATGGGGTCGCAAAGAGTTGGACATGACTGAGTGACTGAACTGAACTGAAGGAGTTATGTTTGCTAAGTAATTTCCCAACCCAGGAATCGAACCTGGATCTCCTTACTTGTAGGCAGATTCTTTACCATCTGAGTCATCAGGAAAGTTACTCAAGTTATAAAGATATAAAAGGAAACTAACATCTGAAAACTGACATCAAAAAATTTGTTGACTAGTTACGGAGAAAAAAAAATCATTTTCATTCATTTATTCATCCATTTTCTCACTCTTCAGATAACAAAACTGTCTTTTAATGTATTGCTTCTAATGTATTAGGAATCATAATACATGTTGAAGATGGAGTTGAAATAATGAACAAATAAGCAGTACAAATTATAAGAACTTTCAAAGTTCATTCAAGTTGAGCTGTGAAAGGATACACAGAGAATAGGAGAATGAATTTTTGAAAGAAAACATCATTATATTGAATAGCCACGGTGGATTATATTTTTGTTTGATTTTTTTTCTTCTCACTTCCTTGTTCTAGATGAACCCAGGAAAAGGAGTGGCATAGAAAACTAAGTTAAAAAAATGAGTAAGAAGCTTTAATCAGTCTGTCTTTGCTGTGGAGGAGCTGTTTCATGTATAAGGGATTCGTTATGCGGTACAGAATCTGGTTGACTTTGTAAGAGGATGGAAGCAGCAATTGTCACATCTCCACTCCCCTCTCAACTTTTCCTCTTTTTTGACTAAATGGAGCTATTTGTTTATGCTCATCTGCTAGAATTTAACAGCTAGGAATACGGTAGGACATCAGCAGTTTTGCCCTGGCAAAGAGCATTCTGTGAGTGACCCTGCTGATACACTTGTGCTGTCCTAACTGTAGCACAGCTTGCATTTGTCACAGGCGAATGGGCTCAATTAGCAAGAGAGAGAGTGTGTTTCAACCGTTAAAAAAAATAAAAGGCAAACAAGGAAGAAAACATTTCCTGTTTATGAGTTCTGAAAGAGAGGTGACATTGTAGCATATAATTTTTTTCCTTTGGGTTTTACAAAGAAAGCAACTAAAGCAAGAAAACACAACATTATTTAACATTGACAAAGTTATTTGAAACAAAGCTGCAGAGCAGAATTCTCAAAGGGCGTTAATGAGGAGTACGATTTTCTGTGGGTATTACTGTTCTTATATGTTTTGAACTTCCACACCTCCCTGTTTTGCTTATTAAACTCTCAGGGGAAATATTAGGCATTTCCTGTGATGTATATAATGAAGCAGATAACTCCAGTTTTGTCTGAACTTATGCAGTTTTGCAAGAGGCATTATTTCTTTCAGCTTATAGGATAGTATTTAGTACAATAAAAAAATAAAGTTTTTAGATAGTATCGTGGTGGGTTGAATGAAAGTTTTAGCCTGCTCACTAACTGATTAGGTGAGCTTGTGTGCCTTAACTACTACAGTGATGAGTAGACATTCTCAAAGTTGTGAACCAAATTTCATAGAACCATGGAAGCAGCATGATGGACACCTCAATATTAGAAAAGGGGATAAATTAGCTTTTAAAATGAAAATCTTACAATACATATGTCTCAAGAAGAGTTGAGTATTAAACTTATAGTTAAATCATGAAAAAAAAAACAACAACGAAGAATCAGTGTTCTAGAGAGTGGTAGAGAAATAGATAAAAGGGAAAAGGAAAAGATTTGAAAATAGAGACTGTAGAATTACCTTCCAAGGAGAAGTATCCAGATTTCCTTGCTTCTCTGCAAACTCTAGTTCATGTATTCATTTATTTACTAATTTAATATATAAGTCTTCAGGTAACTCTTCATAAGTGTCAGGAAGCAGAGTAGGTGTTGATGCCATGATATAAAAGATTTCAGTTTAGTTCAATTGCTCAGTCATGTCTGACTCTTTGTGACCCCATAGATTGCAACATGACAGGCCTCCCTGTCCATCGCTAACTCCCAGAGCTTGCTCAAACTCGTGTTCATCGAGTCGGTGATGCCATCCAACCATCTTATCCTCTGTTGTCCCCTTCTCCTTCTGCCTTCAATCATTCTGAGCATCAGGGTCTTTTCCAATGAGTCAGTTCATTACATCAGGTGGCCAAAATATTGGCATTTCAGCTTCAGCATCAATCCTTCCAATGATTATTCAGGACTGATTTCCTTTAGGATCAACTGGTTTGATCTCTCTGCTGTCCAAGGGACTCTCAAGTCTTCTCCAACACCACAGTTCAAAAGCATCAATTCTTCAACATTCAGCTTTCTTTATGGTCCAACTCTCATATCCATACATAACTACTGGGAAAACCATAGCTTTGACTAGATAGGCCTTTGTTGGCAAACTAATGTCTCTGCTTTTTAATATGCTATCTAGGTTGGTCATAACTTTCTTTCCAAAGAGCAAGTGTTTTTTAATTTCATCGCTGCATTCACCATCTGCAGTGATTTTGGAGCCAAGAAAATAAGTCTGTCACTGTTTCCATAAAAGACACAGATCTGTACCAAGATATGTTGATCTAACAAAAAATACAGACTTGTACAAATGTTGATCTAATAGCAGATATAGATGTTTAAACAAAGAAATGAAGATAAGGTTAAGAGAGGTTGGATTCTAAAGGTATATAAGGAACAGAAATGACAGTAAATAACTTTGCCTAGATCTAAACTATGTGTAGTGTTGAGCAAGAGACACCTTCCACTGTGTGAAGGACAGTGAAAAGCTTAATTCCTGCCACCAACAGTAGCAAGTCCCCAGACATCAACTCACTGCATGGTTTGCAGGTATTGGGATAAGAAAGACACAACTCACACAGGCACTATATGGAACAATGTTACTCACAAGGAGAAGAGGTGGAGCAAGATCATCTTCAACTGATCCATTCCCCAAGGCTAGTGGGTCTCCCCCAACATGGGGATGGTCTGCACGCACACCTCTGACCCCATTTTCTCCCACCTGTTGCGAACAGATGGAGTAGTGGGGTTTGCCAGTTCCTTTATGACACACACACTTACGCAGAGGTACACATCAAGCCTGGAATGGGGAAAAATATTTCCTAGCAAACAGACATGTCCAGCACAGGCTGTGAAGGCTGCTTATCTCTTTGTAAGGAAATGTTGCAGGTCCAAGGCTGCTCTGTACTGCTGTGCCAGGGATGATCAGCCAGAGATGATCAGGTACATGACTACCTTCCCCAACAAGTAGAGACTTGTTTGGCAGAAAACGTGGAGAAGAGATTTTAGATAAAGGGAACAGCATATACAAAATCATAGGAGAGTGGAATTGCATAGCCCGTTTGTTTGGGGGTCTGTATATGGTAATTATTTATGGGAAACCACATATAAAGTATATTAAACAAATCTTAAAAATTACTTCAAAAAAACAATGTCAGGATAGAAAAACAAGGGCCAATGTGTAAGGCATTTGGTCTTGTAAGGTTAATAACATTAAGTTAAATTTTTGGTTATCTGATAGTCAAACAAATGGAGCAATGTTACAGTGATATAACTGTTCTTCTAAGAGAAAATCACAATTTGTTCAGAGGAAAAAAACCTTTTGCTCAAGGAAGAAGGAGTCGGCATCTCTGTTTTTTTTTTTTTTTTTTCTTTTTTTTAATCTATTGGTCTGATTGTTTTTTTATTGCTTCTCTTACCGAGTCTGAATGGTAGAATGTCGATTGTTTGGTCTTCTTCTTACCATAGAGAGTGGTGCATGTGACCAAACTAACCATATAATTTCTTTCAGGAATTTGATTTTTAAAATATACAGAATATGAGTGGCTCATCCAACATCCTAATTAATTCCACGTCAGAATCAGAAAGTGACTCTTCAATGGTGTATGCTGTAAAGATCCCCAGAATCATCTTTCCTGAGATTTGGCTACTCAGCTTTTTTAAAAATTCTGTGATCTTCCCACTGTAATTCTAGTAAGCAGCCTCCTCCCCAACTTCTTTCTTTACTAGAGTTAGTGTGTTTTACTTTGAATGAAAGATCACGAACCTTCTGAATCAGAAACAAATGACTTCACTACTCATGACAAAGAAGCATCATGAATGCCATACTTGTGTCAGTTCACTTTGCCTCCCAAATCCCACAAATGCAGCATGTAGACACCTCAGTAGATACTGCAGAGTGGTTGTATGCTATAGCTGAGTCACCCTATTTTAGGGAACCTGAAACTTGTATAATAGGCAGTAAATGAACTTGCCTCTGCTCTGGAGGGAGACTTTGTCTTCCAAGGCTGTTCATTATACACAATGGAATATTATTCAGCCATTAAAAAGAATACATTTGAATCAGTTCTAATGAGGTGGATGAAACTGGAGCCTATTATACAGAGTGAAGTAAGCCGGAAAGAAAAACACCAATAGAGTATACTAATGCATATATATGGAATTTAGAAAGATGGTAATGATAACCCTGTATGCAAGACAGCAAAAGAGATACAGATGTATAGAACAGTCTTTTGGACTCTGTGGGAGAGGGCGAGGGTGGGATGATTGGGAGAATGGCATTGAAACATGTATAATATCATATATGAAATGAATCACCAGTCCAGGTTTGATGCATGATACTGGATGCTTGGGGCTAGTGCACTGGGATGACCCAGAGGGATGGTACGGAGAGGGAGGAGGGAGGAGGGTTCAGGATGGGGAACACGTGTATACCTGTGGTGGATTCATGTTGATGTATGGCAAAACCAATACAATATTGTAATTAACCTCCAATTAAAATAAATAAATTCATATTAAAAAATGCAGTATAGTGTTGAGTGCCATTTAAAGAGAATACAGATAAAGTGTATCCTTGAAGAGTTTATAGAAGAGTTCCTTCTGATGATATCAGGATGAAACTTTTGAAAAATGTGTGGAATTTTTATGCCTAGAAATTGAATGTAGGTGTAAGGGGAGGGAAAGAGTATCCAGGTTACAGGAAATATATGAACAATGACAAGAAGGGAGGGAAACACAGTGTATGAAGAACAAGTGGTTGTGCTTTGCTCTAGAATATTGTCTGTAAAGATAAGAGGACTTTGAATGTCAGATGTAGAACCTAGGGTATTCACAGTGTGATCAAAGAAAATCATGGCTTTGGGAAAAAAACATGCGATGGTAAAAACTCGATGAGAACATGATAAAATTTAAGATAGAAACTTAAACAGAATGGCCAGTCTTACTACACTCTTGTCTTCCGATGGGAACCCCAAACCTGAGAGGCAGTGCGGTGCCCCTGCCCCAGACCCCTCCGTTCCTCACACGTCTTCTTAGATCTTCACTTCTTCCCTATGTTGGTCCACGTGAGACTGACCTCTGTGGGTCACACAGCCTGCCTTTTCTTAAAGGCCAGGTAAAGCACAAGTCTTGCTTACTTTCTTTCCTTCTCTTGGAATTAAATGTAGTACCAGTTAAGATGGGGTGTCTGGCTTCATCTTTAACTGCAGCCCAGGTTTCTGGTAAATGTATTGTCAAGTAGTAACTTTCGGTTTTCAAAACTGAAGAATAGTTAATATACAATATCAGGTCGTTTCATTGTATACTGCATAATGATTTGATAATTACATATAGAATGAAATAATCACCATGGTGAGACTAGTTACCATCTCTTCCAATACAAAGTTATTATAATATTATTGACAATATTGTTATGCTGTGTAGCATATCCCTGTAACTTGTTTATTTAACTAGAGATTTGTACCTGTTATTTCCCTTTACTGATTTCATCCGCTCAACCCCCTTCCTCTCTGTGTCTGTTAGTCTGTTTTTATTTGGTTTTGTTTGTATTTTAGATTCTGAATATAAATGAGATCACGTGGTATTTATCTTTCTCATTTTACTTAGCATAATACACTTTAGATCCACCCATGTTATTGCAAATGGCAAGGTTTCTTTTTTATATCTGTGAAATATTCCATTGTGAATATATGTACCACACCTTCTTTATACATTTGTCTACTGATGAATGTTTTGATATGATATCTTGATATTTTGATTATTATAAATAATGTTGCGGTAGACATAGGGATGCATATATCCTTTGAATTAGTATTTTTTTCTTTGGGTGAGTACCAAGAAGTGAAATTCCTGGAACATATGGCAGTTTGATTTTGATTATTTTGAGGAACTTCCATACAGTTTTCTGTACTGGCTGTACCAATTTATAGTCTTACCAACATGATATTGTACTTGAGGTTTCCCTTTTCTCTACATCTTCACCAATACTTGTTATTTGTTATCTTTTTGATGATGGTTATTCTGACAGGGATGAGGTGGTATCTCATTGTGCTTTTGATTTGCATTTCCATGATGGTGAGTGATGTTAAGCATGTTTTTCTGTGTCTGTTGGCTATCTGTACATCTTTGAAAAAATGTCTCTTTGGGACCTCTGCTCATTATTCATTTGGGTTGTTTGTTTTTTGTTGTTAAGTTTTGAGAGAGTTTTTTTTTTTTTTGTATATTTTGTATATTAACCCCTTATCCAATATATTGTTTGCAAATACTCTCGTTCAGTAGGCTGCTTTTTCCTTTAGCTGATGGTTTCCATCCTCTTCAGAAACTTTTTGATTTGATGTAGTCCCATTTGTATATTTTTGCTTTTGTTGCCCTTGCCTGAGGAAACAGGCCTGCTAGTGAGTGGCATTAGGTCCCTGTGCTAATAGGTTAGAAGGAGGACTCCAGAATAGTGCTCCTGTGGCCTCTTGGCAGAAGGAGCTCCCCAAAGTGGTTGCCACCAGTATTTATGTCCCCTGTGGAAGTCCCAGTTGCCTCTTGCTTCTCTGGGGTGCTCTCCAGGATCAGCAAGTGAGTTTGACCCAGGTTTCTTTCAAACTGGAGCTTCCCCCATGGCTCAGTGGGTAAAGAATCTGCCTGCAATGCAGGAGACACAGGAAACATGAGTTTGATTCCTGGGTCGGGAAGATGCCCTGGAGAAGGAAATGGTAACACACCCAGTATTCTTGCCTGAAAAATCCCATGGACAGAGGTGCCTGACTGGCTATACTCCATGGGGTCACAAATTGTTGGACATGACTAAGCCTTTGTGCTGGGATTCCAATCTCTGATTTTGCATGCCCCTTTTAAGAGCAAGTCTTCCTCCATAGTTCAGTTGGTAAAGAATCCACCTGTAATGCAGGAGACCCTGGTTGATTCCTGGGTCAGGAAGATCTGCTGGAGAATGGTTAGGCTACCCACTCCAGTATTCTTGGGCTTCCCTTGTGGTTCAGTTGGTAAAGAATTTGCCTACAATGTGGAAGACCTGGGTTCAGTCCCTGGGTTGGGAAGATCCCCTGGAGAAGGGAAAGGCTACCCATTCCAGTATTCTGTCCATGGGGTCACAAAGAGAATACAGTCCATGGGGTGGCAAAGAATTGGGCATGGCTGAGTGACTTTCACTTTCATTTTAAGAGAAAAACGTCTGTTTCCTACAGCCCTCCAGCTCCCCAGCAAGCAAACCCTGCTGGCCTTCAAAGTCACACATCTGGGGACTATATTCCTGGTGCAGGATCTTCGGGCTGGGAGTCCAAAGTGGAGCTCAGACCTGTTGCTTCTTGGAGAGAACCTCTCTACTTGGCCTATCCTCCCATTTGTGGATTGCCTGTGACCACTGGTGATGAGAGTCTTGACTGTACTGTGTCCTTCTCCTGGTCTCGTTGCGGCCTCTTCTTTATATTTTTAGTTGTGGAAAGTCTTTTCTGCTAGTTTTCATGTTGTTTTTGTAGATAGTTGCTCTGTAAACAGTTGTAATTTTGTTGTGCTCATGAGAGGAAGTGAGCTCAGGGCCTTCCTACTCTTCCTCTTGGCCACTCCTCTCCTATTAATTTTCATATGAAGTATCTTGGAGATACACATATTGATCTATAAACTGCCTTTTGATTATTACATGGATATATTCTTATGTGATAAAGAAATAGAACAACACATACTTGATATACGGAAATATATATTTTTTTCTATTGCCATCATAAACTAAACACTGCAAATCTGATCCACTTAAATGAAGGGCAGTTATTAAGCAAAGAAACAATCAACATTTTGTTTAGTGTAACACTTACTCCCCAATAATGAAATTTTTTCATCTTATTTATAAATCACAAAGTAAAGAAATATGATTTATGCATATAATATCTCATTCCTGAGGATCAGTGGCAAAAAGGAACATCATCATTCAGAAACCAAACACGTTTTGTTCCCTCACAGGTATAAAATTCTGGCCAAGAACTGCAAAGCCTTTAATAATAACTCCTGTGGATGAATCCTGTATAATAAGTATCCAGGATCCTTGGAATTTCAATGAGTCTAAAAGAAGTGAAGTCATGAACTTGGACCTTCATGATGTATAGAGATATCTAGACTTTCAGTACAGCCTTTGGGGAAGAGTATTATAGGATTGAAGCTGTCAGAAGAGATCAGGCACTGCCTAATGAATGAAAAAGCTCTGCTAAAGCTGACACAGATTAAGTATCTAGGAACAGTACACTCTTCCACAGTAACTTGAGCCAAAAATAGTTAGCCGAGGTAGATAATATAAAGACAGTAAAGGCAAAGTGAAACTGGCTAATAACAATTGGAACTTTTTTATTATCACCAGCTATTTTTGAGTAGCCACTTGAATAATGTGCATGGGTTGCAAATAATGAAATTGCACTCTCCTTTCTTTAGATGATGAGACAATCCAGTTAGGCTTCTAACATCCTGCAATATATCAACAAAAAGAATAAAGTCCCATACTAGAGTTCAGAGGAAAGCAATCCTGTATCTCGTTGTGAGGGCAAATCAAGAATCAGACTCTGGTATTTATACCTATTTTTTCTCAGTGTAGTATCCTTTTCTGTTCTCTGGAAAGATAACACCCTTTTCTGAGGAACTTATATTTCTCCACACATTAGATTTAAAGTGAAACTGCTACTTAGTGAATTTGCCCATTCTAATCACCCTCAGAATCATCGGAGAGTGAATTTGACCCTATTTTTTTTTAATTAATTTTTATTTTTTTAGTTTGTTTTTATTTTTTTAGTTTGTTTTGCTTTACAATACTGTATTCGTTTTGCTATTTTTTTTCTGATCGCAGTGACTGAACTAGTCAGAAATCTTTCTGAGCCAGTTGGAATCTTCCTGGGATTTTATATGTAAAAGTTGGGTGAAAGAAATGTCTTTTCTTCTTCATTATAATCTAGAAAATTATATATAATCTAGATATCATGTTGGAGTTACTTCTGGGCATACACCACCCATCTGTTCTCATGTTGGAAGCCATCTGAAGCAGGAGAAAATAGTCAGAAGTCAGAAAGCAGCAGGATGAGAGGGTGAAGGATCAGAGAGCATCATTTAGGTCCTTGGACTCATACTGTCCTTCCCAGTTATATAAGCCAGTACCTTTCCCTTTTTTTCATAAGCTAGTTTGTGTTGAGTCATAACATATATTCAGCGATCCATTAATAGCTTAATTGCACTTATGATGAGTGATGCAGAAGTTAGAAGAGGTAGCATGCAATGATTTGATATTGTGCACGATCTATATAGGCTGGATGAAAGTTTCTCTGAAACAAAGAAAATGTTTGAACCATCTTAAGACCTAAGAGGATTTTAAAGCTGATTGTTTTTAAGTGCTTTATTAATAGATGGGTAGAGTAATGGAGGATCAGCCCATCTCCAATAGTCAATAAAAGACCTGAAATCCAAAACTTCTACTTGTAGCTCAATGATGTTTTCTCCTCCTTTGCTCTGCAAGTGATGAATTTCAACATCATCTAAGAAACTATGTTGGTACTGCAATCTTCAGTTATGACTGGAACAAATAGATCATGATAAATTCAGCATTTAGATTACCGAAGGGCAGAAACAGATAAAGTATTCTTTACTTGACTTGTCTTAAATTTAGGACAACAGGAGAGTAAAGGAAACATGTTTTGATGGAAAAAAAATACCTGGAGTTTAAATATTTGTTTTAGTTGCAATATGTATATGGCATTCACCTTTTCTGATGTTTAACTCATCAGCAATTCAATCCATCCCATTGTTTCTATTAGAAGCTGTGATGACTAATAGACTATATTGTCCGTAGAAGGCTCTGCTAGTTTTTGGATTGCTGAACTTCAGTGTCATCTCAGTCAGTCAGTCAGATTAAGGGAGAAGGAGTCCCTTAATAATGTTGAGCCAGTATAATGTACTTATTAAAGTAAATTGAAAACTCACAGTTTGGTTCTCTGGAGATAGGTGGTTGAAATGTGAGAGATGTAACACAAAAACTGACTACAGACAGTGTTTAAAAGACTTTCACAGAAAACAGATTTTAATCACCACGGAGTATTGCTGTGTTAAAAATGGATTTTTATCAAATGGTTATATGCACCCTCATATGATTGGGGATAATTAACAGGACCTCAATATTCTCTGTCAAATTGGTTGTTGAAATAATAGACTTAGGAATTAGTTGACAAAAAGCATGACTCTCTCTTACCACCATCATATCATTTTCTTCTAAATGGATGGTCACCAGCCTCTCCTATCCCATTCTTAATATATGTATTAAGTTGCTTCAGTTGTGTCCGAATCTTTGCGACCCCACGGACTGTAGCTTGCCATGCTCCTCTGTCCATGGGATTCTCCAGGCAGGAATACTGAAGTGAGTTTTCATTTCTTCTCCAAGCCCTAACATAGACAGGGATAAAGTACCTAAGTGTGACATGAGCCAGGGTGGCAGACGTAGACAGCTGGAGTAAGAGCATGAGTGCGGAATCCAGAGCTTCCACTCTCACTCTCACCAGTGCCTCTTGGGCTATCTCTACATAGAACAGAAAACATGCAGGAGGAAGAAACTTCTTTTTTTTCGTTGCTTTAGAGAGGAGGCAAATAGATAAGAATTATTTTTTTTTTTAAACTTAAATAAAATGGTCTGGGTAGAATATAGGAAAGAGAGAGCAAGCTGGGAGATATTTAGTGGCTGAAAGGAATTTTACCCATTAGAAACATGAAATTCATCCTTGATGTGTCTCTGATTATCTCCGGTTCCGTTCAGTTCAGTTACTCAGTTGTCTCTGACTCTCTGCAACCTCATGAACCACAGCACGCCAGGTCTACCAGTCCATCACCAACTACCGGAGTCTACCCAAACCCATGTCCATTGAGTCGGTGATGCCATCCAACCATCTCATCCTCTGTCGTCCCCTTCTCCTCCCACCCTCAATCTTTTCCAGCATCAGGGTCTTTTCAAATGAGTCAACTCTTTGCATGAGGTGGCCAAAGTATTGGAGTTTAAACTTTAGTATCAGTCCTTCCAATGAACACCCAGGACTCATCTCCTTGAGGATTGACTGGTTGGATCTCCTTGAAGTCCAAGGGACTCTCAAGAGTCTTCTCCTACACCACAGTTCAAAAGCATCAATTCTTTGGTGCTCAGCTTTCTTTATAGTCCAACTCACATCCATACATGACTACTGGAAAAACCATAGCTTTAACTAGGTAGGCATTTGTGGACAAAGTAATGTCTCTGCTTTTTAATGTGCTGTCTAGGTTGGTCATAACTTTCCTTCCAAAGCGTAAGTGTCTTTTAATTTCATGGCTGCAATCGCCATCTGCAGTGATTTCAGAGCCCCCCAAAATAAAGTCAGCCACTGGTTCCCCATCTATTTGCCATGGAGTGATGGGACTGGAGACCATGACTTAGTTTTCTGAATGTTGAGCTTTAGCCCAACTTTTTCACTCTTCTTCTTGACTTTCATCAAGAGGCTCTTTAGTTCTTCACTTTCTTCCATAAGGGTTGTGTCATCTGCATATCTGAGGTTATTAATATTTCTCCCGGCAATCTTGATTCCAACTTGTGCTTCCTCCAGCCTAGCATTTCTCATGATGTACTCTGCATATAAATTAAATAAGCAGGGTGGCAATATACAGCCTTGATGTACTCCTTTTCCTATTTGGAACCGGTCTGTTGTTATCTCTTACATTTAATTTATAATTAAGTTCTGTCAGTTTTCTCTTAATCCTCTCAAATCTGTCCATTTCTTTGCACCTGAAATCACCCAGTCTTCTACTAAGCCACCTTCTCTCTTACCTAGACAGCAACTGGAGCCTCTTGACTCTTTTTTTCCTGTTTCCACTCCTGTCCCCCTACAGTCGGCAGTTACGTGTTGGCGCTGCCTTGTTCAAACTCTCAATGAGCCAGTTGTGTACATCACTTTCCAATTTCACCTTTAGTGACACATTGGCAACTTTAAATTGATCATAGTGGGAATATTTACACACAGAAATTGGATTATGTTATAAATTGGGGCTCATAAATATGTATTTTATAGATAGCTAGTTGTTAAACATTTACTGGCACACCACTGACTACAATGAGGCATATTCTCCCATACAGCTGGAAAATGATATTTTAAAAACATAAATTACATCATGTCTGTCATCCTCCTGCTTTAAAGTCTATGTGTGCATGCTCAGTTGCTTCAATTGTGTCTGACTCTTTGCAACCCTATGGACTGTAGCCCGCCAGGCTCCTCTGTCCATGGTATTCTCCAGGCAAGAATACTGGAGTGGGTTGCCATGCCCTCCTCTAGGGGATTTTCCTGACCCAGGGATCCTGCATGAGTCTCTTTCATCTGTATTGGCAGGTGGGTTCTTAACCACTAGCGCCACCTGGGAAGACCTTAAAGTCTGTAGTGGTATCCTGTAAAATCCAGTTTACTTACTGGGTTCTCTGGACCCTGAGATATTATGACCTCAGCCTAACCTGTGGCTTTGTTGTCTCCAGCAGCCCTCTTGTCCCCTTTCTGTCTTGCCAGCATACCATGGTCTTTGCATGCTACGTCTGCTCTTTTGGATTTTCACATAACTGAATTATTCTCCTTCAGGTCTCAGGATAAAATTTGCTTCCTCAGAGGGGTCTTCCATGACCATCCAATCTTTGTATTTGTTTGTTTTCTCTTCTTCATAATACTTACTATATAAAATGTTATGTAAGACCTTAAAGTCTGTAGTGGTATCCTGTAAAATCCAGATTACTTACTGGGTTCTCTGGACCCTGAGATATTATGACCTCAGCCTAACCTGTGGCTTTGTTGTCTCCAGCAGCCCTCTTGTCTCCTTTCTGTCTTGCCAGCATACCATGGTCTTTGCATGCTACGTCTACTCTTCTGGATTTTCACATAACTGAATTATTCTCCTTCAGGTCTCAGGATAAAATTTGCTTCCTCAGAGGGGTCTTCCATGACCATCCAATCTTTGTATTAGTTTGTTTTCTCTTCTTCATAATACTTACTATATAAAATGTTATGTATTTCTTTTCTATCTCCCCAATTATATAAACAATGGTCATGCTTGTTAGTTCCTCTTGCTGCATTCCCAGTACCTAAAAAGTGGCCTGGTTCAAGGTAACAGTTCAACGATCTATTGAATTAATTGGCTGAATGCATGCAATTCACAACTGTGCAACACAGCATCTCACAAAACTATTCATTTGAATATATAAGTGAATGAGTCATTAAATATAGTAAGTGAAGAACTAACAATTGAAGTCTTCTTTGATTGTCATCCCATTCTCTACCTATGTATCTGTCAAATCCTGAAGAGCAGAAGTCATGTCCAGCAATAATAGAGAGATATTTATGATCTGAAGCTCAGGAAGTGTCTCTCAGTTTTCTGGAAGAAGATCTGAAAATAGCTTTAGAGCTTTAATCTCATGTTATTGATTCTGCCGACTTGATGTTGTAGAGGCTGAAATCATCTGTGCCCTGAAATTTAGACTATTTTATTCCTAAAACATTATTTTTTAAAAAACTCTCTTTTAATTTGGACTTAAGAGATGAGATCTCAAAACACCCTCCCTTTATTTTACAGAGTATTTGTTTATTATAAGCATTTAGAATCTCCATAAGATTTCCTGACATTCATGCCATTTTGACTGCTTCTACTCCAGTACTCTTGCCTGGAAAATCCCATGGACGGAGGAGCCTGGTAGGTTGCAGTCCATGGGGTCACTAAGAGTTGGACACGACTGAGTGACTTCACTTTCACTTCACTTTCATGCATTGGAGAAGGAAATGGCAACCCACTCCAGTGTTCTTGCCTCGAGAATCCCAGAGATGGCGGAGCCTGATGGGCTGCCGTCTCTGGGGTCACACAGAGTCGGACACGACTGAAGCGACTTAGCAGCAGCAGTAGCAGCAGCAAGTTTGACAAAAACAGAAAATGAGAATGATGACAAGTTTTGGAATTGATATGCCCTGTCCTGTAAGCGATCTAGATACGCAGAGGTTGCACCAGCATCTGGGAAATGACTCTCTTCCCCCACTCTAAAGTGCATCCCCAACACTGGCCACTTCTCTGCCTGGAGTGCTCACCCTCTCGGGCACTGCTAGCTCACTGCTCCTCCCTTAGGAGGGTGTCCTTCTGACCTGCAATTTTAGCAGCCTCACTCTCCACTGCCACCTGCCATCTTCACACTGAAGAAGTAAACTCTACACCCTCAGGGTACTTGCTGCTCCTCTTGCCTGGAGACCAAGGATGGTGCCACTTCATTTCCACTGATTTTAATATGAAAAGCCTCTGACGCTGAGGTCCCTGGAGGCTACCACAGAACTAGACGTTATTAATGCCATTTCCACTGTTCAGAAATCACAAAATAGAACAAGAAACATCTTCTTTGTAACAGATAGCATTCTAGTATTTAGCTTAAAGTTCTGCAGAAAGTATTAAACATGTTCAGACTTTTCTGAAAATTTTCCAGTGATATTGATCAACTTTTCTAATTGGGATACAGACCAGAGTTAGCAAGACTTTGGCATATTAAGCATGTTTCTTTATATATCTGGTCACTTATTTCTCCTAGTGCTATGCCTTTGAAATGAAAGTCATGACAAGAGACTTCAACTTCTAAATCCCTAAAAGTTAGTGCTCAGTATTAAGTGCTCTAGGTTTCACTGGTGGTGCAGATGGTAAAGAATCTGCCCACAATGTGGGAGGCCTGGGTTCAATCTCTGGGTTTGGAAGATCTCCTGGAGAAGAGAATGGCAATGCATTCCAGCATTCTTGCCTGGAGAATTCCATGGACAGAGGAGCCTGGCGGGCTGCAGTCCATGGGGTGGCAAAGATATGACTGAACAACTAACACACACACACACACACACACACACACACACAGTGCTCATGCATCCAGACATTGCCTACCAGGGAAGCTAGAATATCAGTTTCAGGCTTTTTCAAGTTCAATTATCTTTTCCTATATTTCTGTTTAAAGGTAACAGTAATAACAAGTGCTTAGATAGTATTTACTATAATGCCAGTCCATTTAAGTGTTCTGCATGGATTTATTTTATCCTCCCAGTAACTCTATTATTCCTATTTGCAGGTTGGAAACCCATGAACTGTAGAATTTAAGTAGTTTGCACAAAGTCACACAATTAGCAGATGCGGTAGCTGTAATTTGAACCTGATAGTTGGGATTCAAAGCTACTGCTCCCCTGTTAATCTCTATACAGTCTCGCCTCTCAAAAGTTCCCCATGGTACCCAGTGAAAAATAAAGGGAAAATTGCAGATGCTTACGCTTCTGTACTCTTACAGCTTAGATGTAAGGGAGGTTGTTTGTAGTTTTAGGAACCAAGAATACAATGGAAAAATCTTCCCACTTTAAATAAAAGGACCAGGATTCTACTCTTTTGGGAGGCACAGGGATTCTACTGATGATGTATCTACTGACTTACCTTCTGAGCTGTTTAATGAATGGGTAGGTTATTAAGCTGTGAAGTGACAGGCTAGACTAGAACTGTGTTCAAACTCTGTTCCTATCCATCTTGGAACTCTGCGGAGGGGTGGCTGGCTGGTTTTAAGGTAGAGGAGTGGCAAGGATACAGAATTCCTTGTTGGCACAGAGAAATTTGCCTTTCTTTTCCCTTTTGTCCTGTTTTACCTTGTTGAATTGGTTCAAAATAGGTCTTGAAGAAGGCAGGATTAAACTTTGAAGCCATTTTCTTCTGATTCCTTCAAGCAGTCTGGCCTTACTTTCCTGTGTCTATTATATAATCTGATGATTTTATCAGCTTCCAGAGAGAGCTAAGGGTGGCTTCAAAATAATGTGCCTTTTCACTGACTTTTGGAGACAGTGTTCTTATTTTCTTTGACTCAAATGAAATTTTAAGCCAAATGGCACGGGAAGTTATTTTCAAAGCAGGCAAGAAGTGCCTACCAAACTATAGCACACAAGTGGTCACTCATTCAATATGTGTATGTTCCAATTGTGTTTTCATACACAAACACGCCCACACACAATGCTAGTAATAGTCTTCAACTAAGTATTTTGCTATTTTTTATTCATATTAACAAAGATGTACACACGAATGTAAACACATGTATATGCACACACATACACGTTTGTCTCTACCAGCTCATGATACCACCTTCCTTTTCCATGATACTTAGCAGGTGGACCCACTCTATCTGAGCTCAGGAATGAAGACTTGGGTGTCTGCTCTAGGCTCTAACAAAGCAAATCAATTATACAACAAATATTTATTTACTACCTATTAGTCTAGTATGTGTTATCCTATGAGTGTCTACAAAGAAACTTCAATACACCCATGTCCTCTAGAATCTTAATACACATAAAACATTAACAGACATCATATACTTAAGGTTAAAATGTTGAACACAGGCTGTTAAGTGTAGTGGGAATTTCAGAGAAGAGGAAGAGAAGTGAGAGCTAGTAAAGCCAAATAGGACTTTGGGGGAGATGAAACTTGAGCTGGATCTTTTGGCAGAAAGAAGAAGGTGAGGGGGAGGTCCCTGTTCTTGATCTGTCTATTATAGCAACTTAAGTGACTTGCTGTGCAATCATAGGGAATATAATTTTAGAGGCAAACAGTTCTCTGTCTCATCATATATGAGAAGATTCTGTCTTAGATATAACGGAATGTTTGTCTTCTAAAATATAAATATATGGGGCAGTTTAAATACATCAGGACAGGTTATTTTTCATTTATACCTTAGCTAAATACAGTTAAGATAATTTCTTTCCACTAAATACTTTATTGTAGCATCACAAGGACTTGATGTCTCATGTTTTAGTGTCTTCTATATAAAGGTTTATCAAGAGGTTTGTTTTTATTTTCTAAGACTCAGTGATTGGAAACACTTGGTTTTCTAAGATAAGCTGCTTTTGTCTCCTTAATAGAAAGAGAAAACAATATCTGATTAGCTTAGTAGTGGTGGAAATTTTGGCTTGCATCTCTTCCTTCTAACTTTCCTGTATGTTTTGGCCTCCTATGTATATACAACCCAAACTTCAGACTCCTCTTATTCATTTCCAGGTTCACCATCTTATGGTACACAGAGTTGAAGGGAAAATTAGTCTTATTATTCCTCTGAGTCATCCAGGCATCCTCACCATCATGCTCTTCGCGGGATCAATTTTGACACACCCTTCTCATGATAAAGACTGGTGGTTGTCCCTTCTTTGTTTCCTCTCCTTTCTCAGTAGTGAGCCTTTGGGTTTTAGCTATGTGGTTGTCTATGTATCATAAAGAATAGTTTACTGGACTTCCCTGCTGCAAGTGATTAATCTTGTGATTAAATCCTAGACAATGGGATGTAAGTGGAAGTTGTGTGTGCAGTTTATAGAAGTATTCCAAAAGGAAGCAGCCATGCTCTTCTTCGTTGCTTTCTTCTTGTTAGAATATTGTTTTAACACTGGGGAATTTCAGCAGCCATTGTGGACAGTGGGATGATCCAGAGCAAAAAGAAAATAGTACCTCTCCAAAAGATGGATATGAAGAATAAAGAGAAGAATGTATCTAGGCAGTGCTTGTCACATTAAAAATTAGTCAGTAAACATATGTGTTGTTTTTAATTTAGATTGAACTCTGACTTCCGTGGAAAGACCATGTGTTTGTGTGTGTGTATTTTCTGACGCTTATCTGTTTGATATAAGAAGAATCAAGGCTTGTGCTCAAAAGGAACCAGATTTGGAAAGACCATATCCTCTGCACTGTTCTGGTGTCAGTTCCAGGACATTCTACTAGATTGGCTGGCTCAGATTTGGAGAAATGTGCTGGAGAGGAATAGAAGGTGGATCTGGAGAGAGCCCAGTCTTTGAGACTGGAAGGGCTAAGTTAAGCTTCAAGCGATAAAGACCCAAAATAACACAGAGCTTAAAAAAGACAACCATTTGTTTCTCTTTCATCCAAGGCTTAGTGTAGCCACTCTTAAAGAATCTGATGAGATTTTTTGGACAGACTTTTGGACACTTTTTCCTCAGTCTGTGGGAAAATTGCTGCAGGGGTGTCATTCTCACAACTAAGTACATTTTTTTTGGGGGGGGGTCTGATTATTAATTTTTTTTTCTTTTAAAAACATACTTTCACAAGACCCCTTAAATCATGGGTGGACCAAGGTGGGAGGATAACCATAAAAAATAGAATTAGAACTGAAAAACTAAACGTTAATGGGGAGAGAGAGCAGGGAGACACCTAAGAACTAAAGTCTTAACTTTAGTTAATGATGTTGAGACAGGGTGGAATGGAGTGTTTGGAGCACAGCATTAGGGCACTGGTTCAGATGTCAGGAGACCTGACGTGAAAGGGATCAGACCCTTCATAAGCTTTGCCTGTTTCCCTATCATTTCTCTTGACTAGGCTGTTGATGGCTATTAGGTTTTTTTTTTTTTTTTTTTGATTAATGAGAATTTCCTTAGTGCACTATCTGTGAAAGGTTTTTAACACTTACTGAGTGCCAGCATGGTGCATATATGTAGCCATGTTCCCGAGGAAAGAAACTGTTTTCATAATCTCTTGTGAAGGTCAGTTTGTTTGTTTAGACTTAAGGAAAAATAGTGATGCCTCCTCTAACAAGCTTCTCTTCAGAATCAATGTGCAATGAGGGAGTTCTAGTGAGCATTTAAGAACTAAGAAAAATAGTATAAACAGAAAGAGAAAGCAAAAACATGAAGCAGGTCATTAGCTAATAGAAATCATTGTGTTTATGAAATGATGAGCACTTAAAGACAAAGAAAATTAGAAAAAACAAGAAGAGAAAGCATAAACATGAAGCAGGTTCATTTGCTGATTGAAATAATTGTATTTACTTTTCCATTATGGAGGATAAGACAGGGCAACCTTATTTTTCTATGCTTAGAAAAGTATTGAAAATTTAATATGTGTTTCCCAGTTTTACCCTTTGTAAAATAAAATGGAGACTGGAGATTGAAAGTGCAAAGAACTTGTGGGTGAAGATGGGGGAGAATCTGCAACCTCCAAATGATGTGACTTAGTGAAGGTGTCTGAGTTCAATTTCGTGCTTATTACACATATTGAAGACCCTTTTCTTTTCAATATCCACTGGGCTCCTTTGTATTAGGTAAGAGTATCAGAAACCAACTTAAGCTAGATTAAGAAACAAAGAGATTTATTATAAGAAAGCAGAGACAATGCATGAACACTAAGGGCAAGAGTGAAGCTGAGCTCCAGAGACCACTGGGAAGCTTCAGGGTCAGTGCAGAGCCTGCTTCTCTGACTTGACTGCTCCTGTTGTGCTCGTCCTCATCTCTGCCTCTCCCTTACATGGCAGAATAGGCCACCCTAGAAGCTCCTGTGTTTCTGTGTGCTTGCATTTGGAAGTGGCTGCGGAATTAGGAATCTGGGAGAGAAGTTAAGTGGTTTGAAACAGTGTCCACCTTTGGTCCAGACAGCTATGGGCAGAGGTGAGGGACATTAAGGTCATGTAGTAAAACAGAGCTGCCAGAGGCTCACCTCATTATAGTCATGGGGTTACTCTCAGAGAAGGCGGCTTGGCCCAAGGTCTTGGCAGACACTTTATAAGGTAAACTGTGTTTATTATTTTGTGCTCAGCCCCAGAGTAACTGCTTAACCCCTTATATGTTGTCCTGAAACAAAGTGACAAATAAAAATAGAATTTTTCATGTCTCTCTTTGTATTGACTTCAAATAATACCAGGCTATTCCAAGTTAGTGTTAAGGAATAGTAAGCTTCTATCAATTTGGCATGTTTGCTTTGGAGAATAAATTCTGAACTGCCTAATTTCCTCATGTTTCAAAGATTTCACTCTAAGTAGACTTAAAGCAAATGGATAACTGAAGATAGACAATTTATTTCATAGATGTTTTTAAACAGTTGGGCCTCTGATGCATGAATTTATAACCCATAGCAGGATCTCCCATAGCAATTTCCCTGTCATCAAACAGCTTCTCAGATCATATTGAAAGAAAGGAAAAAAAAAAAAAACAAACAAACAAAACAAAAACACAACTACCTGGAGACCAATATCTAGTCATCCTGTGGGTGTATTTAAGAAAATAATGCAGTGATGGGCCCTTATTTGCAGAATATGCAGTTTGTAAAAGAATTCCTCTGAAGTCTTTGGGTTGTATGTGTTTGGTACTGAAGATTCAAAGTCAGTCTTTACTGAGATTAGGAACCAACTTCAGAGCTGTTATTTGCATCCAGAATCATGCACACAGTCTTCTGGGATCTTCAAGAATGACAGTGTACACAGAACCAGCATCTTCAGGCAAGTGGGGAGCAGATCTCAGGGAGACACTACTTAGTTTTCAAAAGAAGAAAAAAATATTCATTTATTATTTTCACCACTCACAGATCTTCCCTGGATGTGAGACATCCCCCTACCTCAACTATTAAGAGTGAAAGAGATTCCATTAATCAAGAATTTTTTAAAAATAGGGTGTTGTTATTGGTGGTGGTCTAAGTTAATTATACAGGATGTTATAGAGATACTGAAACTGCAGAAATGTGTCTCTGAGGTCTCCAGTCTTATGTATCAGCACATAAAAAATTCAGCAAGAGGCACAGAGATAGATAAGAAGTGATTTATTAGAAGAAGACACTTGTGAGGTTTACAAGTGGGTGGGTGAGAGGATAACGCCCAGGCACTTAGTGGGCTACAGTTTTATAATCAAAGGAAAAGTGTGGAGGGAGAGAAAACCACTTTCTTCCTCATTCTTGAGTAGATGTCAAGGTTCCATCATCAGCTCATCTACATAAGGTGGGGGAATTTTCTTGTCCTTACATGTCCAACTGGGCCTGTCATGGTGCATTGAAAATGAGCAAAGAGGTGGTAACATATACTGAAATATGATAAATCATCTCAGTTTTCAGTATAATGTCACTTTTTCCTTATATTTTTGGTTTTAGTGTGGGCAGAGAAGCAGGTCCTGGGAATCATTAACTTACTGAGCTCACCGGACAGGGTGTGGGTATCATTTCACCATTATTTTATTGTTTGGGGGCATGTTTCCTGCTTCGGTTGCATAGTTTTGTTGCTAAGCAAGCCTGCTTGGTTTTGTGGTTAAGCCAACCTGCTTTCTTGACTGATCATTAACGTACAGGGGTTTCTCATATTTTTTTTCTTTACTTATGATCCCTTGGTGAGATTAACTGTTTAAATACCTCCTTTGCCCCTCTGTCCCTATCAATACCACTTTAAATTTGGACAAATTATTATATACCAAGAAATATTAAGATATTAATATTTTATATTAATATAAATATTAAGATAGTCTAATCCCCTAATAAATTAAAAGAAATCAACTTGGTGATTCTAAAAAGAATATAAGTCTTTAAAAATAATGAATTAGGTGATATGAGTTTACTTTAGGGTAATGCAAGAAGTTATTAGAGGATTCACTTAAAATAACCATCCCCTGATGTGATAGAGGCCATTTGATTTTTTTGACCTTATTTTTTTTTTCTGATTTTTACAATATTGTGTTGGTTTCTGCCATACAGCAGCATGAATCAGCCATAACCATACAAATATCCCCTTCCTCCCTCCCTTCCTCCCTTTCCTCCCCTCCCATTCCTCCAGGTCATTACAGTTGAATTTTAATATGTATATATTTTTAATTTTTGAGCTGTCCTATTAGAATTAAAACATTTTAAACCACTTTATTGAGATATGATTGAAATATAAAAAGCAGTACTTATTTAATGTATGTAACAATGATTTTGGAGCATTTGATTTTTTTAAAAACACCTATTTAAGGAATAGAGTATGGATATACTATACTAAATACATACTAATTATAGTATACTATGCTAATAATACTTTATTATACTATAATAAAGTACATCCCTTTTTGGATTTTTTTTGTATTCAAGAACTTAAAAAAAAATGCATATAATGTGTTAAAAGTTTCATGGAAAGTAGGACTTCACCGGATTTTAGCCAGATGAAATGACAGTCAAATTCATTAGACTAACAAGACGTAAGCCAGGGAAAGAATAAAAATGCACTCAAGAGTAGCACCAGCAACAGTGTGGTGACGTGATCAGGAGTGGTTCTAAGCTGTGGCTTAGAGTGTCTGTGTTTGGTGGACAGATGTTTTCCTGAACCTCAATGGCAAATAAGAATAGAATTTTTTATCATGACTCTGTATTGACCTAATATCTTGAGAATCCTGCTATTTTCTGTCAGAGTAATGAAATAGCCTGGTTTTATTTATTTGACATATTCTTTTTTGAGACTAAATTTATGGCATGACATTCATTATCCTATTTTATTAAGAATTTTTGGAATGAGGTGTTCTGAAATCTTTACTTTTTCTTCTGAAACAGTTAAGAGCTAAAACAATGACTAAACTACTTTCATATATGTTCCAAATGCATTTTACCTTGGAAATTTCTCTGCCATGGTATTTTCTACTCTCTTTCCTCCTCTGCATTTTTCTTCCTTCAACTCATACATTATTAAAAACTTATAAAGTTCAAATGAACAAATGTCTGACTTTAAACGCAAGTGAGAATTCCTGTATTTTCTGGACTTTATGCATATGTGTATCTTGTCAGCAGGGAGTGATCTCATCATATTGATTGCCTCCCAAACTTACAGTACTCTTACACCCAGATTTGTTCTTGGCTCAGCGTGGTTTGTGGAATGAAATGGTTTGTGTTCTAATTCCAAATATTGATTGACCATGTGTTACTCTGGGAACAAGAGCCCACTTGTTTCCTTAGCAGGCTAATGAGAAAATTACTGACCTTCTCTCAAGACAGGTTTGGCAGGTAGAGATTCACACAATACTTTGTGTTAGAAGGGCTAAATATTTTTCTAAGTGCTTTCATTCTTCTTGGCATAGCTATGATTTTTGTGGGCTGTGTTAGGGAAAGATTTGAACCAGGAAGTACATGTGACTTCGCTTCAGCCACTGAAAACATCTGTATATTGAAGAGGACCTGACTAAAAAAGAGAAGTTTAGAACTTCAGAAAAGCCCTGACAGAGTCTGACCATGTGCCCATGAATGAAGAACTCCCATGCCACGCTTTCCAGATGGATTCACTGTAATGCCTGCAGCTTAGCCAATCTGAATCCTTGCCTACTCACTTTGAGACAGTCTCCTAATTTGGTCATTGCTGGGAAAGGTAGAAAACAGTGTAATGGGGATCAGAGGGGATCCTGAGTCCAGTGAAGGGAACCTCAGTGCTGCTGGAGGTGTGGCGCTCCAACGCAACCAGGGTTGTTCAGATATTGGCAAACATTTTAAAAAGGAAATAAATGGGGGGTCAGCCAGCATTTCATGTGTCACTCTCTCAACAGCCCAAGGTAGAGCTGTTTTGCCAGCCACATTTTCAGACGGAAGCATTGTTTCAATTGCACTTGTTTTCCTGACACTTCAGGTGGTGTGAGGTTCCACGGGCCAGCCTCAGGTTGCTTGCCCTGGGCTGCCTCATCACTTCTCTCTAGTACATCTTCACAGTCATTTCTTCATAGCTTAGAGTTTCCAAGCACAGTGAGAATTTAGGCTGATAAAATATTTAGTTGCGCTAGAATAGTAAGACCTGAAAATGTCCCTAGGCAGAATTGAGCAGAAAACATTCTAAAGAGATAGCTGCTCACCCTCTTATAAAACACACACACCCACACGCAGAAATCTAGAGAATTGCCATAGCCTCAAAGTCTGTGTATTGAAGGGTGTAATTATCCCCATCTGCACTCTCACAGGTAGGTAAGTTCTGGCCTTAATCATAAGAACCAGGTATAAATTCTTGGGCAAGTCATCATCCCTGAAAGACACACAGTGCTATGACTAAAATAAAAAGTAAAACCTCTCCTCTGATCCACATTGACCTGAAATATTTTTGAGATTTGATTAAAACTTATACAGTCTGTGGAGGGGAGTGGAATTGACTTGTTGACAGCTGCTGAAGTTGGGTGATTGGTATATGGGGGTTTGTTATGGTAGTCTCCATATGTATATTTGTTTAAAGTGTTCTGTAATAAAATATTGTAAAACTGTGTAGTAATTGAAAATAAAAACCTGCCCTACCTACTTCTCAGCAGAGTTACAGGTGAGAATCATAGGTGACATTATGTAGAAGTGTTTTGTGAATAGTAAAGCACTAGAACCAGGTACATCTCAAAAAATATATCTCCAAGGTGAATATATCAGACTCACCTTGTATACTGATTAAAAATATAGTTTCAGAGTTCACTGACCTATGGAATCAGATGTGATGGCGGTGAATCTCAGAGGAATCTCCATTTTTGATTAGTCCTTTCTACTTCTCATCTCAGATGATGCTCCTATATCATGAAATCTGAAAAATACATACCATACAAGTCTTTCCTGACATTTCTAAGGCCTTTTTAGTGGATGGAGAAATTCTTCTAGTGGGGTTGAGGATCTGTTTTCTACAAAGCCAAGCAATCTCTATGCCACCCCTCCCCCACTTGCAGTTTGTTAGTTGAACCCTGATTTCTAACTGTTGTGTCAACCTCAAGTTCATGCTCTCTGCTCTCCCTGCTCGGTCCCTCTGGGTTTCTGAATCAGGAACAGGATTTTTCTGTTACATGCTGGGGCTTCTTGCTTATGTATCAATCTTTTGCCTCAGTCTCACCATTACTGAATTCTGCCCAGCTACACCTTTTGTTCAGACACTACCCAGACTTCTCCTAGGGTTCATTCAGCCTCAATTCTTTGTTGAACACCTTTTCTGTAACAGCATTCCTCTAGGTGCTAGCAAACAATACATTAAAATTCCTTCTCTCATGTAATTTGCTCTGTAGAATTAGAGATTTTCTTTGGACAAGTAACTAAATAATGCGATTTCAGATAGTGCTAAGTGCCAAGAATAAAATAAACTGGAGGAAGAGGGGTTTAGAGTTAGAATTGTCAGAGACTGTCTCTCTGAAAAGGAAATATTTAAACAGAGACCTAAGATGAGATGGAGAGGATGGTAGAAAGAATTGGTGGAAGAGATGAAACAGTAAGTGCAAAGGCTCTGTGGTAGCAATGAACTTAGAAGTTACTCAGGAGCCCACTGTGGCTGCGTCGTGATGGTCATGGGTCAAAGTGGTAAGAGGTGAGGCCAGAGAGAGAGGTCAGTGACCAGGTCCTGTAAGAATCTGGAGAACAAGATGAAAAGAGTTTGGATTTTAAATACTGGTGTGGCTACTGACCATCTTTTCTTTTGTCTCATCAGGTGTTGCCATCTTACCTGAGGCCAGATAACCCTGCAGAAGGTGTGTCTTATTCCACAGTTCCCTTTAGTGCTCAAAAGGACAGTCATAGCATGCGAATTGTTCCTGTTTTCCACAATTCATTCTCAGGAAAAAATAGAGAAGTGCCACTTTTTCCACGCTTTCCATCATTGACTCATGGCTATTTTTCACTTAACGTGATCCTTAATTCCCCTGGAAATAATGATAAAAAATGTTCCCCTCACCCTCAACTGTGCAAGCCTGTGGTTACCAATTCTGACCACTAGATGGCGGCTGTATATCAGTACCTTGAAACAATGAGTTTTCTATTTGACAAAAGTATTAAAGACTAAGTTAATGTGTTAAAGACACATATAAAATGTATGTGCATTTAAGATTCTTTTGGTTGAAAAGACCAACAGTGAAAGGAACTGAAAAGGAATCAGGTCCTGTAGCCTGCTTTTTGTTCAGTTACATTTTTCATTGGGAAGATTTTTAGCTTCTTTGAGAACAGTCTTGTGACATGGAATACTCATATGTGTAAGACAGGAGACCCACAGGTCATGTCTGCATAGTGGAACAGATTTCTCCTTCTCCTTCTTCTCTCTACTCCTTACTGGGGGTTCCCTGGAATGTTTTCTTCTTGCCCTCTTAAAATATGATTTTATTCACTCCTGTGACTTCAACTGTGAAGTGTTTATGCTAATACTGTTCCAGTTAATATCTTCACCAAGTAATCTCTAGACCTCCAGAGCTATACTTCCAACTGCTTTTAGATAGCAGATAGATGGCTTTTGGTCCTTGAAACCTAAACTTCAAACCAGACTCATAATCTTTCATCTTGACACCTTCCCTTGAAATATTTTTCTTCTTATCTCAATTAATGGTGTTGCACCTTTATCAGTTGTTTTGAAGAAAAGTCTCTGAGTTACTGATATTCACCTATTGCTCACTCCCCGTATTCACTTTGCCTTGAGGTACTGTTGATTTTGCCTCTGAAATGTCTTACAAATGCACTTGTTTCTTTTTATTTTCTCACTTCCTCATTGTTTTCATTCCTGTGATAAATCCTTAACTGAAGTCTGTTTTCCATTTCGCAGTTCACTGTCCACATATCCCAGAGAAGAATCTTATCTGAATTTAGATTTGAACTAGTCATTTCCTGGCTTGAAATATTTTTCAGATATTCTACTGTTCAAAAGCCTTTAGGTTATGGCTCCACTGTACTGCCAGCCTCTTTCTGGCTCCTCCCTGCCACACAGCCCTGTGGAGTGTTGAGTCCCATTTGGGTCCATGGCCTCTCATGACTGTGTCCCTTTCCACATGCACTTTATCCTAGAGCTGCTCTATCTTCCCCTGTTGGCCTCTAATTTCCCATCTTCATGTACTTGTAGTAAACCATTTTCTTTTCCTTCCATAAAGCTCTAAGAAGCACATTTCCTCCTCAGTACTCTCACTGTATGCACATCCATCGTACACACGTCCATTATAATGTCTGTCTAATGGACTGTGCTTATTTATATGTCTGCACACCACCGCTGAACTGAGACTTGCTTTCCAGCAGGTAGTGTTGTTTTCCATTTTGTGTCTCCAGGAACTTGATTAAGTCTTTGGATGTCTATTTGAGGTGCTCAATAACTCGTTTTTAATAAATGGAAAAATGAACAAAATTTGACTTCCTCTCCATCTTTTCCAGAACGCAAGAAAGGTCTTTTCCTGTTCCTTTTTCTTTTACAGTTGCATTTGTGAATAATTTCATATGAGAAAGGAAGGAAAAAGGATATCTGGAGATACTCTTCAAGACACAGAAAAGAGACCATCCTGGAAAAAGTAAGTTTTAGGAAGAGGTGGGAGACGGGGCCATAGCGGGAATCACTAAAGCCCAGAAGCCCAAAGGGGTCCCCTAGTGTTACACCTTTTCCATAGACATAATAAAGTAAGCAATGAATTTAGGTTTATATTTTAATTTACAAATGCCTTACCTTTTTTTTTTTTTTAAGTCCGTACTGTTCACTTTTGCTAATATCAATTCATTAAAAAAGGTGATTTTTGTACTCTATGCATGAATGCTTAGTCATGTCCAGCTCTTTGTGACCCCATGGAGCCTGGTGGGATTTTTTCCAGGCAAGAATACTGGAGTGGGTTGCCACTTCCTATTCCAGAGAATCTTTCCAGCCCAGGTTTTAAACCCATGTCTCCTGCCTTGGCTGTGCTTAGTTGCTCAGTCGTGTCCGAGTCTTTCTGGCCCGGTGGACTACAGCCCACCAGGCTCCTCTGTCCTTGGGGATTCTCCAGGCAAGAATACTGGAGTGGGTTGCCATGCCTATGCATGAATGCTTAGTCAGTCCAGCTCTTTGTGACCCCATGGAGCCTGGTGGGATTTTTCCAGGCAAGAATACTGGAGTGGGTTGCCACTTCCTATTCCAGGGAATCTTTCCAGCCCAGGTTTTAAACCCATGTCTCCTGCCTTGGCTGTGCTTAGTTGCTCAGTCGTGTCCGAGTCTTTCCGGCCCGGTGGACTGCAGCCCACCAGGCTCCTCTGTCCTTGGGGATTCTCCAGGCAAGAATACTGGAGTGGGTTGCCATGCCTTCCTCCAGGGGATCTTTCCAACCCAGGGATCAAACCCAGGTTTCCCACATTGCAGGCAGATTCTTTACTGACTGAGATACCAGGAGGATTCTTTACCACTGAGCCACCTGGGAAATTGGGTTCCACTGTCATAGCCATAATCTGTGGGGTTCTTGTCTTATGTATGTGAGTATTCTATTACAAGACCATACTCAAAGAAGCTAAAAATCTTCCCAAGGGAAGAATGTAACTGGACAGAAATCAGGCTGCAGGCTGTGATGCCTTTTCTATTTTTTTTTTTTTTTTCTGTTGTTGATTTTTTTCAACCAAAGGAATTTAAATGCGTGTATACTTTTTGTTCTTAATACATAAATTTATTTTCCCATCCTTACGGCACCCATGATAGTGGCACTGATGGAAGATGAATCTTGTGTATTGGTCGACTGGGAGATTAGCTGAGGCCAGGGTACATGACTGCCTTGTTCCCCTGTCTCTTCTCAGTGATTGACACTCTGCCTGGTGTAGAGCAAGTGCCTTGCAAGGAATCAAATCCCCACTGTTTATTTTCATATTGGCAGGCTTCAGTCTTGAGTTAATCTGTTATCTGGAACTGTTCATAATTTTGGGGGTTCAGTTCAGTTCAGCCGCTCAGCCGTGTTCCACTTTTTGCGACCCCATGAATCATAGCACGTCAGGCCTCCCTGTCCATCACCAACTCCCAGAGTTCACTCAAATTCATGTCCATCAGGTCAGTGATGCCATCCAGCCATCTTATACTCTGTCGTCCCCTTCTCCTCCTGCCCCCATCCCTCCCAGTATCAGAGTCTTTTCCAATGAGTCAACTCTTCGCATGAGGTGGCCAAAGTACTGGAGTTTCAGCTTTAGCATCATTCCTTCCAAAGAAATCCCTGGACTGATCTCCTTCAGAATGGACTGGTTGGATCTCCTTGCAGTCCAAGGGACTCTCAAGAGTCTTTCCAACACCACAGTTAAAAGCATCAATTCTTCAGCACTCAGCTTTCTTCACAGCCCAACTCTCACATCCATACATGACCACTGGAAAAACCATAGCCTTGACTAGATGGATGTTTGTTGGCAAAGTAATGTCTCTGCTTTTAAATATGCTATCTAGGTTGGTCATAAGTTTCCTTCCAAGGAGTAAGTGTCTTTTAATTTCATGGCTGCAGTCACCATCTGCAGTGATTTTGGAGCCCAAAAAATAAAGTCTGACACTGTTTCCTCTGTTTCCCCATCTAGTTCCCAAGAAGTGATGGGACCAGATGTCATGGTCTTCATTTTCTGAATGTTGAGCTTTAAGCCAACTTTTTCACTCTCCTCTTTCACTTTCAACAAGAGGCTTTTTAGCTCCTCTTCACTTTCTGCCATAAGGGTGGTGTCATCTGCATATCTGAGGTGATTGATATTTCTCCCGGCAATCTTGATTCCAGCTTGTGCTTCTTCCAGCCCAGCGTTTCTCATGATGTACTCTGCATAGAAGTTAAATAAGCAGGGTGACAATATACAGCCTTGACGTACTCCTTTTCCTATTTGGAACCAGTCTGTTGTTCCATGTCCAGTTCTAAGTGTTGCTTCCTGGCATGCATACAGATTTCTCAAGAGGCAGGTGAAGTGGTCTGGTATTCCCATCTTTTTCAGAATTTTCCACAGTTGATTGTGATCCACACAGTCAAAGGCTTTGGCATAGTCAATAAAGCAGAAGTAGGTGTTTTTCTGGAACTCCCTTGCTTTATGATCCAGCGGATGTTGCCAATTTGATCTCTGGTTCCTCTGCCTTTTCTAAAACCAGCTTGAACATCAGGGAGTTCACGGTTCACGTATTGCTGAAGCCTGGGTTGGAGAATTTTGAGCATTACTTTACTAGCATGTGAGATGAGTGCAATTGTGTGGTAGTTTGAACATTCTTTGGCATTGCCTTTCTTTGGGATTGGAATGAAAACTGACCTTTTCCAGTCCTGTGGCCACTGCTGAGTTTTCCAAATTTGCTGGCATATTGAGTGCAGCACTGTCACAGCATCACCTTTCAGGATTTGAAATAGCTCAACTGGAATTCCATCACCTCACTAGCTTTGTTCGTATGATGCTTTCTAAGGCCCATTTGACTTCACATTCCAAGGTAAAAGGTGCAAATAAGAGAAACGGTGACTGAACTGAGATGTCTTTGGAATCTAGGGAGGAACTCATAGCCAGTCTTGCTTCCTTAGATGATTTGAATGTCTTTGGATAGAAATTTGTGCATTACAGACATGCCTTCACTTGAAATGTGTGACTCAGTCTGGATGCTCACTGTGCTTCTTTACTGTTTCACACAGAAGAAACAGAAAAGTAATTGGTTAGAATTTCTCTCTTTTTATGGCCAGAAAAAGTATATATTTCTGACTGTAGTCCAACAGGTACATCTACTTGGTAACAATAAAAGAAATAGGCTTCTCAGGTGGCTCGGTGGTAAAGAGTCTGCCCGCACTGCAGGAGCTGCAGGAGATGTGCATTCTATCCCTGGGTCAGGAGGATCCCCTGGAGGAGGGCACGGCAACCCTCTCCAGTATTCTTGCCTGGAGAATCCCATGGACAGAGGACCTGGTGGGCGGCAGGCCTTATGGTCCCAAAGAGTTGGACACAACTGAAGCGACTTAGCACACACACACTCATGCAGTAAAAGAAGCACATGGATTTCATTCATATTTAAATTTTATTGAAACAGATTTCAAACTCTTTAGTGTGGATGGAGATACTTTGCAGGGCTCTTCAAATATTTCTTTAAACATGTGAACCATCTCAGCTACCCAAATATTCCTGCTGTGATGATGTTATTTTTGGACAGAAAGTTACTTGAACCATCATCTGTCTCCTTCCTCTTTGTGACTGATGGGAAGAGTATAGTAGTTATTCTCTGCCAGCAATGTCCTGTCTAGCTGTCCTTTTTTCTAAGTTCTATCTCAAAGTGTCAGTATAATAATAATTACTTATATTTGTATATGGCTTTGTATTGTTCAAAATGCTATATACTAATTTGATCCTCATAACCATAAATTAAGAAGTACTGATGGATTCATTTTAAAGGTGAGAAAACTGAGGCTTAGAGATATTTTTAAACCAAGTTCATTTCAATAATAATGTAAGTGATGGAATTAGATTCGTATTTCAGTTTTAGATTTCCTGTCTCTTCTTTACCCACACTGTTGCTCATTTTTGCTCATGTCAGTTCATTAGAAAAGGTGGCTTTTGGGTGAGAACTAGTCTTATTTAGTACATCTGGAAATGGCGTCCTAATAACAAATCCCTTCTAATAACCTTTTTTCTTATGCGCAGTATAGAGAAGCCCTTATAATTATTAGCCAGTGTCTGCTCTGTACTCCAGGCCCCTGACAATGAGCACATGGGCACGGGTGTTACTATTCTTGGTAAGAGCATTAATAATTAGATATTACTTGGGGAAAAGGGCAATACTTCATCAAAAGACAAAGTGCTGGCTTTGATATCTCTTTGTGCAGTTGCCGGAACACTTCTAGTGCCTGCTTCTAATCTAAAGATTAGCTGGCGGCTCTGCCCTTTTTCTTGTGAAATATCTGTTCTTATGGGAAACCAGTCCCAACACATATGGAGAATTTTTATGTCTTATTAAAGGTTGTTCACTGATATTTGTAGGATCCTGCAGCAGCTACCACATTATTATCAGGCAAATTCTAAATTTACTCAGAGAGAAATAATGTTATGAAAAGAGTTTTTAAAAATCCTAAGGGATTGCACTATGGGGTGACCATTTTTACCTCTCAAAAAGTCTCCTGTGACTCACTCTTTTATTGCTTTGAAGTGGCTTGGAATGGCCCTTGCCTCAGAGCTGGAATTTTAAGAGAAAAGCCTTTAATATAACTATTGTAGTATTTCCAGACAAGGCTGGACATGGCTCAGTGAGCATCAGAAGGCTGAGGAACAGGAGGAGCACTTCTCATCTGGGGCAGGAGGGATATGTATGTCTGCAGCTACTCAAGGCTGTTTGATCTTACAAAAACCAAAACAACACTCTCCCCCGCCCCCAAACTCCATGTTACTGCACAGATTCTGAGAGACAACACACACCAGAGGAGGCAAGCAGTTAGTACTGGGTGATACGAAGCCTGGGATAGGAGGTTTATGAATATGAACATGCCCCAAGGACTTGGAGCAGCTTCCAGGAAGTTGTAGGCAATGTCAGTGAGCATCAGAAGGCTGAGGAATAGGAGGAGCACTTCTCATCTGGGGCAGGAGGGATATGTATGTCTGCAGCTACTCAAGGCTGTTTGATCTTACAAAAACCAAAACAACACTCTCCCCCGCCCCCAAACTCCATGTTACTGCACAGATTCCGAGAGACAACACACACCAGAGGAGGCAAGCAGTTAGTACTGGGTGATACGAAGCCTGGGATAGGAGGTTTATGAATATGAACATGCCCCAAGGACTTGGAGCAGCTTCCAGGAAGTTGTAGGCAATGTCAATCAAGGAGGGCTGCCTTGAGTAGGAGGCTTAGCCACAGAGGTTGTAATCTGGGGGTAGAGTCTCATCTTTGGGAGGCAACTATGGATCCTAGAGTTTGGAATCTGAAGATTTTACAAGGACTTCGTGCTAGAACAGAGGTTGAAGCTTAGATGTCAGAACTGGGCCAAAAGATAGAGCTTAATTCTCGGTAATGAGGCAGAAGTCCAGTGATCAACTTGGCAGAGAAGGAACAAGCGAAGAGAAAGTGGATTCGGACCTTCCTTTTCTCTTACTCTGCGATCTTGGCCAAGTTAATCATTCCCACTTAACTCTCCCCTTTTCTTCTATTACCTGATGACAATATAAGTTGTAAGAACTCACAAGTAATATATTTGAAAGAGTTTTGAGTATTATGAAATAACAAATAGTTATTGTTCATATGTTTATCACAAGACTAGAAAGGATTTATCTTATGATCAGTGATACTGTTTTGTCTTACTTGTCTCTCGATGTGCATTTTGAGTGCACACTCTCACATTGTCATGAAACAGTCCAAAAGAAGAAAGTTCTTCACCTAGCTAAGGCACATTGGACTGCTCCCACATGGAGTTTAATGAGAGAAACTGGGAAGGAAGTTGCTGCCCCCCAATCCTCTACAGTGGGTGTATAGAGTGCCAGGATTTAGCTGTAGTTTGAGAAGTAAATGCCTAAAGCTTAGAGAAAAATGAATGCCAGGGCAGAACAGGTTTTAAGTTATTCTTGAAGCTCAGGCATAATTTTAACTACAAAGAAAAAACAGGGAAGAAACAGAATGACCTCATTTCAAATGAGAATTTTTATGCAAAGGCAATAGCTCTCCAAATAGAGGACACACATTAAGAGGGAAGCTTTATAGTCTGAGCTAGAGGATCTGCAGGGGAGCTGCAATTGATCAGGCATATTCAATCTTCTACCAGTGCCTCTTACTTACATTGGAGTATCCAGAGATGATCTTTGGATAGGGAGAGCACAGGGGGTGATACCAGCCAAGAGGTGACCAGACCACCAGGGCTGCCTCTCCAGAAGGAGGTGAAACAGACCTGAGAGGAGAGTTTCAAGGAGCTAATGTCAGGGAATACTCCTAGTATGTTTAAGGCATGGGGACATAGTGAGCTTTTGCCTCCTTTAGTTTTGATGTTTGTCAGTTACTTTCCCTTCTTTTTGGAATTTTGCTTGCAAGAGCTGCTTGGTTTGTATTGATTTCACTATCCAAAGAAGTTTTTCTGGGTCTTTGAATGTGGGTTTAAGACAGAGACATATGACAACCAAAAGTTGCCGGGGTCCAGCCCTGGTGGATCCAGGGTGATTTGAAGGTGGGGACGGAGTCGGTGTCCTAGGAAAAAACTTATTTAATTNCTTGTCTGACTCTTATAGAATACATATCTTAAAAAAGAACAGTCAACAATTCAATGTTTAGGTCCCAGAGTATCTGCATCACTGCAGGCTACATCAGTAAAATAGAATAATTCTAGGTTTGTGCCCTGAGTCTTCATTGAGATTATTGTTTGTAAATTGATTGTTGATTGCTATAGTGAAAGTGGAGTGGGTGTTCAAGATTTATTTAACTTGATTTTCTCCATGAACTGTGGAAAAGATGGCCTCCATGGCTTGACAGGAAGGATAAATGTTTCTGATTCTATATTGTAATATCTTTTCTATGGCAATCTTGCCAGATCAAGGTTTAAACAGATTCATTTTCAGGGTTAACATACAACTAAGTTTCTGTAAATCCCATTTTTTCTTCCTATGAGAAGGAAAATAAAGATGGTGAGAAGAGGATTATAAGCAAATTAGTTCCTTTGAAAAATGGAAATCACCATTCCTCTGATTCAGGGTAGGCCATCTCAATACCAATTGGTACCTGTTGCCATGGGTCTTCTGAGAGAGAAGAATAGCAGAATTTAGTATGTGTTTACCTTATGCATCATTACTGTGGAATATCAGAATTAAAATCAACATGTGATGGAGGGTCTCAATGAGATTAACCCACAAGACAAGAAGAGGAAGTCATAAAGGACCAAAAGATTAATTAAGGGAAACCTGGCCTTTTTCTCAGTCTCTGGTGCTTTCCCTGCTCTCCCACCTTTGCTCCCCGCTACTTCCACTCTACACTCTGCTGCGGTAAAGTCATCTATCATTTCTTGTATGTCTGCTTCCCAAATCTGGTCATAAGTGACCAAGATACCTTCTTTTTTGTGAACAGCAGCGCTATTAATCTACAGAGCAGATGGGCAGCTCAGTTTGAACGAAATTTCAAGCTACTATGGAAGTTGACCCCATCCCTCTGAGAATAACTAGTCAGATACAGCTGCTAGATTTATTCACTTGAAGTTAAACTAGGCTCTCTTCTGGATCTCACTCTTTGCAGTCAAATTTAAGTGAAGAAAAACAACAATAGAATAGTTACTTTGACTTGAAATCTAATTGGCATGAAGCTCTAAATTGATTTGATTTGCTATCTGCTTTACAACTGCCTATGAATACCTTCCTGGCAAAGTTTTTACATTTTAAACTCTTTTCAGAAAACTATCATTTTTCACCCCTAATTAACCCTCCTGTCCAAGTTCTATATTTGTGCCAACTCTACTATTATCCTCCCCATTTCCTAAGTGAACTATTTGATGCTATTCCTTCTTTCACTCATTACATGTATATTTTCCAAAGCCTGGACAGTCATCCTTTACAAGAAATTTTAGATTAATGCTTTCCTCCCCAATTTCACTGTTAGCACTGAGATATAGGCTCCTAACTCACAATACCAAAACCTTCTACCTGGTGTTCATCTCTGGTCCCTTTTTGTCGTATCACATTTGCTCATAGAATAGGCACATCTATCATAATATTTGATGATGTTAAAAGTTTGGGCAACAAGAGATAGTTTGTGGGTTTTATTATCTGGTTTTATGAGAGATTATATAGTGACAGTGAGCAAGTCAGGTAACCCTATGTGCCCCAATTTTTTACCTGTTACCTGGGGTTAATGATCTGTATTGTTGTCGTTGTTCAGTTGCTAAGTCTGTCTGACTTTGAGACCCCATGGACTGCAGCATGCCAGCCTCTCTGTCTTTCTCTGTCTCTTGAAGTTTGTTCAAATTCATGTCCATGGAGTCAGTGATGCCGCCTAACCATCTCATCTAATATGATCTATCTTAGAGAGTTTCTATAAGGATTTTAAGAAAACTTCTTTAACGTATTTCTCACATGAGAAGAGCTACATGCGTTTGTTGTTTTTGTTGTATGTGTTTTATAAAAAATTCCACTTTTATACAGACTGATTAAAAGTCTAGTAGTTTTCTGCCAGCTCTTGGATACAACTCTTAATATGGTTGTATAAACTATTATTTTGTCTTTCCTTGCCTAAGCATTGTTAATCTTTCTCCTCAGCTCCAGTTAAACACTCGCTGCAGTCTCTGCTCGTCCCTAGAAACCCAGCACTCAAGCCCAACCTTGTTAGTGTTATCGCTTATTTAGAAATTCATCTCCCTTCTTTTATAACTAGGCTTTGTCTCAACTACTTCACACAATATTCTTGGAGGAATCCACGGTGGTTCTATATTGTTCTATATTGTTCCACAACTTAAAAAATTAAATATACAACTTGTGCTCTAATTCCTTCTGGTTATTTAGAGATTTGTGATAGCACTGCGCTCTAGTCTTTGCATTTATACAGGTCTTCTCAAATAGATTATAAGCTCTCGGAGGGTAAGAACCATGTCTTCTGCCTTCTTCTGTATCTACAGTGCCAGGAATAATAAAGCAGACGGTAAATGACTAATAAGCACTTGTCAAATTTAGTTGATAATTTGGAAGTTTTCTGTTGGCATTCCTTTGTATATACATTCTTGGAAAAAGTCCAGAGAGAGGGAAAATAAAACTTTTTGATTTGACTTTTTATAGTTTAAAGTAGCTAATGAAAAAGAAAATCCCCTACTTAAGAAACTGGCAAACTAGGGAGAATGTGTTTGTCAAGAAAAGAAAAAACATTTTAACCTTGTGAAAGACCATTTTCCTTTCTCCCCCTATAGTTCGCAAACACTTGCTTGATCCTCTCTTTTCTCCCCAGTTCCTTCATCTAAACAAACCCTTCAGTGGGGTTCCTTCCCATCTTCCAAGCTCATGCCTGCCATTCTCCCTTTTCTTACAACCAAGCTACATTGCCTGCTTTCTATTCCTTAAACACACCTGGTTCTTTCCAGAGACTTTAGGACTTCTGCATTTATAGTTCTGCTGGCCTAGAATGCCCTTCTTCTGACTCTTCTATCTACTTCTTCCTTACTTCTAGCAAAACTCAAGGGTACCTTTTTGGGAATCAGCTCCGTGACCACCATGTTCAAGAGAAGGTGTTATTCTTTTCCCATCACCCTCTGTCGTATGACCCTGTTTATTTCCACTCCAGCCCTGGTCACAACCTGGGCTCATCATTCTACTTTCTCTTTGCTGCTATCTTCTTACACTGGTGTGTATGCTCCACAGTGGCTGGGACCTTAGTCTCCATGTTTATTACAATATTTCTTATACTTTATAAGAGCACCTGATATACAGTGGGCATTCACATGATAATTTAATGAACAATAAACTTATAATAATAAGTTTAAGCTGCAAAAATACATATATTATCTATTGAGGTATAAAATAAATATTCTTAAAAGGGCTGTAGTGAGGCATGGGGATACAAAACACTGACTGCTTACATATTTGCCCACAGAGAGAAAAGGGGTCTGGAGTGAAGCTAGTATCATGTAATAAACCAATTACTTTGATAAAGCAAGGTTTCATTTCTCCCCAGCTGTGAAAGGACTAATGGATCTTGGGTATATGTGTTTTTCTCCCATGCGTTTCCTGTCTATTGTGTAACAGATGAAATGAAGAGAATTATTTTAATAGCTGCTAATGTTTTCAAGCAAAAGTAAAACATGTCTTGCCCTCAGAGCTTGCCAGGGTTTCTGACTAACTCTGCCAGTTAGTGCAGAGAGGAAATAAAATAAAATTTATGTCTGCAATTTCTGCAGACTCTCATAGATGTGGAAACAAAACAATGTCTTAGCTTACGGTGTAAGAATTTACCGCATGACTTTTAATATATAAATTATGTACTCTTACTAATCTAGGGAGACTTATATACTTACTTTTTTGCCCTCCTAGCTGTCCATGTTTATCTCCTGCTGTCAGCTCTCCATTTCTCCCAATATACAGTTCTCAATCTCCAATAAAAGTCTGATGTTTATTCTTTCCTCCAAGTCTTGGCTGACATTACTTCCCTGGCCTACATTCACCAACTTTATTTCAAGGTCTAGTCCAAGTCCTCTGTCTTCTCTGAATTGTTCTTTTCTAATCTTATCTTTTGAATTTTTTTTGCTTGTGCCTTAAATCATTTGATGTTAACGTTTCCCACTTAAAAAAAAGAAAGTCTTTATGTATTCCTTCTCTAATAAAGATTTGAAGATATCTAGGGAAGAAACTATTCCATATATATCTTTTTCAACCCCTGTAACTCCTTGCGCTGTCTACATTCATCACATGTTGGTGCTCATTAAATAGGTGCAGAATTGAATTGGCTTGTAAGAGACCATGAAGATGATGGAAAATAGAAGTCCACATTGTATAATTGAGCTCGGTTAGACCTGTGTTTCTAATCTTCTTGCCTACTAAATATTTGCAAATAGTTTCAATGAAGTTATAAAACTAACTTTTTTTTCTTCTTATAAAATCAAAGTGTCAATAAGAATGACTAGGGGCTTCCCTGGTGGCTCAGTAGTAAAGAATCTGCCTGCCAATGCAGGAGACAGCTAAGTCTATGTAGCACAAATTTTGAGCCAGCACTCCAGAGCCTGGGAACCACAACTGCTGAGGCCCATGCGCCCTAGAGCCCATGCTCAGCAACAAGAGAAGCCACCACAGTGTGAAGCCTCTGCTCTGCAGCTAGAGAGTAGCACCTGCTTGCTGTAACTAGAGAAAAGTAGTCAAAAATAAATTTAAAAAACAATGACCAAAGGACAACAGTCTGTAATAGAAGAAGGGGAAAATTTTAGCTATTAGATCAGTGAGATTATTCTTATTAGTTTGAATCTCTAATTATCTTAAAATTTGCTTTCTGTAGAGAAATATATACACAGTTTAGGAGGCCCAGAAGTAGCTAAAGAGAGATTTATTTGCAGTAGCTCATATTAAAGAAATGTGGTCATACGGATTAAAGCAAAGACCATACGATGTCTGTTTCAGTTGTTATATATGTTCAAAAGACCTACACTCTTATGTTTCTCTCTGCCTCTATTCAAAGAAAAACCTCGGTGTTTATCCAGAGAATGAATTACCCCACTACTGGTTCCTTTCAGCTCTCCTGTATAGGAAAGTATAGTCTTTGGTCAGATGAGCATTCTAAATTTTGATGATGAGAATTCTACTTTTCCTTCCTTTCTCTTGGTAAATAGGAAGGTTCAGACTGCCATAGGACTATTCCTGAGCATAGTTTTATGGCATAATGTTTTTATTTCTCCACTTCTCATATATCCAAGTCAGTATTTCTGGTGAGTTTTTTAAAACATAATTTTAATTTCATTGTTTCTCTAATTTTAAATTTCACAAAAGTAAGTGGAGCAAATAGTATTTTTTGAAGATCCTGACTTACCATTACAAGCGAATACCCTATCCTAAATAAAAGTACAATGGAAGGTTCTTCTTCTTCTTCTTTTTATTTTTTTTCTTCAAACTGACATACTTTCCCTATGGCAAAAGGAGAAGAGGGTGGCAGAGAATGAGATGGCTAAATAGCAATACTGAGTCAATGGACATGAATTTGAGCAAACTCCAGGAGATAGTGGAGAACAGAGGAGCCTGGTGTGTTACAGTCCATAAGGTCGCAAAGAGTCAGATAATTTAGTGTGTCTGAAAACACTTCTCCCAACTTGCTTGCTCTAGACTGCACTAAATGTTGCTGTCCCTGAAAATATGTCTTCACATAGGAGTCTCATACTTACTCTGGCCTTCAGAAGGAGATGTAGGACATAACCTCTTATTTCTGTGTAGCACCATGAAAGCAAACTTCATCAAGTTAGTGATTCCAGCTAATGGGGAACAAAATGTATTAATGCAGTGTCAATAAGGGAGATATATTTTTCTTTCAGAGATGAGATATTATTTATGAACTATCTGAATCCAGACACACAAGTGGGCAGGAGACTGGATACCTATTTTAGTTCTCTTGACATGCAACTTTGAAGAAGGGGCTCAGAGAAGAGAAGACAGGGGAAGACTGGTAAAATCCTCTCTATTTATGAGTATTTATAACCCACATTCTGCAGTATTGAATTAATCCAAGAGAAACATAAACTTCACCTCTGGAACAGAAACATTAGAATATCTTCATCTAACACTATGTTTGCACCATTCAGAATTCCTTTTGCCTGATCCAAACTGGCCAAATATGGAAGAGTCTATTTCAGAAGAAGAAATATCATATTGTCTCTTTAGAGATGGAAAAATCTATGTTGGATAAACATTATAATAAGTGTTATTATGTTGATATAGCAGTAATTTATATACTCTAATGGAATACAATGATTTCAGGCCAGTGAATTTTCTTGATAACCCAAATTATTCTTATTTATTGCAGCTTTACATTTTAATCATTTGGGCTGGAAGTTATGATTTGCTTCTCTAAACAGAGCATAATGATCATTATATGCTCATTTTAGTAATGATCAAGAGTCATCTGAATGAAGAATAATTATTATTCGGTGCTATAGCATAGAAATATTATTTACAGTGAGAAAGAGAATACCATTCCATAAGGAAGAAATTGAAAGGTTAAATGATTAAAGTCTGGAGCTAATATTGAGGTGCAAACAACTTATAGAAATACTGGCCTCATGACACCAAAACTCAATATTACTTCATTGATTCAAAGATAGATTGGGGTATCTTGAGGTAGCTTATTCTCACACTTCCCCTTAAAATGAACGTGAATGGTTTGAAATGGGCATAACTGCTACACAAACCACATTACTCTCCCCTGCCCCCAACAAAGGAAAAAGATGGCTCTAGTTTTCTTATTGTTTTCCACTTTGATTATGTCTAAATGCATCTTTCAGTGAAAATATTCTACCCTTCTTAGAGTTGTAGTTATTTTTCAGTTATTCCTGAAAGGTCCCTGAATTGCTTATTAGGATCATTAAAGTTGTTTTAGTTAAATGTTAGTTGTGGGAATACTCTCTATTGTTATTAGCTCCAGTGTAGTTTGGGTGATAAACAGACAGTTTCATATCGGGTCATAAACAAATGTCTCCTTTGAAGGAAAGGACATTGCTTTGCTGTACTAATTCCCCTTCTCCCAGTAGAACTGAAAAATTTAAATAGTGGTATACACTAATGACTTCACTTTCACTTTTCTGCATTGGAGAAGGAAATGGCAACCCACTCCAGTGTTCTTGCCTGGAGAATCCCAGGGATGGGGTCGCACAAAGTTGGACATGACTGAAGCGACTTGGCAGCAGCAGCATACACTAATGAAACTTTTATGATGCTTTCCCAAGAGATTTGCTGCAGAATCCAAGCTATTCCTAATTTTAATTTTTCAGAAAGCTTTTCTGACCCAGTCTATTTACCCAGCGGTTAATAACATAGCATTCAGATCTCACACGCTCTTTCACTAAAGGAAGAACTTTGCATCTTTTTCAGACTGTAGTCCTCTTTCTTGCTTTATACCTCTAATTTGATTAACAATGTTAAGACATTTCAGGAAAGCAAAACTGCTCTTTCTTTGTACTTAATGGCAGATAATCTTAGGGAAACAAACAAGTAACAATTTGATCAGAGACAACTCTAATCCCTCAAATAACAGCTCCTAGCTCTTTATCACACTCCAACTTGGTTTTTGCTAAATAGCTGGAATCTGTACATTTCTTTCTAAAAAAGGCTTACCTTTCTAATGGCATCGAAAAGTGGCCTTGTGGAGGAATGTTCTGTAGCACTAACTAGTAATAGCTTTTTCTCTGAACTCCAAGCCCTCCCAACTGAGAGACAGATAAAACCCTATCATCTACTTCATTTTCTCTAATTCTTTTTTCCCCTTGCCTCTAGGGAAAAAAAAAGAAAATAGTTGGCAGCACATTAAGGACACAAAACAGAGAAAAATGTAGGTTCCTGAAATGTTTAAGGGAGATGAAAATCATCTACGTTTGGGAACTGCCTCATGGAATTTAGCTGGTGGATTAGTTATCCAAATTACCTTTTGCTTTTATCACACAGACAATATACAGCTGAATTGTTAAATGATGTGTGCTTTTTTTTTTTTCCTGAGAGCAAGATTGGGTACTTAATCAGGTCAATAATTATTCACACATTAGCACAGTCTTCTTCTTAAAGTGTAACGGTGACTCACTGGGTATATAGTCATTATTACTGATTAGAAGGAAATTATTTTTGTGCATCAGTGGTTCATGTGAAAACAGCTAAATTTATTATGCTGAGTTATTTAACAGTTGGACCATGTGAAAATTCTGGTGTTACTATTGTGATTAAGTCTTTATGTATATACAGGAGATGACTATGAAAAAGACCATACTGCATTTACTGTTTTGATTTGAATTTCTACTAACAGACCCAAATTTCTGAAGTTTGGTACTAAACTTGGACATCCATAATGCACTTCCACAATGAAATTTCTTTATAGGTAAATTTATTTGACAAAGAAATAGGGAGCAAGAAAGTAAATAATATGAAAAAAAGAAGATGAAATATGAATATAGAGAATAAGTAAAAAAGAAGTGAATAAGGAAGAGGAAAGAATGAGAGAAATACAATTTCACTTGGTTTTTGAATTGTTAATTGGATTTCATATTTGATGAAATATCTGAAATTCTACTTGGTTTGTGTAATTTTTTAATATTATAAGTGAAAGACAAATCCTACATTTCATTTCAATTATTTTACATAGAAAATATTCCAAGAATATTATAAATGTATTCCAAGAATATGCTGTAAATATAGCAGCATATATTGCTAAAAGGTAAGGATTCCCTTTTAAACATACCTACAGTATTATTTTATCTTAAAAAGACATTAGAAATAACCCATTAATATTATCTGATAACATATCCATGTTCAAATTTTGCTAGTTATATGATAGTTTATTTACAATGAGTTTGTTTACATCAGTATTCAAATAAAGTCAAAACATTGTATTTATTTTGATGTATCTCCTTAGTATCTTTAAATCTTACATTATTTTTCCTATTAATTTTTATTCTTGAAATGTATCTGTTTAAAACTAGATTATTTGTATGGCTTGATCTGATTGAAGCTTGTTACTTTTGGCAAAAACAATTTATATGTGTTGTATCTTTTATCAGCTGGCACATAGTATATGATTGTCTCTTTTGAGGCTATTAGTCAAGTATTTTGTTAAGCATTTGTTTTTTATGGGAGAAACATATTAGATACTTGATTATTTCCTTTTATTTACCACTTTCTAAATAGTGAATTAGTTAAATATTATCTTCTAAAATGATTAGTATATTTTCAATATAGTTTGAATTTGTGGATTTTAACATATTTGCTGTCATCAATTCTGTAGTTATTTTTTTATACACACATTTATAATGCCAAAATAAATAGCATTTCCCTTTATTGAATTTTTCCTCATGATAAATTGTCATGATTGGAATTACCGAGTCAAAAGATATAAAAATCTCCATAGTTTTTGCTATACTGTGGCATACAGTTTTTCAAATAATGCTACTTTAATGCTACTAGAAATAAGCAGTGAATTCTTTGTAGCTACAGATTTTTAATTTACAGAATAAGTGTGCCTTATGTAAAAATAAATCTTGGAAATGATATAAAAATCAAAATGTAATATATAAAATGCAAACTCTAGTCTCCTGTCCATCCTTTCCAGCAACAGTTCTGTACTCCCCAGTGCATGCCACTTTTAAATTTTTTAGTCATTTTCTTTTTGATTTGGCTAGGTTCTAAAATAACTCATTTTGAATATCTCCCCAAATTTCAGATATTGTGTATTGACTTCCTACTATAGAAACTGAAAATTTAGCTCTGTTAAACTGCTCTCACATCCTGATGTTCCTCTTACAGATATGCGTATCTCCTCTTCCTAGCTAATGAACCCAGTTTTTAGCATTCAAGTTGAATCTTTCTTCAGAGTTTCTAGTTATTAAGGCTATGTGTATATTGTTTAATTCAGAGCCAAACTGAGCACACACACACAGTATTAAAATTTTTTCTTGCACAATTTGTATTCATCTGTGGAATTAATTTCCCATTATTATTGTTATTTAGTGTTTCTTACAATCTGTGACTAACTTTTCCATATTGTTTAACACTTCTCAGTTCCATTTTCCACTAAGTCAAAATTGTCAAATAATCTATTTTTTGGAATAATTTTAATTTAATTTTAGGAAATCTCTCCCAGAACTTTAATTCATAAGTCTTCCACTCCTGTCTGTCTGGTTGTTCTCTAAGTTCAGTGAATAACCATCATCCTCATATTCCATGTTGTTCTCTAGGAAAATTCCTTTCACCTCTCTCTAGTGCTAGGGCCACTATTTCATGGATATCATAGAAAAGATAAAAATACAATAAAACAAACACTGGTTGTCTGTTTTGTATGCCTAGCATCTGAAGCTTTTTATGTAATTAGGAAAATTCTCTCTCTGATGGACATTGTAGGAAAGTAAAGAATGTCTTACTGTATAGCAGCTGAAAATTCTGGGCTTCCCAGGTGGCTCAGTGGTAAACAATCCACCTACTGAGCAGGAGACATTCTATCCCTGGATTGGGAATATTCCCTGGGTTGGGAAGATTCCCTGGCATAGGAAATGGCAACCCACTCCAGTATTCTTGCCTGGAGAATCCCATGGACAGAGGAGTCTGGTGGGCTACAGTCCACGGGGTCACAAAGGAGTTGGCCATGACTTAGTGATTAAATAACAACAGAGCTGAAAGTGTTAGATTCTCATTTTCTCTAATACCTTTTCACTCAGGATGCAGATGCATGAGCTAGGATGTCTCAGTCAAATGTGTCCGTGGCCAACTTTAACTTGGCTTAGGATGGATAAAGGAAGGGGCAGGGAGTGCTCTTCTCTATTGGTTTCAGAAATAACACTGTAAGGAACAGTTCTTTTTATAGGTAGGGGCAACTCAAGGCCCTCAATCAATTCTTGAAAGGAATTCTAGTAGTTAACTGCCTTCTCCGATTCCTGTTCTCAATGCTTCTTTCGAGCTCCTACAGAAGTTTGACCATCTGGATTGTAATCATATGATACAACGAAATCATTGTTTTTTTTCTTACCTCACTCCCTACCAAGTGGCTGGAGCCATGTGTATCTAGGTTGTCATCTCCAAAGTGTCCACTGATCTCCAGTGATTTGTGTACAAAATAAAACAAAAAGCTTCAGTGATTTTTTTTCTTTTCATTTTGTTTCATTTTCTTTATCATTTACATCCAAAATCATTAACAACAAGGCAGGATATTGGGTTAGTATTTGGAGCTGCATCTGTCTGGCTGGACTTTGGCACGCTGGAACCTCTGGTCCCACAAAGGGTTTGGTGTGGCCATGCTGTTCCCTGGGCCTTGAGGAAATGCTGTATACCTCCCTGCTTTTGTGAGGGCTGGAGAGCAGGATGGTGCTGCAGCCCTGGGGGAGTCCAGGGCCAGCTGTTTGAAGGTGAGGCTCTTACCCCTGGCCTTGAGGATGTGGTTCCACCCATGTCTGCTCATGCATAGCCCACAACTTCAGTTTGGGCATTTCCTGGATATGCACGTTGTTCTCCACCATAGTCCTGGCAGCCACAGCTGTTGTGTCTTCTGGGGCCAGGATGCTTCATCTTCTGGATCATCAGGGAAAGGGACAGAGCACTGCCAGTTGATGTGACTCTTGAAAAGTCTCTTCAGTACAACTTGATTGAAGGCAGTATTGAGCCTCTGGCCAAAAATCTGTACAATTTAACCAACAGACTTTTTAGATGTACATGATCTTGGGTTCTTTGAACTGAACCTTTCATTCTACCAGCTCTCACTCCACTCATCTCCACCACTCCTTGAGAGATGAAAAATGTCACATTTCTTTGTGGTCAGTGCAGTGGTATGGCTTGCTTTTCTAGCACATCCAATGAGTCTACAAATGACCCATATCTTTCAGATAATGTTCTTCATCTAGGTAATCATCTAGAATTCTCTTTGGTTGCTTGAAACTAGGAACTCATAGAAAGTTGGAAGATATATCGTACTTGTCACTAAGTTGTTTCTGGATCCTTTGTGACCCCATGGACTGCAGCCCACCAGGCTCCTCTATCCATGGGATTCTCCAGGCAAGAATACTGCAGTGGGTTGCCATTTCCTCCTCCAGGGAATCTTCACAACCCAGGGATATAACCTAGGTCTCCTGCTTTAGCAAGGAAATTCTTTACCACTGAGCCACCAGGGAGGCCCTCCTTTCTTGTTTCCTCCCTTGTTTTGATTTAGAACATTCTCGAGCAGCTGAAGTGATTATATGGAGGGAGAAATTATTTTAGAGCACATATATTTAAAAATACTTTTCTATTCTCACAGCGGATCAGTTCAGTTCAGTTCAGTTGACAGTCATGTCTGACTCTTTGCAACCCCATAATCGCAGCACGCCAGGCCTCCCTGTCCATCACCAACTCCCGGAGTTCACTCAGACTCATGTCCATCGAGTCAGTGATGCCATCCAGCCATCTCATCCTCTGTCATCCCCTTCTCCTCCTGCCCCCAATCCCTCCCAGCATCAGAGTCTTTTCCAAGGAGTCAACTCTTCACATGAGGTGGACAAAGTACTGGAGTTTCAGCTTCATATCATTCCCTCCAAATAAATTCCAGGGTGATCTCCTTCAGAATGGACTGGTTGGATCTCCTTGCAGTCCAAGGGACTCTCAGAGTCTTCTCGAACACCACAGTTCAAAAGCATCAATTCTTCAGCACTCAGCTTTCTTCACAGTCCAACTCTCACATCCATACATGACTACTGGAAAAACCATAGCCTTGACTAGATGGACCTTAGTCAGCAAAGAAATGTCTCTGCTTTTGAATATGCTATCTAGGTTGGTCATAACTTTTCTTCCAAGAAGTAAGTGTCTTTTAATTTCATGGCTGCAGTCACCATCTGCAGTGATTTGGGAGCCCAAAAAATAAGGTCTGACACTGTTTCCCTGTTTCTCCATCTATTTCCTATGAAGTGATGGGACCGGATGCCATGATCTTCATTTTCTGAATGTTGAGCTTTAAGCCAAATTTTTCACTCTCCTCTTTCACTTTCATCAAGAGACTTTTAAGTTCCTCTTCACTTTCTGCCATAAGGGTGGTGTCATCTGCATATCTGAGGTTATTGATATTTCTCCCAGCAATCTTGATTCGACCTTGTGCTTCTTCCAGCCCAGCGTTTCTCATGATGTACTCTGCATATAAGTTAAATAAGCAGGGTGACAATATACAGCCTTGACATACTCCTTTTCCTATTTGGAACCAGTCTGTTGGTCCTAGTTTAGATTTAAATTTTTAAGTAGCAAATCATGCTTTGTAATTTAAAAGCATGTTTACCTGTTGTTAATCTTCCTTCTCCTCACACACAAGAATCTCCCTGTCAGGTCTCCTAAATCTGTAACAACTGCCCTTTGGCTTCTAGTATTCTAAAATTTAGTTAACATCACTACATTGTTCTAATTTTCTTTGGCTTTGTGAGTCTATCCTTTTTTTATAAGACTGATTCACTACCTACTCTACTAAGGAGGCAGATGAGTCTGTTCCTTTTTAATTGCTTGTGTGTGTGTGTGTGTGTGTGTGTGTGTGTGTTAGACAGAATATAAATAAATGCATGTATTAAATTCACAATGCTTAACAGAAATTTTAAGTATATTTCTTTCATAAGCAAAAATCAGGTGCTAAAGAATCCTTCCATGGACAGATTGGATAATAATGGGAACTCTGAATTCTGTTAACTCTTCCTGGGCTTTGTCATAAATCTGTTCTTCATTGATTGGCACAGATTGGAATTGGTTTATTGTAGAATTGTATATTTTCTACTTTCTCTCTCTTACTGTGTTCAGTATTAAAAATGTGTTGATATTATTTTGTATTATATGCCTCATCTTTATCTCTCTTTCTTTCCATGGATAAGATCAATATTATCAAAAGGTTATACATTTTGTTCCTTACATCCCAAATTCTAGTTCTGTATTCTGTAACTTGACAGAGTCCACTTATTGAATCTGTGCTCCTGAAGCTACTCTACCACAATAACTATGTTCAAAAACACCTCTTTGTCTTTGCTCTTTGAAATTTTATTTCCTTTCTGCATGCATATGTGCTAAGTGTCTTCAGTCATGTTTGACTCTTGGTGACCCTATGGACTGTATAGCCTGCCAGGTTCCTCTGTCCATGGGATTCTCCAGGCAACAGTACTGGAGAGGGTTATCCTGTCCTCCTCCAAGGGATCTTCCCCACCCAAGGACTGAAAGGGCATCTCTTACCTCCAGGCAGGTTCTTTATCACTAGTACCACCTGGGAAGATCCTTATTTCCTTTCTAATATAACTTATTTTAAGATTATAAACATGCATTAAATAATATTTATGTAACTATTATGTTTTATTAAATATACATATAAAGCATTCTATCCTCTTATTTTTCTTTCTATTAAAAACATTGTAAGTACCTAGCAACTGTTAGGCTTCTCTGGTAGCTCAGCTGGTAAACAATCTGCCTGCGATGCAGGAAATCTGATTCAATTCCTGGGTAGGGCAGTTCCCCTGGAGAAGGAATAGGCCACCCACTCAGTATTCTTGGGTTTCCCTGGTGGCTCAGACAGTAAAGAATCTGCCCACAATGTGGGAGACGTGGGTTCAACCCCAGGGTTGGGAAGATTCCCTGGAGGAGGGGATGGCAAGCCATCCCAGTATTCTTGCCTGGAAAATCCCCATGGACAGAGCAACTTGGCAGGCTATAGTCCATGGGGTTGCAAAGAGTTGGACATGACTGAGTGACTAAGCGCCTGCAGCAAGTGTTAAACATTGCAGATAGAAAGAAAACAAGAATGTGGAAAGATTAAAGAATGTGAATTTATCAGACAAAGATGCACAGAAAGAAAAACAGGGGAAAAATAACAAGGTGGTCATTATAGCTGTAATTATCTTCTTGATAATCTCTGGATATTTGTTTTTATTTAACTATAATTATATAGCATATAAAATCTTATTCTTTTTTTTTCTTTCAAAATAAGGTATTGGTAAAATTATTGCTGTTATATGTTGCTACAATGTCACCAGTAGCAACTGTCAAGAACTTCATACCTAATAGAGTGCTTCCTTATGAAGTTAATCTAAATGGAACCAAGAGACAGAGTATAATGCACATTCTCTTTCTAATGTCCATGGAATACAAGTAAAGCACTTGTCCAATGAATAAATAGCAGATAGGTTGCCTGAAATGAGGAATTCTTTTCTATAGATGTTTATACAAATTTATTCTAACATCCCTCTCCTCGCCAAGCTCTCTGGAGGGAAAAGAGTTCACAGAATCACCTATTGAAGTCTCCTTAATGTATTTGTCATTTCAACTTTCCTTTCTCTGTTGTTCAAGATTACAAATAGAATACACTGTTCTGAAGAGACATGAATGAAGATAGTCTGGTTTGATAGAAATTTTGCAGCCATTGTGATGGTTAAACTGTGAAAACTTTTGAAAGAGATAGATAGCTACTTTTCTAGCATGTGAACTCAATTTCCTTGAAATATGAACTGAAAGAAATATGAGAAAATACAGAAAACAAATCCCCAGAAACCTCTTATATATATATAATTTAAATTTTTCAATGGGTTGTTTTGTTATGAAAACCATTAGGTAAAATGCTTATCTATCTTACAAGAGCTTTGAAAGTGAAAGTCACTCAGTTGTGTCTGACTCTTGCGACCTCATATACTGTAGCCCTCCAGGCTCTTCTCTCAATGGAATTCTCCAGGCAGGAATACTAGAATGGGTTGCCTTTTCCTTCTCCCAGGGATCTTTGCAACCCAGGGATCGAACCTGGGCATTCCACATCAGAGGCAGGTTCTTTACCATCTGGGCCATGAGGGACACCCTTAGAATAGCTTTAAATAAATCAAAATGACTCACACCGGTAGAAGAAAAAAAGAAGGTATTCAGGGTATGAGTTTAAGTAAATAAAAGATGACTAAAGGCCTCCTGGCTCTTTTGCTAGTCCAGTATTACCATAAGCACTCTTATCTAGTTTGAGAACATCTGCTTGTTCTTGACTGAGATGACAGTAAAACCTTAAAGTATGTCATTTTTGTTTCTGTATTGAAAACTTCTATGAGTTCACCTTCCACCCTCTTTTGTTATTAGACAAACAAGTCTATTTGCTTTCCTACAGTTTTCTTTGTTTAAGTCAGGAATTAAAACCCCAGATTCTTTAAGACAAAAGGTTCATAAATCAGTCAGGCATGGGAAACAGATATTTTAAATTTTTGCTTCTTTTCTTATAATGCTTTTTACTCTAATCCTCATGGCACATTGCCCTGATCACTGAATTGTTTGCTTCATGTTGATTCAACTTGACACTATGTTTTCATTTTATACATATAGAAATTTCCAGGAAAAATACTGAAAAGTGTTCACATTTTTTTAAAGATTTAATGCTCTGCTTTAAGAAAAAGATAAGACAGAATTGTCCTCCATTTTCTTTGTTAAATATCAATACTTCTTTTACTCTTTATCATCACCAAATTCTATGAACAGTTTTCTTTCCTTCTAGGAGGATTGCACTCATCTCACATGCTAGTAAAGTAATGCTCAAAATTCTCCAAGCCAGGCTTCAGCAATACACGAACGATGAACTTCCTGATGTTCAAGCTGGTTTTAGAAAAGGCAGAGGAACCAGAGATCAAATTGCCAACATCCACTGGATCATGGGAAAAGCAAGAGAGTTCCAGAAAAACATCTATTTCTGCTTTATTGACTATGCCAAAGCCTTTGACTGTGTGGACCACAATAAACTGTGGAAAATTCTGAGAGATGGGACTACCAGACCACCTGACCTGCCTCCTGAGAAATCTGTATGCAGGTCAGGAAGCAACAGTTAGAACTGGACATGGAACAACAGAATGGCTCCAAATAGGAAAAGGAGTATATCAAGGCTGCATATTGTCACCCTGCTTATTTAATTTTTATGCAGAGTACATCATGAAAAATGCTGGACTGGAAGAAACACAAGCTGGAATCAAGATGATCAAATTGCAAACATCCACTGGATCATGGAAAAAGCAAGAGAGTTCCAGAAAAACATCTATTTCTGCTTTATTGACTATGCCAAAGCCTTTGACTGTGTGGATCACAATAAACTGTGGAAAATTCTGAGAGATGGGACTACCAGACCACCTGACCTGCCTCCTGAGAAATCTGTATGCAGGTCAGGAAGCAACAGTTAGAACTGGACATGGAACAACAGAATGGCTCCAAATAGGAAAAGGAGTATATCAAGGCTGCATATTGTCACCCTGCTTATTTAATTTTTATGCAGAGTACATCATGAAAAATGCTGGACTGGAAGAAACACAAGCTGGAATCAAGATTGCCGGGAGAAATATCAATAACCTCAGATATGCAGTTGACACCACCCTTATGGCAGAAAGTGAAGAGGAACTAAAAAGCCTCTTGATGAAAGTGAAAGAGGAGAGTGAAAAAGTTGGCTTAAAGCTCAACATTCAGAAAATGAAGATCATGGCATCCGGTCCCATCACTTCATGGGAAATAGATGAGGAAACAGTGGAAACAGTGTCAGACTTTATGTTTTGGGGCTCCAAAATCACTGCAGATGGTGACTGTAGTCATGAAATTAAAAGACACTTACTTCTTGGAAGAAAAATTATGACCAACCTAGATAGCATATTCAAAAGCAGAGACATTTCTTTGCCGACTAAGGTCCATCTAGTCAAGGCTATGGTTTTCCCAGTAGTCATGTATGGATGTGAGAGTTGGACTGTGAAGACAGCTGAGCACCGAAGAATTGATGCTTTTGAACTGTGATGTTGGAGAAGACTCTTGAGAGTCCCTTGGACTGCAAGGAGATCCAACCAATCCATTCTGAAGGAGATCAGCCTGGGATTTCTTTGGAAGGAATGATGCTAAAGCTGAAACTGCAGTACTTTGGCCCCCTCACGTGAAGAGTTGACTCATTGGGAAAGACCCTGATGCTGGGACGGATTGGGGGCAGAAGGAGAAGGGGACGACCGAGGATGAGATGGCTGGATGGCATCACTGACTCGATGGACGTGAGTCTGAGTGAACTCCAGGAGTTGGTGATGGACAGGGAGGCCTGGCGTGCTGTGATTAATGGGGTTGCAAAGAGTCAGACATGACTGAGCAACTGAATGGAACTGAACTGAACTGAGGCTGTCTGGTCCAATATGAACAGGGTTTCTCTTTTAGCTCACTGTTTTATCTCAAGCATCTAACATCCTATCTTTCACATAGTAGACACTTAATAATTAATTCATTATAAAATGCCTGCATTCTTCCCTTTCATGAAAGACATTGTACTTGCTTTTTACTTTCCATATTTTGTAATATTGTTTTAATATTTTTAATTATGGGAATTGGATATGAAAAATAATTGCTGAATTGCTTTTTCAACCAGAGCAGTGTATGATGAGTGAGTAACAATAGCAGTATTATTGTCTTATTTCACAGATTTAAAGAGAAACTTAATCATCTTCCTCCTCCACATGTTGACATCTCTGATATTGGAAAGGATCTACAATAATGGCATACCATGATTTAATTGTCGACTCTTCTTCCTTCCTCCCTCCACTCCTTCCTTTTCATAGATCATAACATAGTGATGATATATGTTAGGATCAGTGCAAACTTTTGTTTGATTAAAGAGTATAACTACAATTAGATGAATTCCTATTATATGTTGATGCACATGAGGTCTTATTTTTTTTCCTGTGTTACAAATCAGGAAACTTATGTCCCAAATTTAACAACTCACTCGAGGTTATATATCTAGCAAATGGTGGCATCTGAGCTGATATTGTTCTAGTTCAAAGATTGTGTCTTTTTACATAACTTAAAGATACACTATTCATTGTATGCGAAGTATAACTGAAGTTATAAAAATAGAATCATATATGTTAGAGTTGGAAGAAAATTTAGAGAGCATCTATTCTAAATCCCTTATTTTACAGATGAGAAAAGAGCTCCAGATAGGTTAAGTGCTCTGGGTAATAAATCTAGAAATTTGTGAACATAGGACTATGAGAAAAATCATGCATACTCATAGTAACAAATTGAAATACTGCAGAAATATATGATGAAAGAAACAATCTTACTGTACCCCAATTTGGACATATTCTACCTTTCTGAGATATACTATATATATATATATATATATATATATATATACACACACACACATGTATATTTTCTAGTTTTTAAATAGGACTCAAATATATGGTTTATGATACAAGATCTGTAAAACTCATTCTTAAAATTATTTTGGAAGTTAAAAGCTAAATATTGATACACATACAACTTCTAATATGTTTCTTGTAACCTTCATTTAAAGAAGGATTGATGCAGAAAACATATAGAATGAATTTCAAAATATCTATTATGTACTTAGAATTCATCATACCTTAACTCATTTAAGCTGCATCACAAAGTTTTGAGATGAAAACTAGCTATTTGTGAAGTAACAAGACATTAAAGAGGACAAGCAACTTACCAAAGATGCAAGGATGAATAATTGAGGACTCAGAATCTTTGGGTCATTTAAACCCTGGTTAGTTAAAGTTCTGGCTGATGATAGAGGTAATAACTAATGGATAATGAGAGAAGAAAGCCAAAGATATTAGGAAAAGGCCCAGGATCAATCACAAAAATGAGGCCTATAGAAGCCCCATTTGACTGTTTTTTTTATATGTGTGTATGTATGTGTGTGCACTTATTTGTATCCTACAATTTTCTTCATATCTCTTCTTATTTTCTGTGTCATATGAATGCTATTGGCAGTTAAATTTATAATTTGGTGTTTAGGTAACATAATATTCAATGGGAGTCTTACTGAATCTGAGGAGCAATCAGCATAGCCAATGATGGGTACAATGACTTTTTGGACTGTTTCTTATTTGGAGGAAGTAATATAATCTCTTTCAAGAAGCATAACTCTACATTATTATGTAGTGATATGCAGTTGTTTTACTGTATGGGATCTAAAATGTGAGCAGCAGGGACCATGCAGAAGTTGAGAGTCAAAGAAGTAGGCTGTGCTCCTTATCTATTGATTACCTATGTGCTCCAAATTAACACTTTTTATTTGCTCTGTGAAAAGGGATCTGGACCGTTTGACAATTGGCACAATGTTAAGCCTTATCAGAAGGATGGAGAGTTAATGCAGAAGGAAGGGCTTTGTTTTCTGGTTTTGGAGTGCTTGAACAGCGGTCTCCAACAGTGTGGATGGCTTCTTCATTGCTTAGCTTCTGCAGCCCCTGAATTGTGCACCTTCTCAATTAGTCCCAGCTCCTGCAGTGCATGGCAGCCAGCAGCATCTAGTAACCAGTAGCTTCTAGGTGGCTGATTTCGTAGTGACAGGCACGTCTCTGTGAACAGCTTTCACAAGCAGCACTTTAGACCACAGATATCGATCAAGTTCTACCAGCTAGGCACCACAGAAAATTCTCTGCCATTCAGCCAGTCATGGCTGTGCCCTCCTCACCTTCAAGGTCTATTTCTTAGTCCTGGTGGGGGTAGGAATTCTTTAGGGGTTCTCTCTCAGCTCTAAGAGTAGTGATTGCTTCTTATATCTGCTATTCCTATAGTTTTTAGAGTTCTCTTTATGGTTTACTAGCCAACACCTCCTTATTCCAATCTTCATTATAGTTAATAATTCATTATATTAAACTTTCCTTTTTCAAATTATTGTGTGGCTTCTCCTGATTAGATGTAAGACTGTCTGACATCTACTTCTTGGCTTTTAGACCATTACCACTGTTCCTTAACATTAACAGGGATAAATTAAAATGGATAATAATGAGGATTTGCATAATTTTAAACATAAATAATTAATACTTCAGGTAGTAGAATCATAAATTTTGTAGGTGAGAAGGAACATTAGAAATGATTTAATGTAGTCTTCTTTATTGAGATATGGAAACTGAGGCCAAAATAACTTTTAAAATGAGGAGATCCATGTTCTATCTGTTTTTTATATCACCATTGTCTATCATAGAGTCAGTGTTCAGTGACTGTGAATTGAATTGAATTGAAAGAAGGGAATTAACTTTGAAAATATTTATTGAGCATTGTGATTTAGACCTAGTTCTTTCTCTCAAGAGATTTTCAGGCAAGTAGCTAATTTGGAATCAGAATTATAACTTTAGTTAAACCTATGCCCTCATTATTTTGGTTATTACCACTAATTTAATTGTGGATTGAAATCAGAAGTTAGTTTTCTTTGTGTACTCTTTTTACATGTGTCTAAATTTTCATTGGAAACAGGGTGACATGGGCATATTTAAACCTAAGTTATTCTAACCATCCATCTTCCAGGACAAGTGTTGTATGCTTCTGCTGCTGCTGCTGCTAAGTCGCTTCAGTGTGTCTGACTCTGTGCGACCCCATAGATGGCAGCCCACCAGGCTCCCCCGTCCCTGGGATTCTCCAGGCAAGAACACTGGAGTGGGTTGCCATTTCCTTCTCCAATGCATGAAAGTGAAAAGTGAAAGCGAAGTGTTGTATAGTAACCCGTAAAAACTTGATTTCCAAAACACACATGTATGGTTTTACTTTTCATTTATGGGAATATTATTTTTATACATTTAATCTAAACTCATTTTATACATTACAATCTAAACTCATTTTAGATTTTAATTTGTCAGAAACCTTCTATTCCACTTCCTAGAATGATGGGTGACAGGAAATAAGGCCACAATCTTGTAGGGTCAGATTGCGAAATACCTTGTTTATTTAGCATATGTAATTTTAATAAACCTTGCCTGAATTGGTTTATGAGTTCTTATAACCTTTATAAATTTAATAGATGTCTATCTTTAGCATGTCTTTCTGGATATATTTCTTTGATAACAGTTTGTGATACTCTAGACCATTTATTTTGTTAATGTTAATTTACCACTTTCCTCCATTTGCAAGAGAGATTAGGACATATTTGAATCCGTTAAGATTTTTTCCAGACAAATTCTGTTGCATTTTAATCAAACATGTATTTTAAAACTTCTGAGTATAAAGATAGGGGCATTATAACTTTGTAATCTTCATAAATGATTGTTCTACTCTGTACTTCATGTAGATATCTTGCCTCAATTCATTGAATGGAGTTGGAGGGACTGAATATCAGAATATCTCACAAAACTTGTAATAAATAGTTCAGTTCAGGTCTGTCGTTCAGTTGTGTCTGACTCTTTGGGACCCCATGAACAGCATCACTCCAGGCCTCCCTGTCCATCACCAACTGCTGGAGTCCACTCAAACTCATGTCCATTGAGTCGGTGCTGCCATCCAACCATCTCATCCTCTGTTGGCCCCTTCTCCTCCTGCCCTTAATCTTTCCCAGCATCAAAGTCTTTTCAAATGAGGCAGCTCTTCGCATCAGGTGGCCAAAGTATTGGAGTTTCAGCTTCAACATCAGTCCTTCCAGTGAACACTTAGGACTGATCTCCTTTAGGATGGATTGGTTGGATCTCCTTGAAGTCCAAGTTACTCTCAACATTCTTCTCCAACACCACAGTTCAAAAGCATCAATTTTTTGGTGCTCAGCTGTCTTCACAGTCCAACTCTCACATCCATACCTGCTACTGGAAAAACCATAGCCTTGACTAGATGCTACTGGAGATTGGTGGAGAATTAGCTCCAGAAAGAATGCAGGGGTGGAGCCAAAGCAAAAACAACACCCAGTTGTGGATGGGACTGGTGATAGAAGTAAGGTCTGATGCAATATTGCATAGGAACCTGGAATGTTAGGCCCATGAATCAAAGCAACTTGGAAGTGGTCAAACAGGAGATGACAAGAGTGAACATCCACATTCTAGGAATCAGTGAACTAAGATGTACTGGAATGGGTAAATTTAACTCAGATGACCAGTATATCTACTATTGTGGGCAGGAATCCCTTAGAAAAAATGGAGTATCCATCATAGTCAACAAGAGAATCTGAAATTCAGTACTTGGATACAATCTCAGAAACGACAGAGTGATCTCTGTTCATTAACAAGGTAAACCATTCAACATCACGGCAATCCAAGTTTATACCCCAACCAGTAATGCTGAAGAAGCTGAATGGTTCTATGAAGACCTACAAGACCTTTTGAAACTAACCCCCCAAAAGATGTCCTTCTCATAATAGGGGACTGGAATGCAAACGTAGGAATCTAGAAACACCTGGAGTAACAGGCAAATTTGGCCTTGGAGTATGGAATGAAGCAGGGCAAAGGCTAATAGAGTTCTGCCAAGAGAACACACTGATCCTAGCAAACACCTTCTTCCAACAGCACAAGAGAAGACTCTACACATGGACATCACCAAATGGTCAACACCAAAATCAGATTGATTATATTCTTTGCAGCCAAAGATGGAGAAGCTCTATACAGTCAGCAGAAACAAGACTGGGAGCTGACTGTTGCTCATATTATGAACTTCTTATTGCCAAATTCAGACATAAGTTGAAGAAAGTAGGGAAAACCACCAGACCATTCAGGTATGACCTAAATCCAATCCCTTATGACTATACAGTGGAAGTGAGAAATAGATTTAAGGGACTAGATATGATAGATTGAGTGCCTGATGAACCATGGAATAAATAAATTAGGAATAAATCTACCTTTAAAAAGTAGAATTTCAAATAATTAATATATTTTAGATAGAAGAATTATCTGGTATAAAGTTTATTTCTTATGTAAAATTCATTAGTGAATAGACAAACTGAAGATCAGTAAGTGGTTCTTGTAACTCCATATCATTTTTTATTATAAATAATATTCAAATTATCACACAGTTACACTCATTTCACATGCTAGCAAAGTAATGCTCAAAATTCCCCAAGCTAGGCTTCAACAGTACATGAACTGAAAACTCCAGATGATCAAACTGGATTTAGAAAAGGCAGAGGAATCAGAGATTAAATTTCCAACCTATGTTCAATCATCAAAAAAGCAAGAGCATCCAGAAAAAAAATCTACTTCTGCTTCATTGACTATGCTAAACCTTTGACTGTATAGATCACAACAAACTGTGGAAAATTCTTCAAGAGATGGAAACACCAGACCATCTATCCTGCCTCCTGAGAAAACTGTATGCAGGTTAATAAGCAATAGTTAGAACCAGACAGGTAACAATGGACTGGTTGCAAATAGGGAAAGTAATACATCAAGGCTGTATATTGTCACCCTGCTTTTCAACTTATATGTAGAGTACATCATGGGAAATGCCAGGCTGGTTGAAGCACAAGCTGGAATCAAGATTGCCAGGAGAAATATCAATAACCTCAGACATGGAGAAGGCAATGGCACCCCACTCCAGTACTCTTGCCTGGAAAATCCCATGGATGGAGGAGCCTGGTAGGCTGCAGTCCATGGGGTCGTTAAGAATCGGGCACGACTAAGAGACTTTACTTTCACTTTTCGCTTTCGTGCATTGGAGAAGGAAATAGCAACTCGCTCCAGTGTTCTTGCGTGGAGAATCCGAGGGACAGGGGAGTCTAGTGAGCTGCCGTCTATGGGGTTGCACAGAGTCAGACACGACTGAAGCGACTTAGCAGCAGCAGCAGCAGCAGCATGCAGATGATACAATCCTCATGGCAGAAAGCAAAGAGGAACTAAAGACCTTCTTGAGGACTGTGAAGAGGACAGTGAAAAAGTTGACTTGAAACTCGACATTCAAAACACTAAGATCATAGCATCTGGTCCCATTGCTTCATGGCAAATAGATGGAGAGTCAATGGAAACAGTGACAGACTTTATTTTCTTGGGCTCCAAAATCATTGCAAATGGTAACTGCAGCCATGAAATTAAAAGCCATTTGCTCCTTGGATGAAAAGCTATGATAGACCTAGAGAGCATGTTATAAAGCAGAGACATTACTTTGCCAACAAGGGTCCGTCTAGTCAAATTATGGTTTTTCCAGTAGTCATGTATGAATGTGAGAATTGGACCATAAAGAAGGTTGAGTACTGAAGAGTTGATGGTTTTGAACTGTGGTGTTGGAGAAGACTCTGGAGAGTACCTTGGAAAGCAAGGAGATCAAACCAGTCGATTGTAAATTAAATCAGTCCTGAATATTCATTGGAAGGACTGATGCTGAAGCTAAAGCTGCAATACTTTGGCCACCTGATGTGAAGAGTCTACTCATTGGAAAAGACCCTGATGCTGGGAAAGATAGAGGGTAAGAGGAGAAAGGGACAACAGAGGATGAGATTGTTGGATGGCATCACCAAATCAATGGACATGAGTTTGAGCAAGCTCCGGGAGATGGTAAAGAGCAGGGAAGCCTTGTGTGCTGAAAGTCTATGGGGTCACAAAGAGTTGGAGGCTACTGAGTGACTGAACAACTAAAGCAATTTTATATAATTTGCGATGCTAAGAAAAGTGACCAAACAATATCTCTATCAAATAGTGGTTTTAATATCCCTTGTTTCAAATAATAGCTTGTTGTGAAATCATAATTTAAATCATTCACTTTGTGTTCAGTGTCATCTTTTTATTTGCATTAATACTTAAATTGGTGATATAAATGTAATATCCAGGATGTCATGAATATTTTGGAAGGTATCTCCTTTTTTGCTTTACTGTCTCCTTGTGCTTCATATTTCCATGTCTATCTTGATTATTCTCATTTCTTAAATTCAATTCCCCTCACACTTATTCCCTCATACTTATTCCTTGCCTGTTCAGATCTCCTGCTGACCTCTAAAAGTCATGGCAGACAAATTCAATATGAATATGAGAGTAAGGATTTGGTCCTTTACTTCTACTGGTTCCTCCAGAGGTCATTTGTTTTATGATAGCACTTTAAAAATGCTCCATATTTTTAAAATGATTTAAAAATACAGTAGGCAAAATGATAAAACATAAAAATCTACTATAATTTATAAAACAAGAGAAAACATAGGTACCATCTTCATGAATTTTCTATAATTTCTTTCTGTGCATTTTGGAGATATAATTAAGATTAAGCTTTATAAAAATTAGGACCATGTAGCTTTTATTTTGGGGCTTCCCAAGTGGCTCAGTGGTAAAAAGTCTGCCTCAATGCAGGAGGCGCAGGTTTGATCTTTAGGTTGGGAAGATCCCCTAAAGAGGGAAATGACAACTCACTCTAAAATTTTTGCCTGGAAAATCCCAGGGACAGAGGAACCTTGTAGACCACAGTCCAGGGTGTCACAAAGAATTGGACACTACTGAGCACACATACAACTTTTATTTTATATTTTGGAAATTTTCCCATTGGTAAGTAATCTTCCAAGACCTGATTTCTAGTAGCTTTATGACATTTCATCATATAGAATAGTGGCTTTTAGATGCAAAGGTGAAAGTGTTTCCAAGGAATCATGCAGTGAAAGAGATGGGCTGTCCTGAAATGAAGCATGGAAACATTTAATATGTCACACCTAATCTGAGGGAGGTGGCAGACAGAGACACAGCCCATGACATTCTTTATCAACAAGAACATGTCCCTCTTGTATGAATGGCCTGGAGGAATCACGAAGGAAAAGAGACAAACCTGCCTCACAGAATTGTTCCCTTCAGTGAAGAATGGAACAAAAGGGTGAAACTTGTCTTCCTCTCTAGCATGATAATTGCTGTACATGGAATCCATAAAAGGAACAATAAAAATCTAAGGTGATTATATAAATAATTTATAGAATAGTAATCATTCAAATTAAATCATATTATATTTTGATCTTAATACACTAAGAATGATGCAATCTTTGGTTACATTATTTTCATCAATTAACCCCCCATCCTAATTTTTACAATGGGGTAGTAGCCATTAAAGTGACCCTAAAGTTGCCAGTGTGTCTGGCTTACTGTAAATAGTCATGGGGAAGAAAATTAAGTGTAACATCTCTCAAAAAGTTTCCATAAAATCCAAACTCTTTCTTAGAGTAAAATTGTTTACATCAGCAAATCTAATGCTAAGTAGAGAAGGGTTTTTCTAGAATGGAGAGTTTTTTTTCTCCCCCTAATAATAATAGTAGGCTGAATTCTCTAGCCAAGTTTATTGCTTCCAGTGGTATATTCATGTTGGTCATGATCAGTAAACAGGCATCAACATGATACAAATAAATGGAGGTTGGTGACTATTTTGAAGTCATTTATTTTGCATATTTTAGTCTCATGTATCTGTGACTAATATTTAGATCTGAAAAACCTTTTTATATGAAAAGATTGTTTTCTGTCCTTAGAGTGCACAAATAGATAAGCTACTTTGAAAATAAAAGCTAAATGAAATGTTCATGCATCTATTTAGATGATAGAACAATTTGATGGTTTTCATAAAATACATTTGAAATTATTGTTTTGAGATAATGCTGTCTATTTACATAATGGTGATATTACATCCTTAATAAATATTTGAGTTATTTGACTCCTGGTGAGCATCTTTAATTGAAGTTTATGAAGATGTCTAAATTTAGCAATTGGAGGTTGTTTTTTTTTGCTGAGATTGAAGTTGCAATCAAACCTTGACTGTAATTTCAGTTCAACCTTTTTGCATAATTATTTTGAAGTTGACGTAATGGAGGAAAACAAAGAGCACATGTGTATGGGAGAGAGACAGACTGAGAGAGAAGAAAAGCAAGGCCATATTTTAAAATAGCATTTGATGATTTACTAGGAAAAAGAAATAAACTTACCCATTAATGTTAACAAACAGTAAACAACTCATGTGGGATTTTAAAAATTATTAACATTTGTTCTTTATCATTTGTATAGTGTGCAATAACTTTAACAGATTATGTATCTGTTTGCTTCCCTTTGGGACCAGTAATTTCACTGCAACAAAATGCAGTGATTCTGTTTTTCAGGTATATGGTCAGAATAAGACATTTTTAAAGATTTGCTTTTTATCTAATTGAAATCTATAATTAAAAAAGAAAAATAAACAGCAAAGGAAACAAATTTTTGCCCACTGGACTTCTATGTGAACTGTAAACTTTAGAGCTTGAATGAATTTAGACCTCATCTGGTCCAATAGTCTTCCTTTTACAGATGAGGCTTCTTATGTCCAGAAGGTGGTCTAGTTTTCATAAAAGCTCCTTGGAAACGTGGTTGGGAGTGAGTGTAAGGTGTTTGTAGTCTTGGGCAGTTCCTTGGCTGACACTCTGTGAAGATCAATTTGTTCTTATTCTTTTGTTTAAGACCTTGTGTATTTATAGGTCCCAGGCAAGCAAGTGCTTTATCATAGCAATTTCACTCATTATCTATTTATAATAATATGCATGACTGACAGTCATATATATTTTTATTTTCTGTTAGGTAAATTTCTATTTTAAATTGTATATTAAAAACACAATTTTTCTAAAACTGTGTCTTAAGTATCAATGTTAAGAATTAGGAAGATTTTGTCATCCAAGAGCAGGCAGTATTATAGTGGGGTTATTATAGTGGAGTATAACAAATACCTCACTTATTTGTGATTATAACAAATAAGCAACTAGGAATGCTGATCAGATCCTCTTCTAAACATTATTAGAGAATTTTTAAATGACTTGGGTAAGTCCCTTAAGCTATTAGCACTTGTATTTCTTTATTGCAAAAAGGTGATAATAGCTGTCCTCTGGCTGTTAACCTTTAACCAATATGTTGTACACACATTGATTCCTCTTTTATTGAAATATTAGGTTTCTTGATGTGTCTTTGTTCATTACTAGGCTGAATATTTTTAATGTTCTCCCCGCAGGGCTATTAAAAGAAGACTGAAAAATAGATAAAGTTGATTCTTAAATTGGAATTTTGATTATTGCTGTGAACTTTCACTAAGAATCATTTGATCAAATGCAGCTAACTGAGGACAAAATTTACCCTAAAGTGGAATACCGTGATTATCTGTCAGTGGCTTTCAATGGTGATCCCTTGACCTGAGGTACCATCACTTAGAAACTTATTAGAAAGCAAATGCTTGGGTCCTACCACAGTTGTACACAGTCAAAAACTCGGGTTGAGACCCAGCCATCTGTGTCTTAATGAGGTCTACACATTATTGTGATGTATGCTAAAATTTGAGAACCAGTGGTCTAAACTAAAAAAGATAAACTCATGGAAGTTAAACCATCTCAGACTTGGCAACAGAACTTATGAGGTATTGGATAGGTATTTTTTGATGTTCCCTCAGGGGACAAGAGACTTTGTGTTAAGCTTACTTGGACGTCTTATTCTAGCTTTAGTTTATCACTGAAAATGTTGGAAGAAGTCAGGAAAATTTTAAAGTTTTGATAGTACAGCATTATGTCATTAAGGAAAAATATCATTGCTGCTGAGACATTGGTATCAGAAATCTAATAATTTGTTCTGTATACAAATAAAAGCTAAGAAAGGGGGCACTCTGAAAGATTTAGCACATGTTAAAATGCTTTGATCATCTGCGTGCTACTCATTTAGCAATTGTTTTTATAAATAAAAGCTTGATTTGGTATTATAAAAATGATGGTCTTCAGATTTTGGGGCTTCCCTGGTTGCTCACCAGGTAAAGAATCTGCTTGTAATGCAGGAGACCCTGGTTCGATTCCTGGGTCAGGAAGATTCCCTGGAGAAGGGATCGGTTCTCCACTCCAGTATTCTTGCCTGGAGAATCTCATGGGCAGAGAAGCCTAACTATATTCTATGAGGTTGCAAAGAGTCGGACACGACTGAGCGAGTAACACTAACACTTCAGGTTTAGTTTAGCTCTTTGAGATTAAGGAAATTAAAGAAGCTAGAAAGATTTGCTTCATTACAGAGGTATTAAAATTTTAATTCTTTATACCAGAAGTATTTTTTGTAGTGGAAATAAGTTTTTTTTTTTTTCTGAGAAGAAGAATTATAAAACTAATTCAGTGCTGAACAGTTATGATAGTTTGAGCTATTTTTATGATATTAGCGTGAAAGAAGAATGATGCTGGCAAATGTCCAAGGCTAGGTTTGAGCAAGGTGGCTGAATATCAGTGGTTCTCAAAGCAGTTGTTTTGGTGTGACCAAAGGTAAAGTGGTGAATTTGTCAAATTACCTGGCTGTCTTCTATTAAGTTATTTATGTTCTTCAACATCTCACATTGTCCCAACATCCATTTACAGGGCATCCATAAGAAACATAATTCATAGATTATGCTAAATCTAATATAAATTTGTACTTAAGAATAAGTCTTACTTATTGTGTTTTTATTTCATTTATAATATTCATGTATCTATCTAATATAGGTGGAACATATTACATATTAGCTAAACTTTAATATGAAGTATTTCTGTGAAAATAGAGGAAGAAAGAAAGCTTAATCATTTCAAATTGATATCTTTTTATATCTTTTGTAAGCTATCAGCATTTTTCTACCTAGGATGGATAATTTGTTTTTCCTCCAAATACTTCTCCCTTTCTGTTATTCTAAATAAAGTCATAAGTATATTAAAAGTGAGATTTTTAGTATCGGGGAGGTTGGAATAAAAGTGAGATTTTGAATGTTGAGGAGGTTGGAAGGTTTGTCTTGGCCAATCAATAGATCTTTGTGAGGAAGATGCCTATAAATATTAATCGTTTAAAACTCTACTATTGTCCCTAATCTTTTTGATTCATTATCATTAATGGAATGATGTAAATTTGTTAATACCCAGTTTTTTGAGGATGCTGATTTTGTGAAATGAAAGTCATCACTTCAGACTTTTGAATATGGAAAGCTGGTTCAGTGAGAGGTGCAGATCCTTCTTCATCTGATCTTAGGTGAATTGCTGTCACTGTTCTTCGGTCTTGATTAACTGCTTCCTGGCTGTCAGCTCCATGGACAGTTTACCCAGTCTTCTCTGCTTCAACCCAAATTAGTGCTCTGGCCAGGGCCCTGGGTCAGCCGCGTTCTCTCATGGCTTCCTTCTTCTCTGTAGACATTCTTTTCCATCCATAGCCTCTGTGGCTCTCTCATCAGTATCATCAGTTGTTCTGTCAGGTCAAATTGGATCATGACATTCTTTTAAAGCTCCAGCTCCCTTTTGGAAAACATACTAAAGGCAGAAATAATGCTGAGACAAGGTATAATCAATGTCGATGCAATAGACATATACCCTGAACTTGAGGAACACAATATACTTTCAGAAATAAGGTATATACCACACAGAGGCAGAACACAAGATCCCTCTGAAGACTTAAAGTCATCTGTTACATGCTGTTCTTAATAACTCAGTCTTCTTAATAACTCAGTTTCTTGTATACATTGCTGTGAGTACCTGATTAATATCTCAAAAGTATATTTTATAAGGGCATGGTCTGTAGCTGTTTGGTGTGCTGTATGTGGACTCTGATCTTAGTGCTAACTCAAGAGTGTTTAAGAATAGAAACTGGAAGGGTTCTGAAGAAGAAAACATCACTGATAAATAGGGGAGCAAAGGAAACTTTATCATGTGACATGAGGTGAATCTGAATACAGTGTAAAACTATTGCTAATATTAATATATGGGCTGGTGCGTACAATCTAGATAGAGATGGTTGTCCTGTAATTCCAGTGAGGGAAGCATCATGGGAACAAGGAACAAGGCCAGCACATAAAGGATGTTCTTATTTAGCTTGAGCAGCGAGTTCCGTATGAAATGATAGAACAGGAGGTTAAATGCATGAAGTGGATGGTGATGGAACACTTGGCTTAATGTGGTTTAAACTGGTTCCTGGAGGCTATCTGGCTTATCTCTTCCCACCTTTGGAAAATCAGCCATAATGAAAGTACTTACATGGTAGAAATGGAAAAATGGTACAAATTAGGGCTTCTGTTCTTCCAATAAGCACCTATACAGAAATGGTTGCTAAACATTTGTAAGCAAATCATACATTGGTTCTTAGGTTTCAAAGGTGGTGCTTGTTTCTAGGTTCAAGGAAGAGCAAAATGAAACTGAAATATTTGTAAGATTAAAAGCCACTATTTAGCACCATCATAGTGTGGAACTACTGCAATGAGTAAACTCTAAAAATATTGAAGCTAGTATAATTTCAGTTACAAAATTGATGGTTTAGGAAGGTTTGCTTGTTTTGGCAGTTTCGCAATAATCTGTTGTCTTGATTTTTTCCCTTAAGTTTCTTCATATCAGTGAAACTCTTCCTGTTCTCAGAAAATAATCCTGTTTTAGGATAACTTCAACCCCATAGAAAACCATGACACTGAGATTTAAAAAACTTATTTACTTTTATATTTACTCTAATTTTCCTTATGAAGAAGGAAATTAAACAATTTCTTATATAAATAAATCATTATAAAAATTAAGTAATGCATAAAAGTATGAGAGTAATCTTTTAGCATATAGATAGACAGCCATTATTAATTTTTTTATCATTTTAAAATGAAACTAATAATTCCAATTTCCTATTGTTCTTTCATTTTTCTTTGTAATTCTTACTACTGTCTAATCAAAAATACTTAATTTTTATTTATTATTTCTCCTCTTTGAAAATATATCAGTTCAGTTCAATTCAGTCACTCAGTCATGTCTGACTCTTGGCGAGCCCATGGACCGCAGCACGTCAAGCCTCCCAGTCCATCACCAACTCCTGGAGTTTACCCAAACTCATATCCATTCAGTCAGTGCTGCCATACGACCATCTCATCTTCTGTCGTCTCCTTCTCCTCCTGCTTTCAATCTTTCCCAGCATCAGGGTCTTTTCAAATAAGGCAGCTCTTTGTATCAGGTGGCCAAAGTATTGGAGTTTCAGCTTCAACATCAGTGCTCCCAATGAACACCCAGGACTGATCTCCTTTGGGATGGATTGGCTGGATCTCCCTGCAGTGCAAGGGACTCACAAGAGTATTCTCCAACACCACATTTCAAAAGCATCAGTTTCTTCAGTACTCAGCTTCTTTATAGTCCAAATTGCACATCCATACATGACTACTGGTAAAACCATAGCCTTGACTAGACGGACCTCTGTGGTAATGTCTGTCAAAGTAATGTCTCTGCTTTTTAATATGCTGTCTAAATTGGTCATAACTTTCCTTCCAAGGAGTAAGTGTCTTTTAATTTCATGGCTGCAGTTACCATCTTCAGTGATTCTGGAGCCCCCCAAAATAAAGTCTTCACTGTTTCCCCATCTATTTGCCGTGAAGTGATGGGACCGGATGCCAAGATCTTAGTTTTCTGAATGTTGAGTTTTAAGACAACTTTTTCACTCTCCTCTTTCACTTTCATCAAGAGGTGCTTTAGTTCTTTTTCACTTTTTGCCATAAGGATGGTATCATCTACATATCTGAGGTCATTGATATTTCTCTTGGCAATCTTGATTTCAGCTTGTGTTTCATCCAGCCCAGTGTTTCTCATGATGTATTCTGCATATAAGTTAAATAAGAAGGGTGACAATATACAGCCTTGACATACTCCTTTCCCTATTGGGAACCAGTCTGTTGTTCCATATCCAGTTCTAACTGTTGCTTCCTGATCTGCATACACATTTCTCAAGAGGCAGGTCATGTGGTCTGATATTCCCATTTCCTTCAGAATCTTCCACAGTTTACTGTGATCCACACAGTCAAGGCTTTGGCATAGTCAATAAGCAGGAATAGATGTTTTTCTGGAACTCTCTGCTTTTTCCATGATCCAGCAGATGTTGGCAATTTGATCTCTGGTTCCTCTGCCTTTTCTAAATCCAGCTTGAAGATCTGGAAGGTCATGGTTCATGTATTGCTGAAGCCTGGCTTGGAGAATTGTAAGCAATATTTTACTAGCATGTGAGGTGAGAGCAATTTTTCAGTAGTCTGAACATTCTTTGGCATGTGATTTGAATGAAAACTGACCTTTTCCAGTCCCATGGCCACTGTTGCATTTTTGAAATTTGCTAGCATATTGAGTGCAGTACTTTCAGAGCATCATCTTTGAGGATTTGAATAGCTCAACTGGAATTCCATCACCTCCACTCTTCGTTCGTCGTGATGCTTTCTAAAGCCCATTAGATTTCACATTCCAAGATGTCTGGCTCTAGGTGAGTGATTGCACCATCGTGATTATCTGGGTCATGAAGATCTTTTTTTTAGGGGACTTCTGTGTAGTCTTGCCACCTCTTCTTAATATCTTCTGCTTATGTTAAGTCCATACCATTTCTGTCTTTTATTGAGCCCATCTTTGTATGAAATGTTCTCTTGGTATCTCTAATTTTCTTGAAAAGATCTCTAGTCTTTCCCATTCTATCATTTTCCTCTGTTTCTTTGCACTGATCACTGAGGAAGGATTTCTTATCGCTCCTTGCTTTTCTTTGGAGAGGCATTCAAATAGGAATATCTTTCCTTTTCTCCTTTGCTTTTTGCTTCTCTTCTTTTCACAGCCATTAGTAAGGCCTCCTCAGATAGCCATTTTGCATTTCTTTTTCTTGGGGATGGTCTTGATCCCTGTCTCCTGTACAATGTCAAAAACTTCTGTCCATATTTCATCAGACACTCTGTCTATTAGATCTAGCCCCTTAAATCTATTTCTCACTTCCACTGTATAATTGTAAAGTTTTTGATTTTGGTCATACCTGAATGGTTTAGTGGTTTTCCTACTTTCTTCAATGTAAGTCTGAATTTGGCAATAAGGAGTTCATGATCTGAACCCACAGTCAGCTCCCAGTCTTGTTTTTGCTGACTGTATAGAGATACTCCATCTTTGGCTGCAAAGAATATAATCAATCTGATTTTGGTATTGACCATCTGGTGATGTCCCTGTGTAGAGTCTTCTCTTGTGTTGTTGGAAGAGGGTGTTTGCTATGATCAGTCCATTCTCTTGGCAAAACTCTATTAGCCTTTGCCTTGCTTCATTCTGTACTCCAAGGCCAAATTTGCCTGTTACTGCAGGTATTTCTTTTTTTTTTAAATTAATTTTTATTTTTTTAGTTTGTTTTGTTTTACAATACTGTATTCATTTTGCTATACAT
>SJXQ01001700.1:0-69956 GCA_006408695.1 Aepyceros melampus
AGAAAAAGTAGGCATTAAAATAAAGAAGATTACAAGCAATAAGGAAGGACACTACATAATGATCAAGGGATCAATCCAAGCGGAAGACATAACATTTGTAAATATCTATGCATCCAACATAGAAGCACCTCAATACATAAGACAAACACTAACAGACATAAAAGGAGAAATTGACAGTAACACAATAATAGTAGGAGACTTTAACACCCCACTCACACTGATGGACAGATCATCTAAACACAATAAGGAAACACAAGTCTTAAATGATACATTAGATGAGCTGGATCTCATTGATATCTTCAGGACCTTCCATCCAAATTCAGAAGAACACACCTTCTTCTCAAGTGTACATGGGACATTCTCCAGGATAGACCACATCTTGGGTCACAAATCAAACCTCAGTAAATCTGAGAAAATTGAAATCATATCAAGCATCTTCTCTGACCACAATGCTATAAGACTAGACATCAATTACAAGAAAAAAACTGTAAGAAACACAAACACATGGAGATTAAACAACACATTTCTAAATAACTGACAGTTTACTGAAGAAATAAAAAAATTTCTAGAAACAAATGACAATGAAAACACACCACCACAAAACCTATGGGATGCAGCAAAAGCAGTTCTAAGAGGAAAGTTTATAGCAATACAAGCCTACCTCAAGAAACAAGGAAAACATTAAATTGACAACCTAACTTTACACCTAAAACAATTGGAAAAAGAAGAACAAAAACCCCCAAAATTAGTAGAAAGAAATGTCATAAAGATCCGAGCAGAAATAAATGAAAAAGAAATGAAAGAAACAATAGTAAAGATTAATGATTTGGGAGAATGGCATTGAAACATGTATAATATCATATAAGAAACAAATTGCCAGTCTAGGTTTGATGCAGGATACAGGATGCTTGGGGCTGGTGCACTGGGATGACCCAGAGAGATGGTATGAAGAGGGAGGTGGGAGAGGGGTTCAGGATTGGGAACACGTGTACACCCATGGCAGATTCATGTTGATGTATGGCAAAACCAATACAGTATTGTAAAGTAAAATAAAGTAAAAAATAAAAATAAAAGCTAGTTCTTTGAGAAGATAAACAAAATTGACAAGACTTTAACCAGACTCATTAAGGAAAAAAAAGAGGAGAATCAAATAAACAAAATAGAAATGAAAAAGGAGAGGTTACAACAGACAATGCAGAAATAAAAAGGATTATAATAGACTATTATAAACAACTATATGGCAATAAAATAGAAAACCTGGAAGAAATGGACAGGTTCTTAGACAAGTTCAATCTTCCAAGATCTAACCAGGAAGAAATAGAAATTATGAACAACCCAATTACAAGCACTGAAATTGAAGCTGTGATCAAAAATCCCCCCAAAAACAAAAGCCCAGGAACAGATGGCTTCATAGGAGAATTCTATCAAACATTTAGAGATGAGCTAATGCCTTTTCTTCTAAAACTCTTCCCAAAAATTGCAGAGGAAGAAACACTTCCAAAACTCATTCTAGGAGGCCACCATCCCCCTAATATCAAATCCAGACAAACACACACACACAAAAACTACAGGCCATTATCTTCGATGAACAGAGATCCAAAAATCCTCAACAAAATTTTAGCAAACAGAATTCAGCAATACATCAAAAAGCTCATACACCATGATCAAGTTGGATTTATTCCAGAAATGCAAGGATTCTTCAATATATGCAAATCAATCAATGTGATACACCATGTTAACAAACTGAAAGATAAAAACCATATGATAATCTCAATAGATGTAGAAAAAGGCTTGGACAAAATTCAGCACTGATTTATGATTAAAACTCTTCAAAAAATGGGCACAGAGGAACTTACCTCAACATAGTAAAGGTCATATATTATAAGCCTAGAGCAAACATTATTCTCTGTAGTGAAAAACTGAAAGCATTCCCCCTAAGATCACAAATAAGACAAGGATGTCCACTTTCATTGCTTTTATTCAACATAGTTCTGGAAGTCCTAGCTACAGCAATCAGAGAAGAAAAAAAAAAGGAATCCAGATCGGAAAAGAAGAAGTAAAGCTCTCACTGCAAATGACATGATACTGTACATAAAAAGCCCTAAAGATATTATCAGAAAATTACTGTAGCTAATCGGTGAATTTAGAAAAGTTGCAGGATACAAAATCAATACACAGAAATCCTTGCATTTCTATATACTAACAATGAAAAATCAGAAAGAGAAATTAAGGAATAAATCCCATTTATCATTGTAACAAAAAGAATTAAATATCTAGGAATAAACTTACCTAAGGAGACAAAATAACTGTACACAGAAAATTATAAGACACTAATGAAAGAAATCAAAGATGGCATAAACCAAAGGAGAGATATTCCATGGTCCTGGGTTGGAAGAATCAGTATTGTGAAAATGACTATACTACCAAATGCAATCTACATATTCAATGTGATCCCTATCAAATTATCAGTGGCAATTTTCACAGAACTAGAACAAAAAATTTCACAATTCATATGGAAACACAAAAGACCCCTGAATAGCCAAAGCAGTCTTGAGAAAGAAGAATGGACCTGGAGCAATCAACCTGCCTGACTTCAGATTATACTACAAAGCTACAGTCTTCAAGACAGTATGGTACTGGCACAAAAAAAAAAAAAAAAAAAAAAGAAAGAAAGAAAGAAATACAGACCAATGGAAAAAGACAGAAAGCCCAGAAATAAATCCATGCATCTATGGGTACCTTATTTTTGACAAAGGAGGCAGGAATGGAGCAAAGACAGCCTCTTCAATAAATGATGCTGGGAAAACTGGACAGCTACATGAAAAAGAATGAAATTAAAACACTTCCTAACACCATACACAAAGATAAACCCAAAATGGATTAAAGACCTACATGTAAGACTAGAAACTAGAAAATTCATAGAAGAAAACAGAGGCATAACACTTGACAAGTGTTCGATAAAAAAGCAAGATCCTCTATGACTTACCTCTTAAGAGTAATGGAAATAAAAACAGAAGTAAACAAGTGGGACCTGATTAAACTTAAAAAGATTTTGCACAGCAAAGGAAACTATAAACAAGGTGAAAAGACAACCCTCAGAATGGGACAAAATAATAGCAAATGAAACAATTGACAAAGGATTAATTTCCAAAATATACAAGCAGCTCATATAACTCAATGCCAGAAAAACAAACAACCCAATCAAAACAGACATTTTTCCAAAGAAGACATTACAGATGGCTAACAAACAAATGAAAAGATGCTCAACATTACTAATTATTAGAGAAATGCAATCACAATTACAATGAGCTATCACCCCACACCGTTCAGAACAGCCATCATCAAAGTCTACAAACAATAAATGCTGGAGAGGGTGTAGAGAAAAGGGAACGCTTTTGCACTGTTGGTGGGAATGTAAACTGATACAGCCACTATGGAAGACGGTATGGAGATTCCTTATGAACCTAGGAATAAAACCACCATGTGCCCCAGCAATCCCACTCCTAGGTATATACCCTGAGGAAACCAGGGTTGAAAAAGACACATGTATCCCATTGTTCATTGTGGCACCGTTTACAATAGCTAGAACATAGAAGCAACCTAGATGTCCATTCACAGATGAATGGATAAAGAAGTTGTGGAACAGACACACAATGAAATATTACTCAGCCATAAAAAGGAACACAATTGAGTCAGTTCTGATGAGGTGGATGAACCTATAACATATTATACAAAGTGAAATGAGTCAGAAAAAGAAAGATGAATATTGTATTCTAACACATATATATGAAATCTAGAAAATGGTACTGAAGAATTTATTTCTAAGGCAGCAATGGAGAAACAACCCAGATAGTCATGATGGTGTGATCACTCATCTAGAGCCAGACATCCTGGAATGTGAAGTCAAGTCGGCCTTAGAAAACATCACTGCAAACAAAGCTAGCGGAGGTGATGGAATTCCAGTTGAGGTGTTTCAAATCCTGAAAGATGATGCTGTGAAAGTGCTGCATTCAATATGCCAGCAAATTGGGAAAACTCAGCAGTGGCCACAGGACTGGAAAAGGTCAGTTCTCATTCCAATCCCAAAGAAAGGTAATCCCTAAGAATGCTCAAACTACCTCACAGTTGCACTCATCTCACACGCTAGTAACGTAATGCTCAAAATTCTCCAACCCAGGATTCAGCAGTATGTGAACCATGAACTTTCGGATGTTCAAGCTGGTTTTAAAACGGTAGAGGAACCAGAGATCAAATTGCCAACATTCGCTGGATCATCGAAAAAGCAAGAGAGTTTCAGAAAAAAAAACTATTTCTGCTTTATTGACTATGCCAAAGCCTTTGACAATAAACTGTAGAAAATTCTGAAAGAGACAGGAATACCAGACCACCTGACATGCCTCTTGAGAAACCTGTATGCATGTCATGAAACAACAATTAGAACTGGACATGGAACAACAGACTTGTTCCAAATAGGAAAAAGAGTACGTCAAGGCTGCATATTGTCATCCTGCTTATTTAACTTCTATGCAGAATACATCATGAGAAACACTGGGCTGGAAGAAACACAAGCTGGAATCAAGATTGCCAGGAGGAATATCAATAACCTCAGATATGTAGATGACACCACCCTTTTGGCAGAAAGTGAAGAAGAACTAAACAGCTTCTTGATGAAAGTAAAAGAGAGTGAAAAAGTTGGCTTAAGGCTCAACATTCAGAAAACTAACATCATGGCATCTGGTTTCATCACTTCATGGGAAATATATGGGGAAACAGTGGCTGACTTTATTTTTCTGGGCTCCAAAATCACTGCAGATGGTGATTGCAGCCATGAAATTAAAAGATGCTTATTCCTTGGAAGGAAAGTTATGACCAACCTAGATAGCATATTAAAAAGCAGAGATATTACTTTGTCAACAAAGGTCAGTCTATTCAAGGCTATGGTTTTTCCAGGGGTCATGTATGGATGTGAGAGTTGGACTATAAGGAAAGCTGAGCACCGAAAAATTGATGCTTTTGAACTGTGGTGTTGGAGAAGACTCTTGAGAGTCCCTTGGACTGCAAGAGATCCAACCAGTCCATGCTAAAGGAGATCAGTCCTGGGTATACATTGGAAGGACTAATACTGAAGCTGAAACTCCAGTATTTTGGCCACCTGATGCGAAGAGCTGACTCATTTCAAAAGACCCTGATGTTGGGAAGGATTGAAGGCAGGAGGAGAAGAGGATGACAAAGGATGAGATGGTTGGTGGATCACCGACTCAATGGACATGAGTTTGGATAAACTCAGGAGTTGGTGATGGACAGGGAGGCCTGGTGTGCTGCAGTTCATGGGTTTGCAAAGAGTCGGACATGACTGAGCGACTGAACTGAACTGAACAGAGAAACTGAGATAGAGAATGAACTAACGGACATGGGGAGAGGGGAGGAGAGGGTGAGACATATGGAAACAGTAACATAGAAACTTAATTACCACATGTAAAATTGATAGCCAAAAGGAATTTGCTGTATGGCTCAGGAAACTCAAACAGGGGCTCTGTATCAATCTAGAGAGGTGAGATGAGGAGGGAGATGGGAATGAGGTTCAAAAGGCAGGGGATATATGTATACCTGTGGTTGATTCATGTTGAGGTTTGACATAAAACAATAAAATTCTGTAAATCAATTATCCTTCAATAAAAAATAAATTTAAAAAATCCAAATTGGAAAGGAAGTAAAACTGTGATTCTTTGCAGATGACATGGTAATATGGTGACATACACAGAAAATCCTAACCATGCCACCAGAAAACTACTCAAGCTCATTTTGAATCTGGTAAAGTTGGAGGATACAAAACTAATATAGAGAAATCTGTTTCATTTCTATATGCTTACAATGAACTATCTGAAAGAGAAATTAAGGAAATAATCTAATGTACCATCACTTCAAAAAGAATAAAATACCTAGGAATAAACCTACATAAGGAGGCAAAAGAACTTCACTAGGAAAACTGTAAGACACTAATGAAATAAAGAAAACTCAAACAGATGGAAAGACATACCATGTACTTGGATTGGAAGAATTAATACTGTTAAAATGAACATACAATACAGGACAATCTACAGATTCCAAGGAATCCCTATCAAAACAGCACTGCAGCCATTGTGGAAAATAGTATGGAAAGTTCCTAAAACTTAAAAATAGAACTTCCATATGACCCAATAATTCCACTCGTAGGTATAGTTGATTTACAATTTTATAGATATATATGTGTGGGTGTGTGTTGTTTTATTCATATTTAAATTGAAGTATATAGTCTTCTACTATTGATGTATACTATTATACAACAATTTTTAAACTGGTATACTATTTAAAATTGATGTATACTATTATACCCTATATGTTACAGGTATACAATATAGTAATTCACAATTTTTAAAGATTATATTCCAATTATACTTATTATACAATATTTGCTCTATTTCTCAACTTGTACAATATATCCAATATTTTGTAATAACCATAAATGGAGTCTAACCTTTAAAACTGCATTAAAATTTTCTTATTTTTTAAGAAGTACCAATGGAAACATAAAAATGCTTAAATAAATAGATACTGCAAACTAGTAAATATAACAAAAAAGAAGCAGACTCACAGATACAGCGAACAAACTACTAGTTACCAGCGGGGAGAGGGAAGGGTGGAGGGGCAATATATGATTAGTGGATTAATAGCTACTAATGACCTGGATAACCACAGTGGTGTGGTTGCTCACTTAGAGCCAGACATCCTGGACAGTGACATGAAGTGGGCCTTAGGAATCATAACTATGAACAAAGCTAGGGAAGGTGATGAATTTTCCAGCTGAGTTATTTTGAATCCTAAAAGATGATACTGTTAAAGTGTTGCACTCAATATGGCAGCAAATTTGGAAAACTCAGCAGTGGCCACAGGACTGAAAAAGGACAGTTTTCATTCCAATCCCAAAGAACCCAAAGAATGTTCAAATTACCGTACAACTGCACTCATTTCACATGCTAGCAAAGTGACGTTCAAACGCCTTCAAGCAAGGCTTCAATAGTATGTGAACCAAGAACTTCCAGATGTACAAACTGGATTTACAAAAGGCAGAGAAACCAAATCAAATTGCCCACATCCATTAGATCATAGAAAAAGCAAGATAATTCCAGAAAAACATCTGCTTCACTGACTGCTAAATAAAGCCTTTGACTGTGCGGATCACAACATACTGTGGAAAATTCTTAAAGAGATGGGAATACTAGACCACCTGACCTGCCTCCTAAGAAATCTGTATGCGGTCAAGAAGCAACAGTTAGAACTGGACATGGAACAATGGACTGGCTCCAGACTGGGAAAGGAGTATGTCAAGGCTATATATTGTCACCCTGTTTATTTAACTTATATGCAGAGTACATCATGAGAAATGCCAGGCTACTGAAGCTCAAGCTGGAATCAAGATTTTGGGGAGAAGCATCCATAACCTCAAACATGCAGATGACACCACCCTTATGGCAGAAAGCAAGAGGAACTAAAGAGCCTCTTGATGAAAGTGAAAGAGGAGAGTGAAACAGCTGGCTTAAAACTCAACATTCAAAAAGCCAAGATCATGGCATCTGGTCCCAACACTTCATGGCAAATAGATGGGGGCAAAATGGTACCAGTGACAGACTATTTTTTTGGATTCCAAAATCACTGTAGATGTTGACTGCAGTCATGAAATTAAAAGACGGTTGCTTTTTTGGAAGAAAAGCTATGCCAAACCTAGACAGTGTATTCAAAAGCAGAGACATCACTTTGCCAACAAGGGTCCATATCCTCAAAGCTAATGTTTTCCTAGAAGTCATATACAGATGTGGAGAAGGCAATGGCAAGGCACTCCAGTACTCTTGCCTGGAAAATCCCATGGATGGAGAAGCCTGGTAGGCTGCAGTCCATGGGACCGCTAAGAGTCGGACAGAACTGAGCAATTTCACTTTCACCTTTCACTTTCATGCACAGGAGAAGGAAATGGCAACCCACTCCAGTGTTCTTGCCTGGACAATCCCAGGGTTGGGGGAGCCTGGTGGGCTGCCGTCTATGGGGTCGCACAGAGTCGGACATGACTGAAGCAACTTAGTAGCAGCAGCATGTACAGATGTGAGAGCTGGACCATAAATAAGGCTGAACACTGAGGAACTGATGCTTTGTGGTACTGGAGAAGACTGTTAAAGAGTCCCTTGGACAGCAAAAAGATCAAACCAGTCAATCTGAAAGGAAATCAACCCTGTATTCATTGGAAGGACTAATACTGAAGCTGAAGCTCCAATACTTTGGCCACTGATATGAAAAGCCTACTTGTTAGAAAAGACTCTGATGCTGGAAAAGATTGAAGGCAGGAGGTGAAGCGAATGACAGAGGATGAGATGACTGGATGGTATTACCAACTCAATGGACATGAATTTGAGCAAACTCTGGGAGATGGTGAAGGACAGGGAAGCCTGGTATGCTGCAGTCTATGGGGTTGCAAAGAGTCAGACATGACTGAGTGACTAAACAACAAGAATATACCTATCAATAATCACTTTAAAGTAAATAAATTCTCAAATCAAAAACATAAGAATATATTAAAATAAACACACACACACACACGCATGCGCACGCACACCTCTACATGCTGCCTACAAGAGACCCACTTCAAATCCAAAGACACAGACTGAAGGTGAAGGGATCCAAAAAGATACTCCATGCAAGTGCAAACCAAAAGAAACATAGAGTAGCTGTATTTCTATCAGACAAATAAAATTTGAAATATAACCATAATAAGTGACAAAGAATGGTATTACATAAAGATAAAAGGGTCAATTCAACCAAAGGATGTAACATTATGCACTAACTATAGGAGCAATAAATATACAAACCAACTGTTAACTGATCTAAAGGAAGAAATATATAGCAATAAAGGGGGGCTTTATAACCCCACTTACATCAACAAATAGAGCATTCAAACTGAAAATCAATAAGAAAGCACTGTCAGGAATTTCCTTGTGGTCCAGTGGTTAGGACTCCATGCTTTCACTGCCGAGAGTGTAGGTTCAATCCTCGGCTATGGAACTAAGATCCCACTAGCCATGTGGTGTGGCCAAAAACAATAACACAATCAAACAAAAAACATAAGAAAGTATCATATTTAAATGGTATATTTGATCATATTAACTTGACAAATATATATAAATAGATAGAACATTCCATCCAAAATAAACAGGATACAGATTCTTCTCAAGTGCACATAGAACATTCTCCAGAACAGATTGTATGTTAGGCCACAAAACAAGTCTTAACAAATTTAGGATTAGATTAAAATATATTAACTATCTTTTCCAACCACAATATTATGAAAGTAGAAATCAATTACAAGAAGAAAACTGGAAAATTTACAAATATGTGAAGATTATATAACATGCTACTGAACAACCAATGGATCAAGAAAGAAATCAAAACCAAAATTAAAACAGTACCCTGAGACAAAAGAAAATGGATATACCACATACTGAAATTTATGGGACGCAGTGAAAGCTGTTTCACAAGGAGAGTTCATAGTAATAAATGATCACTTTACAGATAGGAAAAACCTCAAACCAGTAACAAATTTATATCCCAAGGAACTAGGAAAAAAACAGAGCTAAGCTTAGCAGAAGAAAGGAAATCATAAAGAATTACAGCAGAAATAAATGAAATGGAGGCTAACAAGACAGCAAACAAACAAAAAATCAATAAAACCAAGAAGTGGCTCTTCGAAAAGATAAACAAAACTGACAATTAGCTAGACTCACAAAGAAAAAAGAAGGCTCAAATTAATAAAAGAAATAGGACATCTGATATCACAGAGATACAAAGGATCAGAAGTGACTACTATGACAATTATACTGCAATAGTACTAACAATTGAGAATAAATTAATCAATAACTACAACATACAATCTTCTAAGATTGAATCATGAGGAAACAAAAATTGAACACACTCATTACTACTATTAAGGATAACGAATCTGTAATTTTAAAACTCCTTACAAACAAAAGTACAGGACCAGGACACTTCCCTCCTGAATTCCACCCAATATTCACAGAAGGATTAATATCAATTCTTCTGAAACTCTTTCAAACAACAGAACAGAAGGCAATATTTCCAAACTCATTTTACAACACCAGCATTATTCAGATACTAAAACCAAAGACACCACAATAAAAGAAAATTACAAATATCCCTGATAAAGATGCAAGAATAACAAAATATTAGTAAACTGATTCTAAGAATCTATTAAAAGGATGATACAACATGAACAAGAGAAATTTCTACCAGGGATGCAGAAATGATTCATTATCTAGAATTAGTCAATGACGTATACCACATTAACAAAATGAATAATTTGGAAGATCATCTCAGTAACTGTAAAAAAACTGAAAGCATTTTACAAAATTCAACATTTATGATAAAAGCTCTCAATTAAGTGGGTATAGAGGGAAAGAGAATACTCAACATAAAACTAGCCATGTATGATAAACCCATAGATAATATCACACTCAAAAGTGAAAAGCTGAAAGCAATTCCTCTAAGATCAGAAATAAGAAAAGGATGCCCATTCTTGCTGCTTTTATCCAACATATTAGTGGAATTCCTAGACAGAGCAATTTGGCAAACAACAAACAAAAGCTGTCTACATTGGAAAAGAGGAAATAAATCTGTCACCATATTCAGATGACATGATAAAGAAAACCCTAAAGATTACTCCAAAACTGTTAGGATAAAGTTGCAGGATATACAATTGATGAATAGCAATCTATTGTATTTTTACATACTAAAAATGAACTATCTAAAAGAGAAGTCAAGAAAACAATCCCATTTGCAATTGCATCAAAAAGAATAAAATACCTAGGAATAAATTTAACCCAGGAAGTGAAAGACTTATACACCAAAAACTATATGATACTGAGGGAATAAGACAGAAAGAAGTGGAAAGATAGTCTATGCTCATGGATTGGAAGAATTAATACTGTTTAAATGTCCATATTATATAGAACAATCTATAGAATCCATGAAATCTATCAAAATTCCAATGACATTTTTCACAGAAATAAAAGAAATAATTCTCAAAAGACCCTGAATAGTCAGAAGAATCTTGAAAAAGAATATCAAAGCTGGAGGCCTCATGTGCCCAATTTCATATTATAATTGTCATATTCTATGGCAATCAAATCAGAATGAGATGTGGGGAGGAAAACAGACATATGGATTAATGGAACCGAGTAGAGAACCCAGAGGTAAACACACATATACATGGTCAATCAATTTATGATGAAGGAGACTCGAATATACAACAGAGAAAAGACAATCTCTTCAATAAATGGTGTGGGAACCTGGAAAATAACATGCAAAGAATGAAACTGGACCATTTTCTTATACCATATGCAAAAATTAACTCCAAATAAATTAAACACTTGAATGTAAGACATGAAACTATAAACCTTCTAAAAGAAACATAGACAATCAGCTTAACATAGGTCTTATTGGATTTGGGTGTCTGACATCAACAACAAAAATAAAGTGGAATTACATCAAACTAAAAAGCTTCTGCACATCAAAGGAAACCATCAACATAATGAAATGGCACCCTACTAAATGGGAGAAAACATCTAAAAATCACTTATCTAATAAAGGGTTAATATCCAAAAAATACATAAAGAACTCATACAACTCAACTGCAACACAAACAAAAAAACTGAATCAATCTGAGTAAAAAATGAACAGCTGATCTGAATAGACATTCTATGAAAGAAAATATATAGGTGGCCAACAGACACATGAAAAGGTGCTCAACATCACTAATCAGAGAAATACAAATCAAAACCAAAATGAGATATTACTGCACACCTGTCAGAATTGTTATTAGCTAAAAAATAAGAAATAACAAGTATTGTTATGTAGATAAAAGGGAACCCTTGCACACTGCTGATGAGAATGTAAATTGGTGAAGCCATTATGGAAAAGAGAATGGCAGTTCCTCAAAAAATCTAAAACTAGACCTACCAGATGATCCAGGCAACAGCCACTTCTAGATATTTTTCCAAAATAAATGACAACACTAACTAGAGAAGATATATGTATCCTATGTTCACTGCAGCATTATTTACATTAGTCAAGATGTGGAAACAATCTGTATATCCATTGATGGGTGAACGGATAAAGAAAACATCACATATGTACATATATTCCCTAGTGTCTCAGACAGTAAAGAATCTGTGTGCAATGTGGGAGACCTGAGTTCAAGTCCTGGGTTGGAAAAATCCCCTTGAGAAGGGAATGGCAACTCACTCCAGTATTCTTGCCTGGAAAACTCCATGGACAGAGGAGCCTGGCAGGCTACAGTCCATGAGTTGCAAAGAGTCAGACATGACTGTGCAACTAACACTTACACACACACACACACACACACACACACACACACACACAGAGTAGAATATTATTCAGACATGAAAAATAATGAAACTTTGCCATTTGTGACAACATGGATGGATTTTGAGAGCGCTGTGCTAAGTCAAATAAGTCAGACAGGGAAAGACAAATATCGTACAATCTCACTTATATTTGGGATCTAAAACAAAATGAAAACTATGCTCATAGATACAGAGAACAGATTGGTAGTTGCCAGAGGCATGGATTTGGGGGTGGGCAAAATGGGTGACAGGAGTCAAAAGGTACAAAGTTCTACTTTAAACAATTCCAAGTGGTATAAAGTACAGCACAGTGACCACAGTTAATAATACTGCACTGCATAGTTGAAAGCTGCTACTAAAAGTTCTTGTCATAAGAAAAAAATTCTATAATTATGTACAATGTTATTAACTAGATTTATTGCAGCGATTCAGTCACAGTATATACAAAACACTGACTCATTAATTTGTATACCTGAAAATGTCAATTATATCTCAATAAAAATTTTTAATATAAAACATAATTTTATATCTGACAAGTCTACCATATCAACTATCCTGAAGAAAAATGCAAATATTTGGATTACCAAAAACTCACAAAAATCAATACACATTTAATTTAGATCTGAATTCAAGGTGTTAATGAACTGATACATCCAAAAGGAACAATTCTAAGTAAAAAAAAAAAGCATAGGAAAATTTAAAAAATAATATACAAATGAAGTTAATATTATAAAAGGGTAAATTTCTTACTGCACATATTACTGTTTCTATTTTGATTATTTCTTTACCTGTGGATGTGTAATTTTATCATTTGTTTTTTGTCCACCTGAATCTCCCACTACTGCTTTTCTTGTTTCATTTTCCAGTGGTATGTATTTTGAATCTTCACCATTAACTTTTAATTTACCAGTACCCATTTCTGTGGGTGTCTTGGTCTTTGCCTCACTTTTAAGAAACTCCTTTCTTGATTTAGGAAATAGGCAAGTTGCTGTTTAGCTCTTTCAGTTTCCTGTTTTTAAAAGAGTAACTGTTAAGTATCATTTCTATGACATTTTCCTGCCAATATTATAATTTTCAGTAATCTTCATATATTCATGCCCATTCTATTCTCAATTTTATTTTTACAGAGTAAAAGAAAGTTAAATTAAACCATTGGCATAATACATAGTTTAACAGATTCATAATTAAAATTAAAAACTATGAAGAAATCTCTTCTACTTAAACAGCTATTTTTATACCCAAGAGGTTCTCTTGCCCACTGGTTTTTAAGGTTCTAGTTATAATATAGGCACAATAAAAGTTAATAAAATGCACACATTATAGAAGGTGATAGAATGTACCCAAGATAATTAAGACCTATAATATCAAATAGTAAATGTGAAAAATAATTTATTTCTTCTAGAATTAAATCTTTTTTAAAAGTCACTTTTAATAAATTTTAGTTTCATAAAATTAAGTTACTTGTATAAAAGAATATATAAATCAATAAAAAAAAGTTCACAATCTCCCCGCAAACAGAAAATGTACTGTTGACATATATACTTTTAAATTATTTTTAAATATGCTAGTGCTGCTGCTGCTACTGCTAAGTCGCTTCAGTCATGTCCGACTCTGTGCGACCCCATAGACGGCAGCCCACCAGCCTCCCCCATCCCTGAGATTGTCCAGGCAAGAACACAGGAGTGGTTTGCCATTTCCTTCTCCAATGCATGAAAGCGAAAAGTGAAAGTATAGTCACTCAGTCGTGACCCCATGGACTACAACCCACCAGGCTCCTCTGCCCATATGCATATATAAATTTTTAATTTTTATCCCAATTGGATCATACTATACACACACATATGTATGCTCTTTTCATTAAATAATGTCACAGTATGTTCTCATTGGAGAAGGCAACAGCAACCCACTCCAGTTTTCTTGCCTGGAGAATCCCATGGACAGAGGAGCCTGGCAGGCTACAGTCCACAGGGTTGCAAGAATCAGCATGACTTAGCGACTAAAGAGACAGAGAGAGATTCCCATGATGATAAAAATACATCCAAATTAGAACAGCTCACAGAAACAAAGTCGCTCAGTCCTGTTTGACTCTGTGACCCCATGGACTATACAGTCCATGGAATTCTCCAGGCCAGAACCTGGAGTAGGTAGCCTTTCCCTTCTCCAGGGGATCTTCCCAGCCCAGGGATTGAACCCAGGTCTCTCACACTGCAGGCAAATTCTTTACCAGCTGAGCTACCAGGGAAGCCCTAGGTAACAAGTAAATATTAATAATATATCTTAACTAATTTAGCAAATTGCTTATCAATGGATATATTGGAAATTTAAAAACTTTTGCTATTAAAAATTTCCTATTCTACATACTTGTACAAACTTTGTACACTTTATTATTTACAATAAATTTTAGAAGTGGAATGGTTCACTGTAAAGACTATGTCTTTCCAAGACTTTCTCTATATATTTTCTTCCAGAGAAGTATCAATCCACACTGACAATAGAAGTATATGAAAGACCTGTTCATCTCAACATAAACCCACAAATATTAAATATTTCTGTTTCTTCAATTTTTAAAGTAGGTAAAATATATACTGCTGCTACTTTAATGTGTTTTATTTGGCTGTACTGAGTCTTAGTTGCAGTACACAGGATCTTCATTGCCCTATGCAGGATCTTTGAAGCATGCGAGCTCTTAGCTGCAGCCTGAAGGATCTAGTTCCCTAACCAGGGATTGAACCCAGCACCCCTGCACTGGAAGCATGGAGGCTTAACCACTGAACCACCCTCTCTCTGTTATTTTTCAATTGCATTTACTTGGTAATTCATAGAGTTTGTATGAATTTATTGGCAATGCATGTTTCTCAATTGACGTGCCTATGTCCTTTGTTTATTGAGGAGGAAGACTATCCATATGTTCTGTAGATATGTAAAAGACCTTGATATGGAACATTTTATAAAGATCTTCCATTTATCTTTATATCTTACAAAATTTTAACCATAAAAAGTTTTATTTATATATATATAGCCAAATATATTAACATATTCTTTTCTGGTATAATGCTTAGAAAGCCTTGCTTTAGCCAAGACATGCAATTGTTATTCAGTGTTTCTTCCAATTTATACATAGTTCACTTATTATGCCTAAATCTTAAACCAATTTTTAATTTGTTTCAGTATATTAAATCAACTAGAAATCACAAGTTTTTCATAGTAGTTTACTTTTGTGACTTTCATACTTCTATAAAAAAATTTAATAAGCCAAACAATAAAATACAAAATTATTATATTCATTTGAATCTGTTTCTGGACTTTTCATTCAGTACCAAATCTAGAACCACACTGCTTTAGTAATATATTTTTATGTCTTATATTAATTTTTGATGAGTAAATCATAATGTTCTTCTGTAAAAAAACCAATTTCTTATCTCAATATATCTTATAATTCTGCTAAGCTCAAAAAGACTCCATCTATATCTAGAAATAAATTGCTTTAAGTGTGTACATCAGTTCTCTCTCTAGCTTACTATTTTGGAGAGAATAAATATCAAATTTTATCAATATATTTCTACTACATTAAATGAAAATACTATAAACTGGCAAAACAATATAATATATAGATGCTTGGTTTGCAAATTTAAAATTATTCATTTAAGAAGTTGTTTAAGGATATTTTCAATTTTTCACAATATGAAGGAACATGACATCTTTTACCTGTAAAGCTTGTTTCAGTTGTTCCCGAAGAACTTTGTTCTCAATTTCCAGAGCATGTGCTGCTTTCTAGGATGTAATATGGGGTGGGGGAGAAAAGTATTCATTTTTTTTTAAAACTAAGTTATTATCATAATTATTGTCTTTCTAAAACCCATAGATAGCCAAGATGATGACTTGAGCACAAACATTTATGACACACTTCTTAGGCACAATGATAGATAACTTATACCTCAGCTGGTGAAGAATCTGCCTGCAATGCAGGAGACCCTGGTTTAATTCCTGGGTTGGGAAGATCCCCTGGAGAAGGGCTAGACTACCAATTCACTATTCTTGGGCTTCCTTGGTGGCTCAGCTGATAAAATAATCCATTTGCAATGTGGGAAACCTGGGCTCAAATCCCTGGCCCTGGGATGGGAAGATCTCCTGGAGAAGGGAATGGATACCCACTCCAGTATTCTGGCCTGGAGAATTCCATAGACTGCTTAGTCTATGGGGTTGCACAGAGTTGGACAGCGACTTTCACTTACACTTTCCTAAGAATATAGCAGAATCCAGAGCTTCAGTAACATGACATTCCCAACGTCCAAGATACAGTGAAGAGTAATTCAAATTTGAAGAAACAGGAAAATGAGACTTACTATTGAAAGAAAATCTACAGGGAAGGTGATTGAAGATGGGGCATAGCAAGAACCTCTTTCCATGGATCAACAAATATACAAAGAGATCAAAGAGATCAACTCCTTGTGAAAAGAACCTTAGAACTAGTCAAACATGCTCCACAACAAAGAATAAAAAGGACTATATCAAGACAGGTAGTAGAGGAAAAGAAACACTCTCACTAATAAGCATACCCCGAGCATGATGGCACACAACAGAGAGGGATCTCACCAGACAGGCACTTTTGCCGGGGAGCAAAGGGTTGGTGCCCATGTCAGAAACCTTGGCTCCTGGATTTACCCCAGAGAGAGGAACCCCTGAAATGCCTGGCTTTGAAAAGCAATAGGGCTGATGGCTTTGAAAAGCAATAGGGCTGACATCCAGTTGTCCAAAGTGCTACAGAAAACTGAGACTCTCTCTTAAACAAGGGCTTGAAAGTGAAGCCGCTCAGTCACGTCCGACTCTTTACGACCCCGTGGACTGTAGCCCAACAGGCTCCTCTGTCCATGGGATTCTCCAGGCAAGAATACTGGAGTGGGTTGCCATTTCCTTCTCCAGGGGATCTTCCTGACCCAGGAATTGAACCCAGGTCTCCCGCATTGCAGGCAGATGCTTTAACCTCTGAGCCACCAGCTTACATGTGCTCAATTAAACTATGACAAAAGAAACAAGAATATACAATGAGGAAAAAGAGCCTCTTCAGTAATTAATATTTGGAATAGAGTGGAACTGGATTACCTTTTAAATCATATACAAAAATAATCTCAAGTGGATTAAAGGTTTAAATATAAGACCTGAAACCGTAAAACATCTAGAAGAAAACACAGGCGGTTAGCTCTCTGAAATAGGTCTTAGCCACATTTTCTGTATATGTCTCAACAAAAGGAAGCAAAAGTAAAAATAAATGGAACCCAAACTAAAAAGTTTTCATACAGTCAAAGTATCAGCAAAACAATACAGTTACCTAGTAAACTGGAGACGATATCTGCAAATGAGATATCCAATAAGGGATAAATATCCAAAATATACAAAGAACTTGTACAAATCAACATCAAAAGATCAAACCTAGAGGGGTGGGATTGGGAGGGAGATGGGAGGGAGGTTTAAAAGGGAGGTGATATATCTATGGCTGTTTCATGTTGAGGTTTGACAGAAAACAACAAAATTGTGTAAAGCAATTATCCTTCAGTTAAAAAATAAATGAATTTAAAAAAAAAATCTGGGCAGAGTACCTAAACAGACATTCTTCCAAAGGAGACAAACAACCAACCAATACATATAAAGATACTCAATATCACTAATAATCTGGGAAATACAAACCAAAACCACAGTGAGATACTCCCTTTTCCCAGTCAAAATCATGAGTATCAAAAAGAAAAGAAATAACAAGGGGAAGGATATCAGGAAAAGGGAAAATTGGTACAGCCATTGTGGAAAGTAGAATAGAGATTCCTCAAAAAATTAAAAATAGAATGGCCATATGATCCAGTAATTTCACTTCTAGGTACTTACCACCTCCCCAAATTCAATGATATATGTACCTCTACATTAACTGCAATCCCTGATATTTTGTTAAAGCAGTCTGAAAGGATTAAGACATGGCCCAAATGAACTAAAACACTAAAGACTTAAAACATGATGGAATTATAATTTTTTAAATACACAAAATGCTGTTCTATATAAAATCACGACAGATTTCTAAAATGGCCCCAGGATCTCCATCCCTAAGGTTATGCTCTTTATAGTCTACTCCTTTTGAATGTGGATACCACCTATGACTTGTTTTAGCCAACAGAATATTGCACAGTGATGAGATGCCACTTTCTTTATTAGACTGCACTACATAGTTGACCTTTGAACAAGATGGGTTTGAATCACATGAGTCCACTTATGCAAGGATATTTTTCAATGAATACAGTACCCATATTTTCACTTTACAGATGTTTAACTAAATGTGGGGGAAGTTTATGTCTGGTTAGAGATCACAATTTGTGGAATCAAAGAACTAGGGTTTGAGTCCTGATTCTATCCAAGTCATTTTACCTTTGTGCCTTTTGGTGAGTCATTTATCAATTCTTTTGTTTCTGAGACAGAGATAGTAGTATGCAAATTTTCAACTGTGAGGGAGTGGGTGGTATCCCTAAACCTCATGTTGTTCAAGGATCTATTATATAGCTACAGTGAAAAGGTATCATTCATGATCATGTTATTCATGTTATATTATGTAAGATCTGTCTTAGCAAAACAAGAAAAAGAGAAAGAGACTCTTAGCTGGCCTTTAAGAAGATGTAAGATGCTATAAAGTAAACTGTTTGTGGAGAAGGCCACTGGCTAAGTGCCCCAGTCCAACAACTGCAAAGAACTTAAGTTTGCCATTTCCACTTGAGCTTGGAAGAGGATCCCCATGTGACCAAAAAAAAAAAAAAAAAAGAGCCTAGCCAACACCATGATTGCAGTTTGGTGAGTCCTTGAGCACAGGATACAGCTAAGCCATGCTCAGACTCCTAAGGCATTCAAACCATGAAAACAATTGAAGTATTTTAAGCTGCATAATGTGAGGTAACTTGTTATGCAGGAATAGAAAACTAATACCATAAAGTTGTTCCTTTTATATTCAGTATCTCAAGAAGTACTCTCATTTTCTTCCCAAATTTATGCTATTTGATTCTTGAAACATGCAAGTATATACTTGTGGGACAGTTAAGTCCAGTCACTCACTGGAAGAAAGTAACAAATGGGTGACATGATGCTCTGATGGTTAAGAAGTTTTAACTTTCAGCAAAAGAAAGTTTATCAAAGATAAGATAAAATAAAGGGTTACTTGCATTCTTTTCAGAATACACATGGATGACATGAAAAAGAGTGACCTATTATAACAATCTCTGAAATATTTTCCTATTTGCCGCTTGCATCTCACACCTTTCTGAGATAGATGGGACAGCTATTATTTTACCCATTTTAGATGAAACACAAAGCTTAAGTAAGTTAAAGGGACTTGTCTAATGTCACTTAACTAGTAAGTCTGTTCTGACTCATAATATGGTGTTCTTTCCTCTATGACATTACCTATAATTGAGTGAATAACAGTAATTTTCATAACCTTGACAGTAAACATATCTGAATTCACCATTTGATTTTCTAAAACTTGCTGAAAAAAGTCAACCAATAGTAAAGAAGCATTGTTAAGAAGAAATTTAGTACACATGCACACACACAAACACACATACACCTGTATTCACATACATATGTTGTCTATATAAACAGTTATCAGAGCATTATTAATCAAATTTAGATGCACAAGGAGAGATTCTGTGTTACCTGGACTTGAGGCAAATTTTCTTTTACTTTAAGCTCTTTCCCTACAGACTTCTTCCTGAAAAAGAAATATTTTAAAATATATCATGATGTTTTATGATATCTGATGACTATGCTTTCTTGATGAGTACTTAAATCATTTTAAAGAAATGAAATTTTGAGAGGTGCACTCAAGACGATGGAGTAGGAACACCCTGAACCTAATCTCCTTCCAGAGGCACACCAATTAGAACTATTTACAGAGCAACTATTGATGAGAATGACACGAAGACCACCAGAGAAGATTTTCCACAAATAAAGATATAATGAAGTTAATTACTATGAGATGAATATGGAGGGGAAAGACTCAGTATAGTGAAGAAGCACACTCCTGAGTAGGTGATCCACAAATGGCCACACAGTCACAATTGCAGTGGTTCTCCCCCAAGGAATGAGGGGCTGAGTTCCACATCAGGCTCCCTACCCCAGGGGTGCTATACTGAGAAGACAAATCCCAAGAATATCTGGCTGTGAAGGACAACAGGGCTTGCATATTGGAGAGCAAGAGGGCTGAATCTATGTAGGAAATACAGAGCCTACTCTTACAAGGAGCATGCAAATCTCACATGCTCTTAGTCTCCCAGTACAGGGGCAGTAATTTAAAAGAAGCCATGGGGCTTCCTTGGTGGTCCAGTGGTTAAGAACCTGCTTTCCAATTCAGGGGACATAGGTTCAATCCCTGATCAGAGCACTAAGATCCCATACGCCATGGGGCAACTAAGCCCGCATGCCACAACTACAGAGTCCAAGCACTACAACAAAGATCCCGCAAGTTGCAACTAAGATCCAATGCAGTCAAAAATTACATAAACTGTTTATAATAACCAAGATATGGAAGCAACCTAGATGTCCATCAGCAGATGAATGGATAAGAAAGCTGTGGTACATAAACACAATGGAGTATTATCCAGTCATTAAAAAGAATACATTTGAATCAGTTCTAATGAGGTGGATGAAACTGGAGCCTATTATACAGAGTGAAGTAAGCCAGAAAGAAAAACACAAATACAGTATACTAACACATATATATGGAATTTAGAAAGATGGTAATGATAACCCTGTATGCGAGACAGCAAAAAAGTCACAGATGTATAGAATAGTCTTTTGGACTCTGCAGGAGAGGGAGAGGGTGGGATGATTTGGCAGAATAGCATTAAAACATGTCTAATATAAGAAACGAATTGCCAATCTAGGTTCGATGAAGGATACAGGATGCTTGGGGCTGGTGTGCTGGTATGACCCAGAGAGATGGTATGGGGAGGGAGGTGGGGGGGGGTTCAGGATTGGGAACATGTGTACACCCGTGGTAGATTCATGTTGATGTATGGCAAAACCGATACAGTAAAATAAAATAAAGTAAAAAAAAAAAAAAAAAAGTAAAAGAAGCCAGGGTTTGATCCAGTTGCTGATCTTGGAGAGCCCCTAGAGAAGCAGGAGGCAGCTGAGACTCCCTCTGGGGACACAGAGGCTGGTGACACCCATTTTTGTGAGTTCATTCCACCATGAGGACAAAGTGCTGGCAGAACCATTTTAGAGTCTTCCCTTTAGACTATTAGTAGTTAGTCTTAATAGTCTAATTGGCTTATCGACTCACCAGCCAACTGACACTAACCCAAGACATCCCTGAACCCCAGCCTGGGTACCCAGCCCTGTCCACCAGAAGGCCAGCAGCCACTACATGAGGCATGGTCTAGCACCCTACCTCAGGAAACAAAAAATCTCAAATAAACAATCTCACCTTACACCTAAAGGAATCAGAAAAAGAACAAAGTCCAAAAATTAGTAGAAGGAAAGAAAAAAGAGGTTGGAGCAGAAATAAATGAAATAAAGATTTAAAATTTTTTTTGAATATCTATAAAACTAACAGCTGGTTTTGAAAAGTTAAACAAAATTGCTAAAACTTTTATCTCAACTAAAAGAAGAAAGAGGGGGACCAAATAACAGAAATCGAAAGAGAAGTTATAAAAAAATTAAAGAAGCTTTAACACACACCACAGAAATACATAAGAGATTAGCACAATTATACACAATAAAATGGACAACTTAGGAAAAAATGGACAAATTCCTAGAAACAGGCAATTTCCCAAGACTGAATCAGGAAGAAATAGAAAATACGAATAGCACAATTACCAGAAATGAAATTGAATCAGTAATCAAAAAATTCCCAATGAAAGGAAATCCACAATCAGATCACTTCATAGGTTAGTTTTACCAAACATTTAAAAAATAATTAACAGCCTTCCCAAACTATTCAAAAATTTAAAGAGAAAGGAATACTCTGAACTCATTCTATGAGGACAGCAAAACCCTGATATTAAAACTAGACAAAGATACCACAAAAAGGAAAGTTACAGATCAACATCACTGATAAATATAGATATAAAAATCTTCAACAAAATATTAGCAAACCAAATTCAACAACATACTAAAAGAATTATAGGACTCCCTGGTGGCCCAGTAGTTGACAGTCTGCCTGCCAATGCAGGTGACATGGATCTGATCCCTACTCTGGGAAGAGCCCATATGCTGTGCAGCTACTAAGCCCATGCACCACAACTACTGAACCCATGCTTTAGAGTCTGTGTGCCACAAGAGAAGCCACTGCAATGAGAAGCCTGGGCACCACAACTAGAGAGTAGACACTGCTCACTGCAAATAGAGAAAGCCTGCACGCAGAAATGAAGAAAGCCTGCACCCAGTGCAGCCACAGATAAATTTTTTTTTTAAGGATCATACACCATGATCAAGTGGAATTCTAAACATTGTTGCAAGGATAATCTGACATCCAAAAGTTAATTAACATGATAAAGTACATTAACAACAAAGAATAAATATTATATGATCATCTCAATAGATGAAGAAAAACTTTTGACTAAGTTCAAAATCCATTTATGAGAAAAACTCTAAACAAAGTAGATACAGAGGGAATATACCTCAACATAATAAATGTCCTATATGACAAACCCAAAACCAACAACATACTCTATGAGAAAAAACTGAAAACATTTTCTCTAACATCAGGAACAAGACAAGAATGCCCACCACTTTATTCAGTATTTCCCAGTCACAGCAATCAGACCAGACAAAGCATAAAAGCAATCAGACAAGACAAAGCATAAAAGGAATCCAAATTGGAAAAGAAGAAATAAAACTGTCATTGTTTCCACATGACATGATATTATATTTAGAAAATCCTAAATATGCTATCAAAAAAATTATTAGAAATAAGTGAACTCAGTAACATTGAAGGATACAAAATAAACATACAGAAATCTGATGTGTCTCATACACTAACAACAGACTACTAGAGAAATTAAGGTGAGTCCCTTCACTGTTCATTTGAAACTACAACCACATTGTTGTTAATTATACCCCAATGCAAAATAAAAAATTTTAAAAAGAGAGAAATTAAGAAAACAATCCCAGTCACAATTGCATCAAAAAAGAATAAAGTACTTAGGAATAATCTCTAGGAGGTATAAGACCTGTACCTGGATGCACATAAGAAGATGATAAAAGAATTAAAAATATCATAAGCAAATGGAAAAATAGTTCATGTTCATGAATCAGAAGAATTAACACTGTTAAAATGACCATACCATCATTTAGAGAAATCTATCTATATAAAAATACCAAAGGCATTTTTCACAGAACTAGAACAAATAATTCTAAAATTTCTATGGTAACACAAAAGACCCCAAGTAGCCAAAACAATCATGAGAAAGAAGAACAGAACTGGTGGTTATCATGTACCCAGATTCCAAGATTTGGTAATACAGTTTGAAATCAGAGCATAAAAACAGACACACAATTCAATGAAACAGAATAGAAATTCCAAAAATAAATCCATATGTATGTGGTCAATGAAGGCAAAAATGTACAATGGGAAAAAAAGCATCCTCTTCAATAAACAATGCTGGGAAAACAGTTACATGTAAAAGAATTATATTGGATTACATTCTCATACCACATACAAAAATAAACTCAAAGACTTAAATATAAGACCTGAAACCATAAAACTCCTAGAAGAAAATGTAAGTGGTACACTCTTTGACACTGATGTTAGCTATATTTTTGGCATATGTCTCTCCAGGCAAGAGAAACAAGAACAAGTAAACAAATGGAACTACATCAAATTAAAAAGCTTTGCACAGCAAAGGAAACTATCAACAGAATGAAAAGTCAGGCTACTATATGGGAGAAGATATTTCCAAATAATGTATCTGTTAAGGGTCAATATTCAAATACAAAAAACTCCCACAACTTAACATAAAAAACCCCAAAACCTGATTTTTAAAATGGCAGAGAATCTGAATAGATATTTTCTAAACAAGGCATCTAGACAGCTGACAAGGTACATGAAAAGATGCTCAACAATACTAATCATCAGGGAAACACAAATTAAAATCTCAGTGATACATCCTTACACCTGTCAGAATAACTATTACCAAAAAGACAACAAGTAAGTGTTGGCAAAAATGTAAAGAAAGGGAACTCATGGTGCTTTGATGTTGGGAAAGGAAATTGGTGAAGTCACTATGAAAACCAGTACAAGAGTTCTTCAAAAAATTAAAAATAATACTACCACATGATCCAGCAAATACTTCAAGTATTTTTCCAAAGAAAACAAAAATACTCTCCCCAAAATGCCCCACATTTATTGTAGCATTATTTACAATTGCCACGTCATGAAAGCAAGTACTTAAGTACCCATCAATAGATGAATGGATAAAGATGTGGTGTATGTATGTGTGACATAAACATACAAATACACACACACACACGTATATGTGCTTAGTCGCTCAGTCGTGTCCAACTCTTTGCAACCCCATGGACTGTAGCCTGCCAGGCTCCTCTGTCAATGGGGATTCTCCAAGCAAGAACACTGCAGTGGGCTGTCCAGGGGATCTTCCCAACCCAGGGATTGAACCCAGGTCTCCCGCACTGCAGGCAGATTCTTTACCATCTGAGCCAACAGGGAAGCCTCATATACATATGTGTGTGTATACATACATACATACATACACACACCCACATATATATATATATGACAGAAAATAACTCAGCCATAAAAAAGAATGAAATCCTGCCATCTGTGACAAAATGGATGGACCTAGAGGGTATTATGCTAAATGAAATAAGTCAGGTAAAGAAAAATACTGTATGATTTCACTTATACATGGAATCTGAAAAACAAAACAAATGAACGAACACAGCAAAACAAGCAAACTTAGAGATACAGAGAACAAACTGGTTATTACCAGAAGGGAGGAGGACAGAAGGATAATTAAAATAGGTAAGGAAAATCAAGAAGTACAAACGTCTAGTTATAAAATTAGTAAAAGTCATGGAGATATAATGTACAGAATAGGGAATATAGCCATTAATATCATAATAACACTCTGTGACAGGTATGATTATTTTGAAACACATTAAAATATCAAATTACTATGCTGTATGGTGGTGGTGGTAGTTTAGTCACTAAGTCATGACCGACTCTTGTGATCCCTGGACTAAAGCCTGCCAGGCTCCTCTGCCCAAGGGATTCTCCAGGCAAGAATACTGGAGTGGGTTGCCATTTCCTTCTCCAACTATGCTGTATACCTATAACTAATATATCAATTATACTTCATAAAAAAGAAATCAAATTTCATAAGAAATGCATATTTTTATCTACTTCAATTTAAGAAAAGAAATTCCTATTTTTAAAAGCCATAAAATTCATAAAGCTTAAATGATAAATAACTGAATAACATTTGTCAAACTAACATCTCATTGGTATGATTAAAATGTGCTGAGATGGGAAAAGGATTTTCAAAGTACACTGGTCATTTTTTCTTCTCTGATTTTCTTTTCCTCTCTTAAGAAAGGCCACTTGTCTGGTAAGTTTCTTTTTAGACTTTGTAGAACTCTACAAAGATTGAATTAATAGTTTCCTTTTTAAACTATATATTAATATTAGGGTTTGATCAAGAAATTTCCAATGGCATAAATTATTTTATATTAATAAGGAAAATATTCTCTTAATAAGGCTATTTTAAAATAACCTACATTAAAATCAGATACTTTTCTTCATAAAATAAGACAACTAAGAAGTGCAGTAAAAAGGAACAGCCCAGACTGGGGAGAGGGGTTAACATACAAATCACAAATCATGAACTAACACATCAATGAAACATTGTAAATCCTTTCATCTCTAAAATTATTTGGGTTTAATTTTGTCTACCTATACCTCAATATCTTGTGATTCTCTCTAACCCATTTTTAGTTCCTTGTCCTTCCCTTCTCAGCTTTCTCCCACCCATATCCTGGTCTGCTTATAAAACTATACATTTGCTAATGTTGTATTTTTATAAACCTGTTAATAAATTATGTTTATATGACTTTAAACTGTATAAAATGAAAATACAAATTTATGAGTAAAAAAATATTAACAAGTATCTTTCTGTCTTACGCTTCTGAATCTTCAGACTTTCCTTTGTCCTTTTTCTTCTCTGTTTTCATAACTTTCTTTGTTCGCTCACTTGTAGCTTTGTTTTCTGTGTAGTTTTATATATGCCAGAAATAAACAGGAAGAAAATAAATCATAAGTAAATACATGATAATATACATTACTTAGATTTCCATTTTACTCTGAGAATCACTACACTGTGTTTCAAGGGAAACTATCGAATAAAAGCAAAACAAAAATAAAGATATACCCAGAATGTTTGTTACAGCGCTCTATAGAATGTAATTCGCCAAATAAGCTAATACATATGAAACAAATTTCTCTGACAAATTACAGTCAGTTCTTCTATAACATTGCATATGCCATCTTGAAAATCACCTCCCTGTGAAAAATCATATGATAAAAACTGCACGATATATGGGGGGAAAGAGTCTAGGTTATGCAAAAACACTGTCAATGATACAGGTAAGAAATTAAAACCTATTAGGAACACTAGTTCAGTTTTACATAGTTAAATGATTAAGAAATAAGATACTATGAGAAACATAGCTCTTTATCATGAAAAAGAAATCAAGTTTTTGTGGAAATGAGCATCAAACAGATTTCAAGTTGAGAGCTATTAAGCAGTATTGGAAGGGTTTCTGAAACTGGACAAAAATTTCTAACACCTGGATTGGTGTGGTACACTATATATACCTGGTAAACTAAGGAAGCTTGCAAAAGCTATTTTCTACCTTCACCTAGTATTATTTCCTGATGAATTTGTGTGTAAGCAATTGTAAAATTCATATTATGCTCAAACTGTTTAGTCATGTTGGAACAAGTTTGCATTTCAAAACAAATATAGCAGAATTGTGATGTTTTAAACTATTTTTGAACTACTATGTAGTATCAGGTTATTTTATACAAGAAAGTATAAAAAATTTGACGATTACTAAAAACCTTAGACAAGCTTAATAATAGAGACCTATTATGATACTGAGTGGTTATTTCCTACTTCAGACCACAGCTTTCAACAGATACCAAATTCATCATAGCAAAGTTCTCACAAGTTAAACACCAAATGTAATAATTCCAATAAAACACAGAAAGTTAGTATAATACACATTTTTAATGAAAATTGTTAAGGTTGCCAAATAGTTTTCCAGTTTAAACCTGAATTTTGGTATGTATTTCTTGATTAGAAAAATCTAATATATGGGCAATCAAAACACACTAAAATAATGAAAGGGATAAAAGAATTAAGAAATAATGAACATATCATCAGTGAGCTACGGGATAAATTCAAATGGATTAATATGCTTACAACTGGAGTTCATGATAGAGAAAAGGGGTGGGAAAAGAATTTTGAAGAAATAATGGCCAATTTTTTCAAATTTGATGAAAACTGCAAATCTACAACTAAGGAAAACTAACCCCCAAGACACATAATCAAATTACTTTAAAGCAGTAATAAAAAGAAAATCTTAAAAGTGGACAGAGGATACACAATAAGGAGAACAGACACAATAAGCAGACACAACAAGGAGAACACAGACTTCTTGCAAGAAATACTACAAGCCTGAAGAGAAAGGAACAACATCTTTAAACCACTGGAAAGGGGGGGGAAGGTAAACCAAGAATTCTTTATTCAGAAAAAATATCTTTCAAAAGTGAAGGCAAAAAAATTGGTCCAGAAATCAAAGAGCAGCAAACCTGCACAACAAAATGACAAAGAATCCTTCAAAGACAAGAAAAATGATACCAGATGGAAATAAGGAAATAAACAAATAAAGAATACAATAAATGATTATTTGGGTAAATATAAACACTATTTTCCTGTTAATTAAATCTCTTTAAAGGGCAATATTTTACAACAAAACTAATAACAATGTGTTATAAAGTAGTAAATTGTTTAAAAACAATAGCACAAAAGCTGGAAAGGGACAAACGAAAGTATGTTTTAAGGTTCTATTATATAAAGTAATTCAATATCACTTGAATAGAGACTACAGTAAGTTAAAAACAAGATTGTAAACTCTAAAGCAATTCATAAGCAACCCACTGAGCAGCAAATTAAAAAGTAATACAGACATTGCTACCTGAAAGCAGGGTGCTTTGCAACACAACTAAAACTGTGGAAGTGCTTTGAAACAAGGCATTGGGCAGAGGTTGGACGAATTTTATGCAGTATAAAAAGAAATTCATGAAAAAATAATATGACAAAAGAAAAAATCCTTTCATCTGATACATTGTTTTAAGAGACACAGAGAGAAACAGAAAGGCAGGCTGCCTGATCACAAGAATAAAAAAAATTCCCCTTGAAATCAGGAATAAAAAATGCCCACTTTCAACATGTCTATTCAGTATTATTCTAGAGATCTTTGCCAGTATAAGAAAGAAAATTTGGGCTATAATTTTATAGCTATGTCGATTATGCAAGTAGAAAAATAAAAATCTAACCATTATGATAGTGTGACTAGATTTGTAGATGCAAAATACAATACACAAAAATTTGATACATTTCCCTAGCAATAGCATTAAAATATTTTAATATATCAACTAACTTAGCATAGAAATAAAAGCTCCTAACATTAACATAACAAAGACAAACAAGACCTTTAAGAAGAAAATCATATTATTCATTGTAAGTGTTATGAAACATTCCAAAATTGAGACATTTAGTATGTTAATGAAAAGATGTATATTGATAGCCTATACATCTCTCATGTGATGTATAACTTCATTGCAAGTATAGAATTTGACAAGTTAATTCTAAAATTTACAAGAAAGTGCAAAGTTCAAAAATTAATAAATTCTCATAAATAATAAGGTAGATTCACTTGCCCTACAAAATATCAGGACTTACTTTAAATATATAATCATTAAAGGTCTCAAGTATTGGTATAGGAATAGATAAGGCCAACAGAAAAGAATAGAAAGAGCAGCAACACATCTTTTTAGGCAGTGATATTCTCTAGCAACATCATACCAAAATATATATATCTAGGAGATCCTATTTAGGAAGCTATAGGAGAAAGCAAGGTGATAGCACGAAAGGAATAAAGAGTTAGCAGACTGTTGTTGTTCAGTCACTCAGTGGTGTCTCTTTCCCACCCCATGGACTGCAGCATGCCAGGCTTCCCTGTCCTTCACCCTCTACCAGACTTGCTCAAACTCACATCCAATGAGTTCATTATGCCGAACAACCATCTTGTCCTCTGTCAAGGCTGTATATTGTCACCCTGCTTGTTTAATTTATATGCAGAGTACATCATGAGAAACACTGGGCTGGATGAAGCACAAACTGGAATCAAGACTGCCGGGAGAAATATCAATAACTTCAGATATGCAGATGACACCATCCTTATGGTATAAAGTGAAGAAAAACTAAAGAGTCTCTTGATGAAAGTGAAAAAGGAGAGTGAAAAAGTTGGCTTAAAACTCAACATCAGAAAATTAAGATCATGGCATCTGGTCCCATCACTTCATGGCAAACAGATGAGGAAACAGTGGAAACAGTGAGAGACTTTTTTTTTTTTGGGCTCCAAAATCACTGCAGATGGTAACTGCAGCCATGAAATTAAGAGGCTTGCTTCTTGGAAGAAAAGCTATGACCAACCTAGACAGCATATTAAAAAGCAGAGACATTACTTTGCCAACAAAAGTCCGTCTAGTCAAAGCTATGGTTTTTCCAGTGGTCATGTATGGACGTGAGAGTTGGACTATAAAGAAAGCTGAGCACTGAAGAATTGATGCTTTTGAACTGTGGTGTTGGAGAAGACTCTTGAGAGTCCCTCTGACTGCAAGGAAATCCAGCCAGTCCATCCTAAAGGTCTGCAGCCATGAAATTAAGAGGCTTGCTTCTTGGAAGAAAAGCTATGACCAACCTAGACAGCATATTAAAAAGCAGAGACATTACTTTGCCAACAAAAGTCCGTCTAGTCAAAGCTATGGTTTTTCCAGTGGTCATGTATGGACGTGAGAGTTGGACTATAAAGAAAGCTGAGCACTGAAGAATTGATGCTTTTGAACTGTGGTGTTGGAGAAGACTCTTGAGAGTCCCTCTGACTGCAAGGAAATCCAGCCAGTCCATCCTAAAGGAGAACAGTCCTGACTTCATTGGAAGGACTGATGCTAAAGCTGAAACTCCAATACCTTGTCCACCTGATGTGAAGAACCAACTCACTGGAAAAAAATCCTGATGCTGGGAAAGACTGAAGGCTGGAGGAGAAGACAATGACAGAGGATGAGATGGCTAGATGGCATCACTGACACAATGGACACGAGTTTGAGTAGGCTCTGAGAGTTGATGATGGACAGAGAGACCTGGCGTGCTGCAGTCCATTGGGTTGCAGAGTCAGACACACAACTGAGCGACTGAACTGACTGGTGGTAATTTAGAACACAGCATGCTTTGTTTTCCAAAGCACAGCTGCTGCCAATTAATAGGGCTTCTCAAGTGGTGCTAGTAAGAAAGAATCTGTCTGCTAATGCAGAAGACATAAGAGACCCAGGTAGAATCCCTGGATCGAGAAGAGCCCCTCGAGTAGGGAATGGCAACTGGATCCAGTATTTTTGCTAGGAAAATTTCAGACAGAGGAGCCTATAAAGCAACAGTTCAAGGGGCTGCAAAGAGTCGGACATAACTGAGCACAGGCTACCAATTATTAGTACTGGTATGTATGCCATTTTTAGACACTAAAATTAACTAACCTCTGTACTTTTCAACTTTTGTAGTTCATTTTCCAGCATTAATTTCTCCTCTGATAATACTTGGAGATCACTTTGAATCTGTGCGCATCTCTAAAAACAAATATTATAACTTCATTAATAATGAAAAGCAAACATATCAATATGGATAGGTTATTTGGGTATTTAATTATTAAAGTAAAAAAGTCTTTATTAACTCATAGAAATCATGAACCACTGGTGAAGTTATATCTGCACAGTGAAGTTATAACAGGTGCTGAAAGAGGCAAAGGTACTATGATTGACAATGGAAGTTCAGAGATTGTGGGATATTACAGTTCAGTATTTCAAAAGTCAAGTGTTTTTGAGTGATAATAAAGTCTACTAAAATCAAAAGATAGACAAAAATTTCTAGCTCTCATATGCACAAAACTCTCTTGAATAAACTAAGTATTAGATCTTTATTTAAGATTACATATCCTGACAATTTCTAGAATCTATCAGCAACATCAAGGACAAAGTGCAAATTCAAACTGAGAGCACTATACTTACAGCCTCTAACATCAGCTGCTCATTCATAGCTCTGAAAAACAAACCAAAAATACCTAAAATGTATTATAATTTTAAATTTGTATTTATGTAGTATCATGTATTTTCTATTTAAAAAAAATTAAATAATGTTCAGTTCAGTTGCTCAGTCATGTCTGACTCTTTGCGACCCCATGAATCGCAGCACGCCAGGCCTCCCTGTCCATCACCAACTCCCTGAGTTCACTTAGACTCACGTCCATCGAATCAGTAATGCCATCCAGCCATCTCATCCTTGGTCGTCCCCTTCTCCTCCTGCCCCCCATACCTCCCAGCATCAGGGTCTTTTCCAATGAGTCAACTCTTCGCATGAGGTGGCCAAAGTACTGGAGTTTCAGCTTTAGCATCATTCCTTCCAAAGAAATCCCAGGGTTGATCTCCTTCAGAATTGAATGGTTGGAGCGCCCTGCAATCCAAGGGACTCTCAAGAGTCTTCTCCAACACCACAGTTCAAAAGCATCAATTCTTCAGTGCTCAGCTTTCTTCATAGTCCAACTCTCACATCCATACGTGACCACTGGAAACACCATAGTCTTGACTAGATGGACCTTTGTTGGCAAAGTAATGTCTCTGCTTTTGAATATTCTATCTAGGTTGGTCATAACTTTTCTTCCAAGGAGTAAGCATCTTTTAATTTCATGGCTGCAGTCACCATCTGTAGTGATTTTGGAGCCCCAAAAAATAAAGTCTGACACTGTTTCTACTGTTTCCTCACCTATTTCCCATGAAGTGATGGGACCAGATGCCATGATCTTCGTTTTTTGAATGTTGAGCTTTAAGCCAACTTTTTCACTCTCCTCTTTCACTTTCAACAAGAGGCTTTTTAGTTCTTCTTCACTTTCTGCCATAAGGGTGGTGTCATCTGCATATCTGAGGTTATTGAGTTTTCTCCCGGCAATCTTGATTCCAGCTTGTGCTTCTTCCAGCCGAGTTTCTCATGATGTACTCTGCATATAAGTTCAATAAGCAGGGTGACAATATACAGCCTTGATGTACTCCTTTTCCTATTTGGAACCAGTCTGTTTTCCATGTCCAGCTCTAACTGTTGCTTCCTGACCTACATATAGGTTTCTCAAGAGGCAGGTTAGGTGGTCTGGTATTCCCATCTCTCTCAGAATTTTCCACACTTTATTGTGATNAACCAGTCTGTTTTCCATGTCCAGCTCTAACTGTTGCTTCCTGACCTACATATAGGTTTCTCAAGAGGCAGGTTAGGTGGTCTGGTATTCCCATCTCTCTCAGAATTTTCCACACTTTATTGTGATCCACACAGTCAAAGGCTTTGGCATAGTCAAGAAAGCAGAAATAGATGTTTTTCTGGAACTCTCTTGCTTTTTCCATGATCCAGCAGATGTTGGCAATTTGATCTCTGGTTCTTCTGCCTTTTCTAAAAACAGCTTGAACATCTGCAAGTTCACAGTTCATGTACTGCTGAAGCCTGTCCTGGAGAATTTTGAGCATTACTTTACTAGCATGTGAGATGAGTACAACTGTGTGGTAGTTTGAGCATTCTTTGACATTGCCTTTCTTTAGGATTGGAATGAAAACTGACCTTTTTCAGTCCTGTGGCCACTGCTGAGTTTTCCAAATTTGTCAGCATATTGAGTGCAGCACTTTCACAGCATCATCTTTCAGAATTTGAAATAGCTCCACTGGAATTCTATCACCTCCACTAGCTTTGTTCATAGTGATGCTTTCTAAAGGCCCACTTGACTTCACATTCCAGGATGTCTGGCTCTAGGTGAGTGATCACACTATCATGATTATCTTGGTCATGAATACCTTTTTTGTACACTTTTTCTGTGTATTCTTGCCACCTCTTCTTAATACCCTCTGCTTCTTTTAGGTCCATACCATTTCTGTCCTTTATTGAGCCCGTCTTTGCATGAAATGCTCCCTTGGTATTTCTAATTTTGTTGAAGAGATCTCTAGTCTTTCTCATTCTGTTGTTTGCCTCCATTTCTTTGCATTGATCGCTGAAGAAGGCTTTCTTATCTCTTCTTGCTATTTTTTGGAACTCTGCATTCAGATGCTTGTATCTTTCCTTTTCTCCTTTGCTTTTTGCTTCTCTTCTTTTCACAGCTATTTGTAAGGCCTCCTCAGACAGCCATTTTGCTTTTCTGCATTTCTTTTCCATGGGAACGGTCTTGATCCCTGTCTCCTGTACAATGTCATGAACCTCCATCCATAATTCATCAGGCACTCTATCTATCAGATCTAGGCCCTTAAATCTATTTCTCACTTCCACTGTATAATCATAAGGGATTTGATGTAGGTCATACCGAATGGGCTACTGGTTTTCCCTACTTTCTTCAATTTCAGTCTGAATTTGGCAATAAGGAGTTCATGATCTGAGCCACAGTCAGCTCCTGGTCTTGTTTTTGTTGACTGTATAGAGCTTCTCCATCTTTGGCTGCAAAGAATATAATCAATCTGATTTCGGTGTTGACCATCTGGTGATGTCCATGTGTAGAGTCTTCTCTTGTGTTGTTGGAAGAGGGTGTTTGCTATGACCAGTGCATTTTCTTGGCAAAACTCTATTTGTCTTTGCCTTGCTTTATTCCGTATTCTAAAGCCAAATATGCCTGTTACTCCAGGTGTTTCTTGACTTTCTACTTTTGCATTCCAGTCCCCTATAATGAGAAGGATTTCTTTTTTGGGTGTGAGTTCTAAAAGGTCTTGTAGGTCTTCATAGAACTGTTCAACTTCAGCTTCTTCAGCATTACTGGTTGGGGCATAGACTTGGATTATGGTGATATTGAATGGTTTGCCTTGGAAACAAACAGACATCATTCTGTCGTTTTTGAGATTGCATCCAAGTACTGCATTTTGGACTCTTTCGTTGACCATGATGGCTACTCCATTTCCTCTAAGGGATTCCTGCCCACAGTAGTAGATACAGTGGTCATCTGAGTTAAATTCATCCATTCCAGTCCATTTTAGAATACTGATTCCTAGAGTGTTGATATTTACTCTTGCGATCTCTTTGACCACTTTCAATTTGCCTTGATTCATGGACCTGACATTCCAGGTTCCTATGCAATATTGCTCTTTATAGCATCGGACCTTGTTTCTATCACTCGTCACATCCACAACTGGGTGTTGTTTTTGCTTTGGCTCCATCCCTTCATTCTTTCTAGAGTTACTGTCCAGTGATTTCCAGTAGCATATTGGGCACCTACCAACCTGGGGAATTCCTCTTTTAGTATCCTATCATTTTGCCTTTTCAACTTATAAATAAGGTTAGAGTATATTTTGACTAGCATTCCAAAATTTCAATGTTCTTCCTAGAGATACTGTTCAATGCTATGTGTCTTTCCAGAACTTGTTCCATGGATTTATATGACACTTTACATACCTATTCTATACTTTTTCACATAAATGACATCACTGGATATGTTGTTTTCAAAATTTTTTTCACTTAACACAACTTCTGAGATCTATTTATATAGGTAAACACAGAGTCCTCTCACTCCCTTTAAATACAACTTCTTATTCCATATCAAGATTTGGCAAACCTTTTCTGTAAAGAGCCAGATAGTTAATCTTTTACACTTACAAACCAGGTGGTCTTGTCACTACCAGCCAGCTCTGCAGTGGATATGGCTGTGTTCTAACAAAACTTTACAAACAAAAACAAGCTTCAGGCTAGATTTGACTCATGGACTGCAGCTTGCTGACAACTGTTCCATAGTACAGATAAACTTTTTTGGACTAATGAGCTTTTTATTAATTATAATCAGAATTTTTTAAAAGTTTTATTATGATTAACATACTATAAAATTAACTCACTTAAAAGTATACAATTCAATATCTTTTAATATATTCACTGAGTAATAATTGTTGTTGTTTAGTTACTAAGTTGTATCCAACTCTTTTCTGACCCCATGGACTGTAGCCAACCAGGCTCCTCTGTCCATGGGATTCTTCAGGCAAGAATACTGGAGTTGGTTGCCATTTCCTTCTCCAGGAGATCTTCCTGACCCAGGGATCGAACTTGTGTCTCCTGCACTGCAGGTGGATTCTTTACTGCTGAGCCATCAGGAAAGCCCAACAGTAACTATTCAGTTCAGTCCCTCAGTTGTGTTCGACTCTTTGCGACCCCATGAATCGCAGCACACCAGGCCTCCCTGTCCATCACCAACTCCCGGAGTTTACTCAGACTCACATACCACTATCTAATTTTAGCACATTTTAATCACCCCAGAAAGAAATGTGCTAGCCATTAGCACTCACTTGCCATTTCTCCCAGGACTACCTCAGTCCTGGCAGTCACAAGTCTATTATCTGTCACTATATATTTCATATAAAAAGAATTACAAAATATTGGCCTTTTGACTGTTTTCTTATACCTAGCATAATGTTTGTAACATGTATTAGTACTGTGTTCCTTTTATAGCCAAATAACATTCCATAGTATGGATATAATCACTTTATTCATTCATTTATCAGTTTATGGGCATTTGGGTTGTTTCCACTTTTTGGCCACTATGAATAATGCTACTATAAACGTACTTGTTCAAGTTTTTGTGTGGACAATATTTTCATTTCCGTTAGGTATAAACATAGAAACAGAATTTCTTAATCATATGTCAACTGTATATTTAACATTTTGAGCAACTAGCAAACTAATCTATAGCAGATGTACCACTTAAATTCCCACCAGCAATCTATGAGGGTCCCAATTTCTCCACCTTCTTGCCAATACTTGTTACGGTCCATTGTTTTCATTGATATTATAGCCATCACAGTGCCAGTGGATATGAAGGGGTATATGACTATAGTTTTGATTCCCTAGTAACTAATGATGTTCAGTATCTTTTCCTGGGCTTATTGATCCTTTGTGTATATTGTGTGGCAAAATACTTATTTGGATTATTTGCCCATTGTCAAATATGATTATTTATCTTTTTTATGATTGAGGTTAAGAGTTCTTGTGTATATTCTGGGTGTAAGTTCCATATCAGATAAATGATTTATGAACAGTTTTTACATTCTGTGAATTGTCTTCTCATGTTCTTAATGGTATTATTTGCAACACAAGTTTTTAATTTTTAAGTTCATTTATTTTTTCTTTAGTTGGTTGTTCTTAAGAAACCATTGGCTAACTCTAAGTAAAAATATTTACTTCTATATTTAAAAAGTTTAATTTTAGCTATGAAATGTACATCTGGTAATTTTGAATTAATTTCTGTGCATGGCACAAAGAAAAGGATCCAACTTCATTCTTTTGCATATGGATACTCAGTTTTCTAAGCACAGTTATTTAAAAAAGTATTCTTTCCTTACTGAGTGGTCTTGACCTCCATGTTGATAATCAGTTAACCATAAATGTAATGATTTATTTCTGACATTATTTCCATTCATTTTAATCCACTGATGTATATAGGTTTATCCTTACACCAATATTACATTGTCTTGATACTATAGGTGTATACAGAGCTGAAACTACTGAAGTATGAGACTTCTAACTTTGTTCTTAACATTTCTTTGACTATTCTGAGTTCTCAGAGCTCTTTTCATCTTGCAAAACTGAAACTCTATACCCATTAAAAAAGAACTCCCCATTCCTCATCCCTCCTGGCAATCACCATTCTATTTTCTCTCTGGGTGAATTTGACTACTTAAAGTGCCTCATAAGTGAAATCACACAATTTTGTCTTTTATGACTGACTTATAATTACTCAGCATTAAGGTCCTTAAGATTCATCTGTGTTGTACCATATGTTCGAATTTCTTTCCTTTTTAAGACTGAATAATATTCCATTGTATGTATAGGACACATTTTCTTTATCCATTTATCCATCACTGGATACTTGGGTTGTTTCCACCTCTTTGCTATTCCGAATGATGCTACAGTGAACATGGCTGTACAAATATCTCTTCAAGACTGTAATTTCAATTCGGAGGGTTACATTACCAGAAATGAAATTGTTGTATCTCCACCTCATGATCCAAACAAATGAATCATATTTTTTGAGGAATTGACATACTATTTTCCATTGTGGTCATACAGCTTCACATTCTGTATGATTATAATTTTAAGCTTCAAAATTAAACATATCATAAAAATTAACAAAATTAAAATTTTTAACAGTAGTTTTATTTTCTATGTTTCCAATTTATCTGCAATAAATATGCACTTGTATTTATAATGAGGAAAAGGAGTTATTTTAGAAGCTTACCTTTCTAATTTATTTGCCTGATTTTCAAATATTTTCAACATGGTATTCAACTGATTAATTACAGGAGAAGTTTCTACTGTTAAAAAAAAGGACAACATTTAAAGGTATTACAAATGGCAGAGGCTATATGTATATGCTGACAAAACTCACTGCTATATGTGAGAACTAAACAACGAGGAAACAGCAAAATGTGCAACATATAACAAGGAGACCAAATAAATCAAGTATATCAAGAAGCTAAGTAAACCAGAGACCTTGCTTTGGGAGGGTCAGTACTCCCTGAATATTCAAACAGTATATTGGGAGAAGTCAGCTTTAGAAGAATAAAGTTCAGAATTTCTTATAGGTAAGAAAGTATTTAATAATGCTTGTATAGAAAGTAATATGGTATAACAAACAATATTTTAAAATTAATCCAATAAAAACATAGCACATAATTTTAAATTATGTCCTGTATGCAGTAAAAGTTTACAAAGAAATAAAGTATTATTTATGTCACAATCTGAAAAACAGTTCTCAAGAGGGAGAAAAGATCCTGCTATGGACTGAATATTTGTGTTCACCCAAATTCATGTTAAAATCCTAATCTCCAATACAATAATAATTAGAGATGAGGTCTTTGAGAGAAAATTAAATCATGAGAATGGAGTCATGTGAGACACAAGAGAACTTGCTTGCTTTCTCTTAGTGGTCTCTCCGTTATTTAAGGACACAGCAGGATGTCCATCTGCAATTCAGGAAGAAAGCTCTCATCAGAACCTGACCAGGATGGAACTCTGATTTGAACATCTCAGCCTCCAGAACCATGAGAAATACATTTCTATTGCTTAATCTACTCAATCTATGGCGATTTGTTATGGGAGCCCCCCTAAAATGGGCCCATATCTACAATTCTACTAGTTCAGGAATTTCAACTCAGTAGCATAGAATGTGTAGATGAGAATATTACATATCCATTGCCAAATGGAACAGCTTAGGAAATCATCCAATTGCTCTTCCTCAAGACCTCATTATGAATGACCTTAAAACAGAAGAAAAAAGATCAGAGAATCCAAGTCTCATTGAACTGTTCTATTATAGTTAAGACCCTTTTCTGAGCAGAGTGTCTCTGGTTAACTAACTGGTTTAAAAGTTATTTTAAAGTAGCCAAATTTTTCCTTAAAAATTATGAGTAAAATTTCTACTTGTATATTTTACTATTTTGGAATATTTTATGATTAGAAGATGTGTTCCATTGGTCTATAAGTGGGCACAGAGACCTCTGTTTTTGTCCATGATGGTGCATCAGGGACCACAGTTACACTTTCACTTTAAACCTATTCAAAACTGGACAAATATATGATATAGTATTCAGACACCAGAAAACAGAAGGGACAAGGCAGTAATCTCTCACAGAAGGAAAACAAAGAATTGCTCAATGACTACCCTACCTTACTGCCTGAAGTTCCAGACCACAGCATAAGGAAGGGAAACCCAGAAAAAGTTACTGGTCTCCTTGAGTCCAGAGACAAGGTTTAGAGACTGGAGAGGCCAAAGCAGCTAGAATTCATAGGGCACAGCAGTAGACAGAATACAGCTGCATAGATTGAGGAAGAGCGAGCTCCATAGACATGCAAATGGTTCCCCCTAAAGCAGAGAGAGACTTTTACTATCTACTCCAAAGCTCTAGATATTTTTCTATCCAACCTAGTCAGTCAGGGCTGCCTCAGTTCAGAAGTCTCTATAGATCTTGGGAGTACTGTAGAATGTATAGCAGGCCTTCATTTAAACATGACACTGTTAGAGTTTATAGCTGAAGCTGAAAGAACAGGATTACCATCAACTTTTTCCAACCAAGTCTTATTTTCCACTTCCAAAACAGTATTCCACAGCCACATGATTGTTTGAAAATTCTCCCCAGTATTAAGGCATAAAAAGGGCAGTTTCTCCTTTCTGTTGATAAGTAGTCAGAATTTGAATTCTAGCAGCTCTTTACATTCATGAATTGATAGGTACTCAGCTATAGTCAAAGTATAAGTGTATATGGGATGATCTGTAATTCACAGTAGCAGAGTCTACAAATGACCTCTTAAATTTATCACTGCTCTTTCCTCAAAGGTCTACCACCTCTGCAACACTTTTGTAGCATATTCAAATCATAATTAAAAATCCTCCACTTCAAGTAATAACATGGAACTCCTTAAAAGTGAGTCTATCAAAAAAAAAAAAAAAAAAACAGTATTTTTGGTAGCAGTAGCTAACTAAGAATTTCAATATTTACTTGGTAGCCAGCTCAACTGTATGGCTCCAAACTCCAGGGAATTTATGTTTTAACTTAAAAAGTATTATTTTAAATTATAGAAAATTATAGAAATATACATAACAGAGGTTATTAATACAATCATGTTTAATGAGTAGAAACTTACGTGGCTCAGTCACAGAAACACCTGTAATTTCTTCAGTTGAGTGTGTTTTTATGAATTCTGAAATAATTAATAGTTATAAGTTTTAATATCAATCATATATATTAATTGAATTTAAATTTCATAGTTTTTTTTTAAATAACTCATTCAAGAGAAAATTCTTGGGCTTCCCTGGTGGCTCACTGGTAAAGAATCCGCCTGTCAGTGCATTAGACACAGGTTCAATCGCTGGTTGGGGAAGATGCTGCATAGAGCAGAGCAACTGAGCCTGTATCACAACTATTGAGTGTGAACTCAGGAGCCTGTAAGTCACAACTACTGAAGCCCAAGCATGCTCTGCAACAAGAGAAGCCTGTGTACTGCACCTAGAGAGTAGCCCCAGCTCTCTCCAACTAGAGAAAATCCTGCACAGCAACGAAGACCCAGCACAAGCAAATGTAAATATTTTTTTAAAAAGAGAACACAAAAAGTCTAAGGAAAGCAACAAAGCTGCCAATATTGTAGATCCTCTAAATCAGGCAACAAATTGTAACATCTAAAAAAATGTAACAACTGATCAATTTGTTTTTCCTCTTATATTCTCCCAGTTACAATTACCATCATCTAATGTCCCTTCCTTTCATATCCAAATCTGCCCCCTTTCCTCTTTTATTTGTACTCTAATACAGGCACTTATTACACGTTTAAGATACAACAGTTAACTTCCCTTTCTTACTCCCAACTCCCAAATCTACCTTCTCAATGTGGCCAGAATGATCTAAAATTCAACATGCCACTTCCCTATAAGAAAAAGTCTTCAATGATTCGCTAATTAAGTACACTGGTGGAGAGGAGAAAGTGTTCCTTAGCAAGAATCTAATCCCTTGGCATAGGCTTTCTCCTATCTTATCCCTTCCTATTACTCCATACTTGAATACTATACCAGTAGTAAGGTGGCGCTAGTCGGACACGACTGAGCGACTTCACTTTCACCTTTCACTTTCACCTTTCACTTTCACGCACTGGAGAAGGAAATGGCAACCCACTCCAGTGTTCTTGCCTGGATAATCCCAGGCCCGGGGGAGCCTGGTGGGCTGCCATCTACGGGGTCGCACAGAGTTGGACACGACTGAAGTGACTTAGCAGCAGCAGTGATAAAGAACCTACCTGCCAATGGAGGAGACAGAGGAAATGCAGGTTTGATCCTTGGGTTAGGAAGATCCTCTGGAGGAGCACATGACAACCCACTCCAGTATTCTAGCCTGGAGAATCCCATGGACAGAGGAGCCTGGAGGGCTGTGGTCCATGGGGTTGCAGAGTTGGACATGACTGAAGCAACTGAGCGCACACATGCAGTAATTCCCTATTCATGCTGTTTCTCATGCTATAACCTCTTCTTTAAATACCAAATATCTCCCTTCTCCAATTGACAAAATCTTACTGATCCACTGTTGTTGTTGTTTAGTCACAACGCTGTGTTTGACTCTGCAACCCCATGGATTGTAGCCCTCCAGACTCCTTTGCCATGGGATTTCCCAAGCAACAAAACTGGAATGGGTTGCCATTTACTTCTCCAAGGGATGTTGCAGACCCAGGGATGAAATCCATATCTCCTGCACTGGCAAGCAGATTCTATACCACTGAGGCCAGCAGGGAAGCCCTTTAAGGTTGCATAAAACCTTAAGTCTCTCAGGCTGAACAAGGTGGCTCCTTTCTGTGGAATCACTGCAAATAACACATATCTTTTTCATGCATTACACTATATTAAGATAATACATAATGTGCTTGTATTCATATGTTGTGGATTTTGAGGGTAAAAACCAAGTTTTATTAATTTTGTATACTCCCAGAATTTGAAACATAAGAACTTCTACTGAAAAGATCAACTACTATGAATATCTTTAAATTTATCATTATATAATTTATATGGCTATAAATTTTTACACTTTAAATCTCAAAATGTTAGTGTATTTAGGAAACCCTATAAAGGCTGGACTTGTGCAAAATATTATCACCTTCAATTTTCTGCTTCATAGTTTCATAAGTTTGCACATCTTCTGGTGGAATTCTACTATCCCTGTTAAAATTTAAATAAACATAAATAAACATTGTTTGATGAAACATATCAAACAATTTAAGAACCAGAATATATGCTCTAGACATACACAGTTTGTAAAATAATGTTTTCTTTAACCTTTATTCAGACATTAAGGTAAATTATCTAGTAAATAAGTAAAAAGTATCAAACTATGTAATTCTATGAATTCTATATATTGACAATGTATTCTATGAATATAACTGGGCATATTCCATGAATATAATTAGGCATACCATGTATATGATGTATTCCATGAATATAATTAGGTATACCAACAACCATATAAATGAAACTAGTGAAAATATATTTAGAATAAGCATGACATTTCTTTGTTATCAGTGTATTACTAATATGTAATCAATTATTAAGAGCACAAGTTCTAGAGTCAGACTACTTGGCTCAAAACCTGTTTTATCCATTTACTAACTATGTGATCTTGGGTAAGTCATTTAACCTGAGCCTCAGTTTCTTGATCTATCAAAATTGGGTAATTTAGGGTACCTATTTCATAAAGTAGTTGTAGGACCAAAAGACACACATAAAGTTACTAGGAAAATACCTAGCACACATCTGATGCTTAAATTTCAAGTATTAACATATGAAAGTAATCCTATGCTTCACAATAGATAGCACAGGTGAATTTATAACGAACCTCTGAACCAAGGCTCTGTTATATAGTCCCCACTGAAGCCAACACAAGTATCATTCCCTTCATTCCTTTAAGTCTAGTAACTGACATATGGAGGTATCAATGAAGTTACTGCATAGTAAATAGTAGCCTCTACCAACTACAGGTATTTTCTATTTTAACACTGTAAATGAAAGGATTTTGTTAATGTTTAATGTACAACAAACAAAACAAAACAAAACAACAACAAAATAGTTGTTGATTAAACAGAAAGTTTTACTAGGATAAGTTACTATACCAGATATGGTTAGGGATAGGGGAACAAATGAGTTGAATTCAGGTATCTCTAAAAATTCATATTTATTTACTATTTATTACACGTGATAGGAAATATGTAGATGTGCATGACTGGTTCTGATCTTAAGAAAGTAACAATCTTGACAGGAAAACTTACACATGAATAATCAAATTAATAACTTATGAAGTTAAATTGGTAGCTAATCATTGATTAATTCACAATAAAACTGTTAGGTATATTATTTATTGTCAAACAATAGGGGACAAGAAAGTAGTAAAAAAAAAGAGACCACTATAGGATGGATTTCTCAACCCCAGTACTATCAACATTTTAGACTGGATAATTCTTTGTTGTAGGGGCCTGTCTTGTGTATTTTAGAATGCAGCATCTCTGACCTGTACCTAGTAGGTGCCAGTAGCATTCTCCCACTTCCTAGTTGTGACAATCAAAGTGTCTAAATACAAATACAAATGTCTTCTGGGGCACAAAATAGCCCTCATGTGAGAGTCAGTGCTATAAAGAAGCTCTACCATGGCACTCTATCAACATTACACAAGTCCATAAAGTCTACATAAATAATACTTGACAGCAGCCCGATCCAAATCTTAATAGAATGTCCCAAAATTTCTGCTAGAGAAAGAGAAGATAAGCCAGGTGAAGAGAATCCATTAGATAGCTTCTCATTCCTGTCTCATGGAAGACTGACACAAACTTATTTTTCATCTATCCCCTATTTCCAGTTGAACACGGGGCCTTCTACCCCTCTCTTCCTTACAGCCCATCTGAAGGATTCCATTAAGACTATAAAGATGCATACAGCAGAAACTAACACAACACTGCAAATCAACCATACTCCAATAAAAAACAATCAAAAATAAAACATTATAAAGATGCATGGCTCTAATTTAGACTTGCTCCTTTCATGTCAGCAACAAATTTCTCATCTAGCCTGTCACCTGGTCCCTTCTGCTCTGTGTCATCCTGTGGAACAAGGAACACAGGGAGCTGACACCATGCTGATCTTTCTCTTGCTGTTGGCCTAAGTAATTCAACACCATTTGTGCCCACTGTCTCCATACTACCCTAATATTCGAAAGTATGATAAGCCAGTCTCATAGCTACCACTATGCTGTTACTTCGGGGCTCCCTGCTTGCCAATAATGTAAACAAAAGTATGTTTGAAAAATAGTTTTAAGATACAATGAAAGGGGATAGAAAGTACTAAGGAAGTTTAGCAGAATGAATTGGAAATAATTGGGCAAATTATGAAGTTTATAAAGATTATAAATCAGATAATACTAAGTGAAATATCTCAAAACCGGAATTTTGTTCAGGCTAACTTCTCACTAAGGGAGAAACGTCTGATATTCATACAGTGATATTACATAACAGCATTTGACTGTGTGGATCACAATAAACTGTGGAAAATTCTGAAAGAGATGAGAATACTAGATCATCTAACCTGCCTCTTGAGAAATCTGTATGTAGGCCAGGAAGCAACAGTTAGAACTGGACATGGAACAACAGACTGGTTTCAAACAGGAAAAGGAGTACGTCAAGGCTGTATATTGTCACCCTGCTTATTGAACTTACATGCAGAGTACATCATGAGAAACGCTGGACTGGAAGAAACACAAGCTGGAATCAAGATTGCTGGGAGAAATATCAATAACCTCAGATATGCAGATGACACCACCCTTATGGCAGAAAGTGAGGAGGAGCTAAAAAGCCTCTTGTTGAAAGTGAAAGAGGAGAGTGAAAAAGTTGGCTTAAAGCTCAACATTCAGAAAACAAAGATCATGGCATCTAGTCCCATCACTCCATGGGAAATAGATGGAGAAACAGTGGAAACAGTGTCAGACTTTATTTTTTGGGGCTCCAAAATCACTACAGATGGTGACTGCAGCCATGAAATTAAAAGGCGCTTACTCCTTGAAGAAAAGTTATGACCAACCTAGATAGCATATTCAAAAGCAGAGACATTACTTTGCCAACTAAGGTCCGTCTAGTCAAGGCTATGGTTTTTCCAGTGGTCATGCATGGATGTGAGAGTTGGACTGTGAAGAAGGCTGAGTGCAGAAGAATTGATGCTTTTGAACTGTGGTGTTGGAGAAGACTCTTGAGAGTCCCTTGGACTGCAAGGAGATCCAACCAGTCCATTCTGAGGGAGATCAACCCTGGGATTTCTTTGGAAGGAATGATGCTAAAGCTCAAACTCCAGTACTTTGGCCACCTCATGCAAAGAGTTGACTCATTGGAAAAGACTTTGATGCTGGGAGGGATTGGGGGCAGGAGGAGAATGGGACGACTGAGGATGAGATGGCTGGATGGCATCACAGACTTGATGGGCGTGAGTCTGAGTGAGCTCCGGGAGTTGGTGATGGACAGGGAGGCCTGGTGTGCTACAATTCATGGGGTGGCAGAGTCAGACATGACTGAGCGACTGAACTGAACTGAACACTGGAATTCCACTGACCCAATGGGAAAATAGCTCTGCCCTGAGCCATTCAAGTTTCTGCCAACTGCTCTGGCCCCTCAACCTTCCCAGGATCCAGCACCTAAAGGAGTAATCCTTAGCACATACAGGACCCTGCTTTGGTGATAATATCTATTCTAATCAGTTGGTGCTCATCTTATCCTGGTTCTTCATATATTTGGCACTACCACCAAGAAAAGAACAGTATGTGCCTAAAGAATATAAATTACACATGCACATTTTTTTCTAGTACCAAAAAAATTTTTAAAGGAAAATTATAGTTTGGGTTGGAAATAAAAGCAGAGTAAAAGTATTTTATGTCAAATATAGAAGGAAATGCTGCCATTTGTGACAATATGGATAAACCTGGATGATGTTACATCAAGTGAAGTAAGTCAGAGAAAGATGATTAATGTGTTATTTCGCTAAAAACTCAAATTCTTAGAACCAAAAAGTAAAATGGTGGCTGCCAGGGCTGAAGGGGTTAGGAAATGGCGTAATGTTGGTCAAAAAGTACAAACTTTCAGTTATAAGTTGAAAAAGTTCTAAATATCTAATGTACAGCATGGTGTTTACTGTTCATAACACCACTGTTATCATATACCTGAAATTGCTAAAAGAGTAGATCTGAAGTGTTCAAGGAAAAATAATAACCACAGAGGTACAAAATATTCTATGGAGATACTCTATGAAGATATTATACGATGATTTATTCATCTATTTCATTTCAAGAGAGCTAAACCTCAACAGACAACAGAAGTATTCTTGTAATCATTCATTTTAATCTTCCTCCCACCTACCAAAAAAAAAGGATTTTCTCAATGATAAAGTAGTAATTCATTCTTTGGAACATATCCTTGTTTGTATGCAACACCAGTGATGGTGTTCTTGAATAATGAAATATTTCACTATGCCTTAAATATATTATGGAAGCCACCAAATCAAACTGAGAAAAAAGTTTATAAACCAGATATTTCAAAGCCAGTAGTGTTCAACAGAACTTTCAAACAATAGCTACATGTGGCTACTAAGCACTTGAAATGTTGTGAGTACGACTAAAAAATTGGTTTTTTAATTAAATTGAATTTTAATAGGCACAGGTGCCTAGAACCATTTCAAACTACTAAAAATTTCAAGTAGGAGTGAGCTAATTATATCTTCTAATTTGATTTAGAAGCTCTATGTACAGTATAATACCTGAACCATTATCTTATAAGCATTACTAATTATATACCTACTCTTACTTTTAAAAATTCTTTTAACACTTTTAACATTTTACTTACTTGGGTTTATACAACAGTTCTCTGAAGTTGAATTTAGGCCCTTCTTTAAGGCGATTTTTCAGTTCTTCAAGTTTGTGTACCTGCTTTACTATTTGTGCAATGCTTAAACTGACTGTTTTATCAGGTGTTGGAAACTCTGCTTCTGAAAAAGTTTGATCTTTACTTATCTAAAAATAATAAAATTATCCAGTTACTTGTGAAATACTCATTTTGCTCCCATCCTCAAAGAAACTTCATTTCACTTATCATATCTAAATAAATTTTATATTGTCAATCTATAGCTATAATCAAATACTAATTTTACAAATATATGAGCAACTCCCTAGCAACAGAACTACAGTAAGTGTTGGTTTTTATATGTCAAAACTCAAATCCAATCTTCTGTTTATTTTTTTTAATATATAAGGATTTTAAGTAAGTTAAATAACAATTTTAGCAGGATCAGTTAAAGGCAACTCAAAATATTTAAAAAAGAATGCTAATCCTTGGAATGAGAGGATAAGTTGGGGAAAAAGTAGTTAAGCCTTAGTCTTTGGGGCATAGCAAAGAGAAATTCTAACACTGGGAATTTAAAACAGATACTTCACCTTACAAACTTTAACCTGGAATGGGATTAAAGATATAACAGCATGAAGTACTGGGCAATGTACTAGAAGTCTGAGATTGTGGGATGAAGAACAAATGGAAGGGAAGCAGGAGATAAAGAAATACCTTATGGACAAAGGCAAGATCTCAAATAAGAGGACACCAATTATAAACTGAACTTAAAAAGTGACATAGCAATCAGCTACAATTATCCATATACTGCATGTCATCAAAAATCCACTCTCCATTGTCCCTGTTTATAGCAGTGGAACATTTCTATCTTGACAGGCAGCATGGTATTAACCTTTGTCAACAGAGGGTCCTGAAAATTTAGAGGAGGAAGAAGCTTTTCTTCCAAGTTCTGTCATCTCTGCTTAATCCTAGGGCAGTACACAGTGTAACTAGTAGTACTCACCTACAGCAAGTTTTAACAGCACCCACCCCCATGGATGGCTTTCTGGCAGGTCCCTGGCATGGCACATTCCCCACAGGCATCTTCTCTCAAAACTTTAATTGGACTAAACAATAAACACAGCCAAGGTAGAACTAGTATAATTCTCTAACTCCCTAAAGCTACACAGGAAATCATTCTACTGTATTAAGAACATATATAAAATCTTTTTCAAAGTGGAATTTAAAGCCCATAAGGATAGGGACAGTATTCCTCAAACTGGTGGCAAAAATGTGAAAATGAAAATATTAAAAAATCAATAAAGTAACATTAAATTTAAAGAAAAACAAGTATAAAATTTTATGAATAAGCATATATCATACTATGAATTTTTACACAGGAGAAATCTTTAAGTTGATAAGGCCTCTTGTCACTTATTTACTATTTTAGTAAATTATGGAAAAAGTTTAGTTAAAATTCCATTTCAATTTTAGAGGAATGAATCAAATTCAGAGTAAGCCAGACAATACAGGAATATTGTGTATAAATCACTAAAAAACATTTTATTCTACCTATTTATTCCTCCTCTTTCTAAGTCAAAAGATTATAACCAATGGTTATTAAAATTCTTAAATTTATACTTCAAATTGGTTTTCAAATGAGACAAAATATTAATTAATAAGAAATGTTATGCTTACCTCTTCCATCTGATTGACCTGTCGCTGAAACCACTTTTAAAAAAAGAAAACAAAAAGAAATATTGACAACTTAATTTCTGCAGTGAAATAAATGAGTCCATATGTCTATGTGTATGTGTGTGTCTGTGTATCAAACATTAGCCCTACATTGAATATCATTTTATCCTAGTATTCAGAATGGAGCTGATGCCACATAAAACTGAAACATAAAATTTTTAAGTATATATAGCAGCAAGTTTGGGAGCTTTTATTTTTCATTTCTTTAAAACTTAGAAAACTTTTTCATTTATATGCATTTCTGTATTAAATTATAGTAAGCAATATATTGAACATACCTTAAAAAGAGACTCCAAAATCTGGAAAATAAAGTTTTAATTAAAACACTTAAAAATAAAATTCTCACAACATAAAATATCTAATTCAAATCTCTTGAAAATTTTAATCACCAAAATACACGTTACTAAAATACACCTATAAATCTATAATCCAAATCACAACAATTTTATATTTACAGATGGTTTTTAGTATATCTTGCCAAGACAATTTAGTTCTAGGGAAAAAAAAAGAATTTTCCATCCTTACAGATCTATTTAAAAAAAACTCAATTCACATTTATGATTTCATGTATTTTCTTAATATAGGTAAGAAAAAAAAATAAATTCCTCTCAGAAAAGCACTATTTTTTCCACAGAGCAGATAGTACAATAATGAAAAGAATTATCTTATCATTATTATTTCTTAAATATAACTTTGCTATACTAAAAGGTCTAAGAATCAAGATACAAAATACTACACTACTACTTTTTTTTTTTAATGGAAAATGCAAAGAACTAGTTTTGGAGATTGAGAGAAAATGAATACATAAAACCCATCACACAGTCTAAAATACCAATATTTACCACTTTCAAAATGTAATGCTAAACTGATAACCTTTGCCACAAAAACAACCAAACTCAATCACAACGAAGTAAAACTTCTGAGTTCCACTATTAAAGAAAAATTTTATTACATACATTCAGGCAGAAGAAAAGTTGCTTAACTGAAAAAAATCAGAATAAGCATAGGGATTTTCCTGGCAGTCCGTACTTACTTTAAAAACAATAAAATGTGAATACTACATATGAAAATACTAATGACCCAGTCAATGCTGTATATAAAGGAAAATTCACAGAAATAAAAGCCTATGACAACAAATAATGCTTTCCAATGCCTCTTATAACAACTTAAGGCACTGTATCTAGACTAATATTGCTGACTGAATTGTCATATTTAAGATCAAAAAGCAAATATAGCTAAGTGTTTTTTTTACTAAAATGTTACTAATAACTAATAATAATTTAATTAGTAATTATCAGTTTATATTTTATCATTTTAAACTTATGATTAAAATATTAAGTAATATCTTTTACTTGGCAGTTTATACAGAATACATACATTATGTTCTTCCTTAGCTGCTGCTTCTAACTGAGTTGCAAATTGTGAACAACATATTAAGAATGAAGTCAGATCATCCCCAACCTTATGAAAAAAGTAGCAAAACACAGTCACTTTTATTTCAGAATTCATACACATATCCATCCATATTTCAGTATACTTAACTATTTTTGAAAATGTTTTATATGTGTAAGTTATGTCCCTTGAAATGCATCAAGATAGGAAACCATGTTCACTACACTAGCAAATTCTCCCAGAAAGGAAGTACATTCTGAGAAGTGGTTCAATAATGACATATAGCCAACTGTGTCTTTCCTTACATTCTCCTCTACACAGATGCAGAATATCAGGCATTCCAGCCTCAGACTCCTGAAATTTGGGGGTAGCAAAAAAAAAAAAAAAAAAAAGTATACACTTAAATATGCATTATAGTAATGCTTTGTGTTAAAAACGAATGCTGACAATGACTTCTGGTTATAAGTATACTTACCAAGAGGTATAGTCTTTCATCCTCACTTAATAAGCAATAGAAATTTTTGAAGAAAAAGTTACATATTAAAATGTCACAGTGCCTGAATCTCTTTTAGTAGAGCTGCTGCTAAGTCACTTCAGTTGTGTCCAACTCTGTGCGACCCCAGAGACGGCAGCCCACCAGGCTCCATTATCCCTGGGGTTCTCCAGGCAAGAACACTGGAGTGGGTTGCCATTTCCTTCTCCAATGCATGAAAGTGAAAAGTAAAAGTGAAGTCGCTCAGTCGTGTCCGACTCTTGGCGACCCCATGGACTGCAGCCTACCAGGCTCCTCCATCCATGGGATTTTCCAGGCAAGAGTACTGGAGTGGGGTGCCATTGCCTTCTCCGTTTAGTAGAGCAATGATTATCAAACAATTGACCAAAGATTTTTTAAAAATCTCAGATGCTTATACACAGTTATAACATTCTCAACAGAATGCTCCCCAGGAGGAATATGTTCCCTCAACATTACATTTCAAACACAGTCAAGTCCATACATGGTAAAAACCGATAGTCATGTAGGAGACAGAGGGGGAAATTAGTCATTCAGGAGAGTGGTAAAATGAATTAACCAGAATTACTATTCACCAATAGAAAATGAGACCATTTGAATACTTGGGGATTTCCTCCCACCTACGTTCAGGTCACAAATAGAAGATGAATATCAATTTGATCAAGATACACATTTTTTTCAAGTATACAAGGAAATTACCCAGGACACATGCTGGGCCACAAAGTAAGCCTCACTAAATATAAGAATTGAAATCATATCAAGCAAACTGTCTGACACTATGATGCTAGAAATCAATTACAAGGAAAAAAAAACCTGCAAAAAACCATGTACATGGAGGTCAAACAATATGCTACTAAACAACCAATGGTTCACTGAAGAAATCAAAGATGAAATAAAAAAATACCCAGAGACAAATGAAAATGAGAACATTATGACCCCAAAACTATGGAATGCAGCTAAAGCAGTTCTATAGAGGGAAGTTTACAGCAATACAAGCTTATCTCTAGCAAGGAGAAAAATCTCAAGCAACCTAACCTTATACCTAAAACAACTACAAAGAACAAATAAAACCCCAAGTTAGTAGAATAAAAGAAATCATAAAGAATCAGAGCTGAAATAAATTATAGACTAAAAGAAAAAAAAATAGAAAAGACCAATGAAACAAAAAGCTAGTTCTTTGAAAAATTAACAAAATTGATAAACTTTTAGCTAGAGTCATCAAGAAAAGAAGGGAGAGGACACAAATCAATAAAATTAGAAGTGAAAAAGCAAAAGTTATAACCAAACCATAGAAATACAAAAGATTATGAGACTACCATGAGCAACTACAGGCCAATAAAATGGACAACCTCAAAGAAAACAAAAACAAATAGAAAATATGAACAATTATCAGAAATGAAATTGAAAGAGCAATTTTAAAACTCCCAACAAACAGAAGTCCAGGATCAGATGATTTCACAGGGGAATTCTACCAAATATTTAGAAAAGAATTAACACTTATCCTTCTGAAAATATTCCATAAAACTGTAGAGGAAACAACACTTCCAAACTCGTGCTATTAGGCCATCATCAGTTCAGTTCAGTTTAGTCGCTCAGTCGCATCCAACTCATTGCAACTCCTTGAATTGCAGCATGCCAGGCCTTCCTGTCCATCACCAACTCCCGGATTTCACTCAAACTCATGTCCATTGAGTCATGATGCCATCCAGCCATCTCATCCTCTGTTGTCCCCTTCTCCTCCTGACCCCAATCCCTCCCAGCATCAGAATCTTTTCCAATGAGTCAACTCTTCACATGAAGTGGCCAAAGTATTGGATTTTCAGCTTTAGCATCAATCCTTCCAAAGAACACGCAGGACTGATCTTTAGGATGGATTGGTTGGATCTCCTTGTACTGCAAGGGACTTTCAAGAGTCTTCTCCAACACCACAGTTCAAAACCATCAATTCTTCAGCGCTCAGCCTTCTTCACAGTCCAACTCTCACATCCATACATGACTACTGGGAAAACCATAGTCTTGACTAGACAGACCTTTGTTGGCAAAGTAATGTCTCTGCTTTTGAATATTCTATCTAGGTTGGTCATAACTTTTCTTCCAAGGAGTTAGTGTCTTTTAATTTCATGGCTGCAGTCACCATCTGCAGTGATTTTGGAGCCCAAAAAATTTAACTCTGACACTGCTTTCACTGTTTCCCTATCTATTTCCCATGCAGTGATGGGACCGGATGCCATGATCTTCGTTTTCTAAATGTTGAGCTTTAAGCCAACTTTTTCACTCTCCTCTTTCACTTTCATCAAGACGCTTTTTAGCTCCTCTTCACTTTCTGCCATAAGGGTGGTGTCATCTGCATATCTGAGGTTATTGATATTTCTCATGATGTACTCTGCATATAAGTTAAATAAGCAGGGTGACAATATACAGCCTTGACGTACTCCTTTTCCTATTTGGAACCAGTCTGTTGTTCCATGTCCAGTTCTAACTGTTGCTTCCTGACCTGCATATAGGTTTCTTAAGAGGCAGGTCAGGTGGTCTGGTATTCCCATCTCTTTCAGAATTTTCCACAGTTTACTGTGATCCACATAGTCAAAGGCTTTGGCATAGTCAAGAAAGCAGAAATAGATGTTTTTCTGGAACTCTCTTGCTTTTTCCATGATCCAGTGGATATTGGCAATTTGATCTCTGGTTTTTCTGCCTTTTCTAAAACCAGCTTGAACATCTGAAGTTCACGGTTGATGTATTGCTGAACATCCAAGGAGTGGTGGCTGCATGGGCGCAGGAGGGCCGAGAGGAACTACTCCATGACCAAGGTCAGGAGGGGCAGCTGTGAGATATCCCTCGTCCAAGGTAAGAAGCAGTGGCTGCACTTTGCCTGAGTAGCCATGAAGAGATACCCCACGTCCCAGGTAAAACAAACCCAAGTAAGACAGTAGGTGCTGCGAGAGGGCATCAGAGGGCAGACACACTGAAACCATAATCACAGAAAACTAGTCAATCTAATCACATGGACCACAGCCTTGTCTAACTCAATGAAACTTAAGCCATGCCGTGTGGGGCCACCCAAGACGGGAGAGTCATGGTGGAGAGGTCTGACAGAATGTGGTCCACTGGAGAAGGGAATGGCAAACCATTTCAGTATTCTTGCCTTGAGAACCCCATGAACATATGAAAAGGCAAAATGATAGGATACTGAAAGAGGAACTCCCCAGGTTGGTAGGTGCCCAATATGCTACTGGAGATCAGTGGAGAAATAACTCCAGAAAGAATGAAGGGATGGACGCAAAGCAAAGCAATACCCAGTTGTGGATGTGACTGATGATAGAAGCAAGGTCCGATGCTGTAAAGAGCAATATTGCATAGGAACCTGGAATGTTAGGTCCATGAATCAAGGCAAATTGGCAGTGGTCAAACAGGAGATGGCAAGAGTGAACATTGACATTCTAGTAATCAGTGTTCTAAAATGGACTGGAATGGGTGAATTTAACTCAGATGACTATTGTATCTACTACTGCGGGCAGGAATCCCTTAGAAGTAATGGAGTAGCCATCACGGTCAACAAAAGAGTCTGAAATGCAGTACTTGGATGCAGTCTCAAAAATGACAGAATCATCTCTGTTTGTTTCCAGGGCCATCATCACTCTGATACAAAAATCAGATATACCATGAAAAAGAAAATTATAAGACAGTTATCACTGATAAACATAGATGAAAAAATCCTCAAAATACTAGCAAACCTACTCCAAAATATGTTACAAGGACCATAAAATAAGATCAAGTGGGATTTATCCCAGGTATGCAAGGGGTTTTCAATATCTGCAATCATTGTGATATACCATATTAACAAATTGAAGAATAAAAACCATATGATAATCTCAACAGATGCAGAAAACATTTCTGATAAAATTCAACATCTACTTATGATAACAAAAACAAAAACCTCTTTAGAAAGTGGGAATAGGGACTTCCCTGGTGGTTAAGAATCTGCCTTGAAATGAAGAGGATCTGGGTTCTATCCCTGGGAACTAAGAGCCTGCATGCTATATAGCACAGCCAAAAAGAAAGAGAGAAAGGAGGAAATAAAAACATTCAGATTGGACAAGAAGTAGTAAAACTGTTTTTATTTGAAGATGACATAATTGCTTAGGTACAAAATACGTTTTTAAAGGAAATTCTCTGAGCTAACCCTTTGAACTTTGAGCAAACTTGTACTTTGGAAGTTTGATCAATGTCCTGGAGTATCTATAGAAAAATCCTAGAACGAAAAGCATACATTGAGCAAGTATGTAAAATATAAGATCAACACATGAAAATCAATCATATTTTTATATACTAATAACAAAGAAAAAAAAAACGCAATGCCACTAAAAATCATTCCAAGTAGCATGATATTAATGTATAAATCTAAAGAAAAATATACCAGATCTGTATGATGAAAATTACAGAATGCTGAAAAAATAAACAAGAAAAAGAAATCAAATAAACTAAGAAACATACTGTGTTTGAAAGACTCAACACAGTTTTTGGGTTTGAAAGATCCAACATAGTTATTTTATTACATGAAGCCAAACCCAATCCCTAACTAACAAAATTAATTATAAAATGTAATCACTTTAATAGTTACATCATTTCAATATATACAACAAAGATATTTGTTAAAATTCAATAATCTCTTCAATGTTCAGGATTCTTTTATTTAGTAAACCAAAAAATAGAAAAATAATTTCTTAACCCAATAAAGACTACACATTTGCAAATCAACTCCAATAAAGCTTAAATATTAAGCAGGAGATACATTAGCATCAAAAGTAAGCTCAAGATACAGATATGCATTAATCAAACTTTAAGATAAGTATTTGGCAGAGGATGGAAAAAATCAGTACAGTACTTTCAGGTTTCCTAAGACAATCATTTTCATGGATGGCGAATTCAGAGAACATATACAGATTCTAAAAGAAAATCTTAGCCTTTTACAGCATTAATGTCTCTACATTAGCATTACATATACTTACAGAAAAGGTTAATTCTTCATGTTCAGGCTTCACAATTGCTTTTTCTCCATTTTGAGTGCCATATCCATAGGTTTCTTCCAAAGTGGAAACCACCTATGAGAAATATCAAAGCAAATTATGTACTTATGGTATAAAAATTGTATTTATTAATATGTTAAACATAAAAATGTACTTTATCAACCATGTCAGAATCATTTTAGCAGTAAGACTTATTTCTGCCAATGCCATAGACTTAAATTTTCCATCTCATGCCCCACCTCATATCATCCTGAAGAAGCAGTATAAGCAATAGTCCTTGATGCCTCTCAATGAAGACAGGCCCTATGACTCTTCCATTTCTGCATTGAAGGAAGAGTCTATGAACAGCTGAAGCCTCAGCTCTACTTACTCCCTCAAAATCTGACTTGACTTTCTTTTCTTCCTTGAAGAGAGTAGGAAAAATAGAGAGACGGAGACCACAAAGCAATGTTTTTAAAGGAAATTCTCTGAGCTAACCCTTTGAACTTTGAGCAAACTTGTACTTTGGAAGTTTGATGAACTATACTTTTTGTATATTTGTGCTACCCCTCACTGTTCTCACTTGGTATTAGGTGCATGTACAACTACTCAATTCTGGATCAATGTGCAAAAAAGAAACTCAGAGAAAAGGAGATACCCAACCCCCATCACTGATAGCTAGTTTCTAAAGTGCAGAGAAGAGCCAATAGAGCAAGCATGAAACTTAGAAAGGCCTATTCTTAGAAAGATCTGCTTATGTCTCAGAACCTGTATTTCAGGAGATTCCCACTGTTTGCTGACTGATGATAATGGCTCACTGTCCCTAAATTCACTGTACAAACTGTATGATTTATGCTGAACACCTGCTTTCCTTCACGGAGTATGGAATTTTGGTACATGCAGTCATGAAATTAAAAGATGCTTGCTCTTTGTCTATAACAAACCTAGACAGTGTATTAAAAAGCAGAAACATCATTTTGCCCACAAAGGTTTGTATAGTCAAAACCACGCCTTTTCCAATAGTCACGTACAAATGTAAGAGTTGGACCATAAAGAAGGCTGAGCACTGAAGAATTGATGCCTTTGAATTATGATGCTGGAGAAGATTCTTGAAAGTCCCTTGGACAACAAGGAGTTCAAACCAGTCAATCCTAAAGGAAATCAACCCCAAGTAATCATTGGAAGGACTGATGCTGAAGCTCCAATACTTTGGCCACCTGATGAGAAGCACCAACTCATTGGAAGCGACTTCATGCTGGGAAAGACTGAGGGAAGGAGGAGAAGGGGGCAACAGAGGATGAGATGGTTGGATGGCATACTGATTCAGTGGACATGAGTTTGAGCAAACTTTGAGAGACAGTGAAGGACAAAGAAGTCTGGTGTGCTTCAGTCCATGGATTCACAAAGAATCTGATACAATTGAGCTAGTGAACAACAAAAAGGCAGAGAGTACCAAGGCGACAAACCTCCAATGAAACCCTGGGCATTGAGTCTCTAATAACTCTTTTGGTATACATTTCACATGTGTTGCCACAATTCACTGTTAGGGGAATTAAGCATGTACTGGGTGACTCCAAAGGTAAAGAAATCTAGGAAGCTTGGACCTGGTTTCCTCCAGACTTCATCCCATGTGCCTTTTCCTTTTGCTGATTTTGCTTTTCTTTCACTATATCTTAGCTATCAATATGACCATATGCTGAGTCTAGTGAATCTTCTCAGGAAATCAATAAACCTGGAAATGGTGATGGGGATCAAGCATCAACAAGTATCTTACCATCTTCAGATGTTTGGTAATTTTCCTGACAATTCATCTTCTGCTATTAACTCCTTTGTCTTACTTGATGGAATGGGCAAAGCATACCTTACAATGGATTCTCCTGTTGGTGGAGATCTTAAGACCATCGGTTCAAGTTTATCACGTACTAATTTTGCACTATGTTTTTCCTTTGGTTTAGGTGACAATGGTGAATTAAACAGTCCTTTTTTAAATGTTAAATCTGGAACGTTTACCAATTTACTACTAGAGGTCAACGGATGCTTTACTGGCTTCATTTTGTTATTTACTTAGCTTCTGAATTATAGATGAAAAATCTGTATTCCTCCCTGTGAACGAAACATTAAGATTTCAGATTAGAAATAATGGCAGATTAAAAATAATGAAATAATGCCATTTGAAACACGAATGGACATGGTGATTTTCATACTAACTGAAGTAAGTCAGACAGAGACAAGTACCATATGATATCAATTTTCTGCAGAATCTTTAAAAAAAAAGATACAAATGAACTTATTTACAAGACAGAAACAAAATCACAGACTTAGAAAACAAACTTCTGGTTACCAAAAGGTAAAGGTGGGGGGAATAGATAAATCTGGAGCTTAGGATTGGCATGTATACACTACTATATTTAAAGTAACTAACAAGGACCTACTGTAGAGCACAGGGACCTCTACTCAATACTCTGTAATAACCTAAATGGGAAAAGAACTTGAAAAAGAATAGATATATATATACACACTAACTCAATCAATTTGCCAACTAAGTGCTAATTTTCTGAAACTACCGTATTATAAATCAATTATATTTCAATACAAAACAAAAAAATTTTTAAAGAAACAAAAAGGATAGCAGGATTATCAACCAACATGAAGATGGTGAATCCTAAAATCAACTCTGGAGAAATTACAAAATGGAGAGGGAAACATTCCTAACAGCAACAACAACTAAAACCTGTGAAAAACCCCTAGACATGTGATTTATGAGTGGGCATTTAGGACAGGTGCTGAAAGGCAGGAACAAGAGAGTGGCAACAGTGAAAAGAATGATTTAGAAATCTTTAAAATTTTATTTTTACCTTTCCCCCATTCTTGAGCTAACACATGCCTTTTATGAATATTTATTATTTCCACAGAAGGTAATAGCCTTTCAGCAGAGCAATATCAGGGCAGCACCAAGATCATGCTGGACTAAGCAAGGAAGTAAGACCGGGCAGGACTTAAGCTTTCATCTGCCTACTTCTCTTTGTCCAAAGCTGATTAACATTCAGGACAATGCCTCCTCCCCAACAGTTTAAAAGCATGTGCCTGACCCTGGGAGCTGTTTGACAGACTGGCATAATTAAGATGAAACAGCAATGGTTCCCTGTTGTCTGAAGCACTCCACACCTAGATTAGTCGCACTGTTGTAATCTGAAGTATATCCTCTAAAAACACAAGTTCAAGTCCTAACCCTTAACACCTGGGAATATGATCATATTTGAAAAGTCTTTGTAGATATGATTGAGTTAAAATTAAATCATATTGGATTAGGGTGGGCCCTAAACCCATTGACTGGTGTTACTATAAGAAAGGAAGGTGAAGACACTTGTGCATAGACATACAAGGAAGAAAGCCATGAAATGACAAGGGCAGAGATTGGAGGGGTGCAGCCGTAAGCCATGGAATATTAACGATTGCCAGCATCTACCAGAAGCTGAGAAGAAGCAAGAGAGGATTCTTCCCTAGAACTTTCAGGTGGAGCACAGCCCTGCCAACATCTTGATTTCAGACTCAGGCTCCAGAATGATGAAAGAATAAATTTCTCTCACAATAAACTGTTTCAGGGACTTCCCAGGTGGCCCAAGTAGGTAAGACCCTGTGCTCCCCAATCCCTGGTCAGAGAACTAGATCTCACAAGCTGAAACTCAGAGTTTGCATGATGAAATCAAAGATACTCCCTGTAGCAACTAAGATTCCACCTGCCACAACTAAGACCCCACACAACCAAATACGTTTTAAAAATAATAAATTGTTTTAAGTCACCTTATTTGTGGCACTTTGGTACCACAGTCCTAGGAAACTAATTTGCGATTGAAATGATTCAATAGAAAGAAAAAAGTATGACTGAGAGAGAGGGAATTGCTGTGAAGAAGTCCTTGTGTAAACAAAAAGAAAAGGGTTTTAAGGCACAAATGGGCCTTTAGAGGAGGGAACAGAGCAAGTTTATCTAAGATAGAAGATGGGAATGCGGAGATAATGGGCTACTTTAAGAAACCAACAGAAAAGGATGGGAAATTCACCAGGTGCTAGTAATTAACCTGACAAACCACTCCATCAAGCACACTACAATTTCTTAAAAGTTGCTGCTGCTGCTGCTAAGTCGCTTCAGTCGTGTCCGACTCTGTGCGACCCCAGAGACGGAAGCCCACCAGGCTCCCCCGTCCCTGGGATTCTCCAGGCAAGAACACTGGAGTGGGTACCACTTCCTTCTCCAATGCATGAAAGTGAAAAGTGAAAGTGAAGTCGCTCAGTCGTGTCCCACTGTTAGCGATCTGGTGGACTGCAGTCCACCAGGCTCCTCCGTCCATGGGATTTTCCAGGCACGAGTATTGGAGTGGGGTGCCATTGCCTTCTCCGTTTTAAAAGTTACATGTGGTGAAAACTTACAAGAAAATACTTAAGAATTTTACACCTTTCTTCCATTTAACCCTAACAGTGCCAGGAGGTTGATGCTGTCTCACCAGAAATTTACCCAAGGTTACCAGTCACGCTGGTTCTGTGGTAAAGAAACCGACTGCCAATGAAGGAGATGCGGGTCTGATCCCTGGGTCTGGAAGATCCCCTGGAGGAAAACAAAGAAACCCACTCCAGTATTCTTGCCTGGAGAATCCCATGGACAAGAGGAGCCTGGCAGGCTACAGCTCACCGGGTCACACAGAGTCAAGACTCGACTGAGCAACTGAACAACCACCACAAGTCACTTTTCACCACGAAGACAATGTAGGTGATTCCTTCCAGTGTTCCTTCAAGGATTCACTTGATACCATTTCAAGCACTTTAAAGAGACATTATAGAAAAGGGGGAGCGAGGGGAGGCGAGATGTGGGTCCACGATGTGGCCTTAAAGTCTGCATCAAGATAAGAAAACGGAGAGAAAAACAAGGATGCTTCTGCAAAAGAAACTAGTGGAAACGCTCGGAGAGGACGAGGGAGGTAGCTCACCCCCTCAGTGTACCTGCTGACGCTGCGGGCACTCAGGCTACTGGGTGGGCTGGCGCTGCCGTGGCTGGCTCTAAGGTGAACACGTTGGAAATTTTGAGCCTCCCGCACTTCCTGCAGGACTGAAGCCTGCAAATCCTGCAGACGCCAGCCCTGCTGTTTTACAAACGGACATTTGTGCTGAATGGAAAGGGCGGGCTCCGACGACCCGCGGCGGCAGCTACCAGCGCCAAACGCCAGCCGTTGCCGACGGCCGTTGACGCCACGTCACGACGCTGTCGCCCAGTAGCAGCGCCAGCGGCGGGAGCCGAGAATCACCTGCGGGAGGGGGAGGGGCGAGCGCGTCCGCGCCCCTACTCGCCCGCCCCGCCCGCTCTCCTAGGTGATTCCTTCCAGGTGATTCACGAGCGCAGGTGCTTCTAGGCTTTCGGCCTGGAGAGCTAAAACACCATCCTATGTGCTTTGAGAGCTTGGGATTCACTGGCAAAACCTGAGTTCCAGGCCCTCCTCTGGCACCAGCTAGTTTTCACTGGGAGGTGTTGCGGAGTCAGTTGCCACGCTTTTATTTATTTATGTTAGACCACTAAATGTCTTGTTGAGAAATAATTGATTTGCCTGCTAAGTCACTTCAGTCCTGTCCGACTCTGTGACTCCCACGAACTGTAGTTGGCCAGGCCCTTCTATCCATGGGGATTCTCCAGGCAAGACTACTGAAGTGGGTTGCCATGCCCTCCTCCAGGGGATTTTCCTGACCCAGGAATTGAACCCACATCTCTTCTATCTCCTGAATTGGCAGGCGGGTTCTTTACCACTAGCACAGCCTGCTTGCTGCTTCTGCTGCTAAGTCGCTTCAGTCATATCCGACTCTGTGCTATCCCATAGACGGCAGCCCATCCGGCTCCCCCGTCCCTGGGATCTCTGGGCAAGAACACTGGAGTGGGTTGCCATTTCCTTCTCCAAAACATGAAAGTGAAAAGTGAAAGTGAAAAGTGAAAGTGAAGTCGCTCAGCCGGTCCAACTCTTGGCGACCCCATGGACTGCAGCCTATCAGGCTCCTCTGCCCATGGGATTTTCCAGGCAAGAGTACTGGAGTGGGTTGCCATTGCCTTCTCTGAGGGAAGCCTGAGAAGCGTGTAATTTATGGGTACTCATTAAGTACTCACAAGAATTTTGCCTCAGGAGGTGGTCAAAACTAGTCTTACACTAAACAATTCCCTCAGTTCAGTTCAGTCACTCAGTCATGTCCGAATCTTTGTGACCCCATAAATTGCAGCAGGCCAGGCCTCCTTGTCCATCATCAACTCCAGGAGTTCACTCAGACTCATGTCCATTGAGTCCGTGATGCCATCCAGCCATCTCATCCTCGGTCGTCGCATTCTCCTCCTGCCCTCAATCCCTCCCAGCATCAGGGTCTTTTCCAATGAGTCAACTCTTCGCATGAGGTGGCCAAAGTACTGGAGTTTCAGCTTTAGCATCATTCCTTCCAGAGAAATCCCAGGGCTAATCTCCTTTAGGATGGACTGGTTGAATCTCCTTGCAGTCCAAGGGACTCTCAAGAGTCTTCTCCAACACCACAGTTCAAAACCATCAATTCTTCGGTGCTCGGCTTTCTTCACAGTCCAACTCTCACATTCATACATGACTACTGGAAAAACCATAGCCTTGACTAGACGGACCTTAGTCAGCAAAGTAATGTCTCTGCTTTTGAATATGCTATCTAGTTGGTCATAACTTTCCTTCCAAGAAGTAAGCATCTAGACCTGGCAAAAATGAACCTTCAAAGTAATACCTGAGTGAAATACTTTCAATAATTTGACTAAGAGTTCAAGAATATATATAGGCATATTAAAACATCCAGTACCAAACAAGGTAAAAATCAATCAAGTATGCAATCAAAATTGCCCGGTTGGGGGAGGGTGGTGTCTATCTCTCAGAGTTGCTCAAACTCATGTCCATTGAGTCTATGATGCCATCCAACCATCTAATCCTCTGTCATCCCCTGCTCCTCTTGCCCTCAAATCTTTCCCAGCATGAAGAGTCTTTTCCAATGACTTGGTGCCTCCCATCAGGTGGCCAAAGAATTGGAGCTTCAGCATCAGTCCTTTCAATGATATTCAGGGTGATTTCCTTTAGGACTGACTGGTTTGATCTCCTTGGTGTCCAAGGAACAAGAGTCTTCTCCAGCACCACAGTTCAAAAGCATCAGTTGTTTGGCACTCAGCCTTCTTTATGATCCAACTTTCACATCCATACATGATCACTGTACATGTATATGAGGAGATTATCTGGGATAATCTGGGTGTCAGCAAGTGAAAAAGAGGCAGAGGGGGACTTCCCTGGTGGTCCCGTGGTTAACACTCTATGCTTCCACTGCAAGGGCACAGCGAGTTCCATCCCTGTTCAGGGTACTAAGGTTCCCACATTCTTCCAGGCATGGCCAATGGGGAAATAAAAGGCAGAGGGAGATTTGACATAGAAAAAAAGAATGCAGTGTTACCAGCGAGGCAAAGATTCGAGCAATGTGTTCATAAGTCAAGGACTGTCAGCAGCTACCAAGAACTGGAAGAGGAAAGAGGCAAATTCCCTTCTAGAGCTTCTGGAGGTAGTGTAATCCCGCCAACACTATGACTTTAGCCCGGTGAAATATTTCACATTTCATGAGAGATTATTTTGTTTTAATCCACCAAGTAATAATTTGGAACAGAAGCTATAAGAAACTAATACATGTAGTAAGTTAAAGACAGATACTCTAAGACCTAAGTGTTAGTTGTTCAGTCATGTTCAACTCTGTGCAGCCCCATGGACTGTAGCCCACCGGGCTCCTCTGTCCATGGGATTCTCCAGGCAAGAATACTGGGGTGGGTTGCTATTCCCTTCTCCAGGAGATCTTTACTACCCAGGGATTGAACCTGGGTCTGCTGCATTGCAGGCAGGGTCTTTACTATCTGAGCCTAAAGTGACCATAAAATAATGCAGAAAAGAGTTGTAACCAGTGACTCAAAAGTAAAAAGGAGCTAAAATGGAATTTTAAAGATACCATGGGATGTGAAAAAACTGGGGCCATTTGCTGCTATTTCCAATATTGAGAAGTAAGATTAAGAGAATGGCAGTCAAACTGCAATCAAAGCTCTCTAACAGACAGCAACTCAGGAGTCAGTTAAATTAAAGAAACTTGCAGTAATTTGGGAGAGTTGCACTAAGGCATTTTCCTTTGTGAGGAAGAGTCCTAGAGTTGTTCTAAAAGACAAAAAAATATTAATGTCCCTTCATTTCCCTCTACTTCTCAGTGCTTAAGTTACTCCCTCCCCAGATGCTTTTTTTCCCCCCCTGTCTTTCCATTGCCACAAAATTCATGTGTCCCATTCCAGGAACTATAACTACATCTTTCCAATAATCCTTTACTCTTACCCAAGCTTTTTATCTGGAAGAATCAGTCAGGAGCAAGAGGGACAAGAGGATTTTTATAAAACTTATAAAGATCCATAATGTCTCTGTCTTTCAGCCCATGAGGGCCAGTATAGGGGAGCATACAGGCAAAAGGTAGAGCAGTATATGCCCAGATACTATGCAAGACTTCATCTGTGACTTCTCATGGGATTTTTCTATCTCAGGGAACTTTTACTAAGAGGACCAGGGTGTCCTTATGACCAAAACCCACTTCAAAAAAAAAAAAAACTTTGAGCCTTTTTAATGTCATCTTTGAAAGGATCTGAGATTGGCTTGATAGAATTCAGGAGAAGTTGAGCTGTAAGAGAGCAAAGCTACTCCCATCAAACAGCTTGTGAAAAGAAATAGTTCTGCCTAGAGTGCTGAACCAAACCGTCTTTTACAGCACCCTAGGAAGAGCTATTCCTTTCTTTTCACACATCCGACTGCTTAACAAATAGTATGTGTGCCTTCCTTTTATCTCTCAATCTAACCAGTCAAAGTTCTGTAAATTTGCAAGATTTCTACTCAGAGCATACATAAATTTCACTCTTTTGCATTTGGCATAGGTGAGTGTCTCTGTAATTATTGTCTGAAAAGGATCAGAACTTTCCTCTAAGCCAGGGTGAATCTTAGCATTGGTTAGAGTGGATGTGAGGCTGATCATATGGACCCTCTAGCCCTCATCCCAAGGATAGCAACAATCAAGTCACTGTTCAGGCAGCTGTCTTTGAACCTGCTTCCCAGTGCTCAGTCCATAGCCTTATCTCTAATTCCTCCTCAGTGAGAGAATAGAGGATTATTTATTGCCAGATTGAATAACATAGCCGTTACTGAATCCAAGGACTTTTTTCAAATCATGTTGCTGTTGTTCAGTCCCTAAGCCGTGTCCAACTCTCTGAGACCCCATGGACTGCAGCACACCAGGCTTCCCTGTCCTTCACCATCTCCCAGAGTTTGCTCAAACTCATGTTCATTGAGTCGATGATGCCATCCAACCATCTTATCCTGTGTCACCCTCTTCTCTTCTTGCCCTCAATCTTTCCCACTATTAGAATCCTTTCCAGTCAGTCAGTTCTTTGCATCAGGTGGCCAAAGTATTGGAGCTTCAGCCTCAGCATCAATCCTTCTAATGGATACGCAGAGTTGATTTCCTTTAGGGTTGACTGGTTTGATCTCCTAGGAGTCCAAATCATGTTAAATGGACTAACTGGACTGTGGAGAGGCTCTTATATTTCCTGTTCCAGGAAGTCATGTCTTGTTAGTATTCCATCTTTGTCACTGAAACTGCCAACGACTGGGAAGGGTCTACAGTTTTGCTTATTCGTTAGAAAACAAGTCAGCATACCACAGTATCATAGATTCTGGCAGAAGCTATGAGGCTCCTGAGCCAGAGTCAAAGGAAAGTTTATTAATCATAGCAACAGCAGCAGCCAGAATAGTAACACTTGTGCTCGTTCCCAAAGCCCTGACTCCTACAAAGCAATGGTGGCCAGCTGATGATTGTAGAGTTGAACTGGGTTCTTTGAGAGGAATCCTGTTTAAGAAACTCTGTCTTTTCTCCCCCTCTGGGAATTACCTCCCTGGACCTCAAGAATGGTCCTTGTCTCACACTTTCCCAAAGACTGTGGGGTAGAATGACTAAACCTGTTCAGCTTGTAGCCCCACCCATGAGCTTCCCTCCACCCTATCCCTCATCTTTTCTGAAAACCTCATCTTTTTTCAGTGGGAGACTTTGTCTTTACTATCATGATGAGTCAACAAATCTGCCCTCTGCCCCAAAGAGGGATGTTAAATTTCTAAAAAACCATTTGCTACACAAATATCCTTGAAAAGATAGTCCAAATCAAAAAGGTATGAGAAGATATGCAGAAACATGAAAGACTGATGGAGAATTTTAAAGTCATAGTGAATATAATTTTTTAAGATTTAGAAGTTGGTTTTTTTTCCAGTCTGAAATTTTATTATTATTATTTTTTTGCTTTACAATACTGTATTTGTTTTGCTATACATTGACATGAATCAGCCACGAGTGTACATGAACTCCCAATACCGACCCCCACCTCCCCACTCCCGCCCAACAACATTTCTCTGGATTATCCCCGTGCATCAGTCCCAAGCATCCTGCATCCTGCATCGAACCTAGACCGGCGATTCACTTCACTTATGATATCATACATGTTGCACTGCCACTCTCCCAAATCATCCCTCCCTCTCCCTCTCCCACAGGGTCCAAAAGGCTGTTCTATACATCTGTGTCTCTTTTGCTGTCTCGTGTACAGGTTTATCATTACCATCTTTCTAAATTCCATATATATGTGTAAGTATACTGTATTGGTGTTTTTCTTTCTGGGTTACTTCACTCTGTATAATCGGCTCCAGCGTCATCCACCTCATTAGAACTGATTCAAATGTATTCTTTTTAATGGCTGAGTAATACTCCATTGTGTATATGTACCACAGCTTTCTTATCCATTCCTCTGCTGATGGACTTTTTTTTTAAGTTTCATTCCTAGTCAACAGAACATGCTGTCCCTGGATCCTTAGTTAAAGCTATACATGCAATATATCTTAGTTAACTGAGTAATAAATTGTATTCATTCCAGCTGTGGCCAGTTCAGCTTGATCTAAAGTAAGTTTATAATAGTTCCTCCTGCTGCTGCTACTGCTAAGTCACTTCAGTCGTGTCCGACTCTGTGCGACCCCATAGACGGCAGCCCACCAGGCTTCCCCGTCCCTGGGATTCTCCGGGCAAGAACACTGGAGTGGGTTCCCATTTCCGTCTCCAATGCATGAAAGTGAAAAGTGAAAGTGAAGTCGCTCAGTCGTGCCCGACTCTTAGCAACCCCATGGACTGCAGCCTACCAGGCTCCTCTGTCCATGGGATTTTCCAGGCAAGAGTACTAGAGTGGGGTGCCATTGCCTTCTCCAAATAGTTCCTCCTAGGGAATATTAAACATATGTAGTTGTATAGCCAGGACATGAAAGCAACCTAGATGTCCATCAACAGATGAATGGATGAAGAAGCAATGGTACATTTATACAACAGAATATTACTTAGCCATTAAAAGGAACGAATTTGAGTTAACTGTAATGAGGTGGATGAACCTGAAGCCTCTTATACAGAGTAAAGTAAGTCAAACAAGTATCATATATTAACACATATATATGGAATCTAGAAAAACGGTACTGATTAATCTAGTAGAGAACAGACTTATGGACACAGCAGAGGAAGGTGAGGGTGGAACAAACTGAGAAAGTATCATTGACATATATACACTATCATGTATAAAATAGGTAGGTAGTGGGACATCACTAAGTAACAGAAGGAGCCCAGCCTGGGGCTCTGTGATGACCTAGAGGGGTTGGATCGGGGAGGCATAGGAGGGAAGCGATATATATATATATATATATATATATATATATATAATTATGACTGATTCATGTTGTTGTAAGGCAGGAAACAACACAAAACTGTAAGGCATTTTTCCACCAAGTAAAAGATAATTTTTTAAAAATATGTAGTTTAAAAATATTTTTAATTCCCTAGTTGTTTTGACTTTATTTTGAAACTAGGACTAGAAATGTCCCTTTAAGACTTTATGTTCAAACACAAAAGCATGAATATAAATTTATATATATGGGGCTTCACAGGTGGCACAGTGTTGAAAGAATCAGCCTGCCAATGCAGGAGCCTCAAGAGATTCCGGTTTGATTCCCGGATTGGGAAGATCCTCTGGAGAAGGAAATGGCAACCCACTTCAGTATTCTTGCTTGGAAAATTCCCTGGACAGAGGGGCCTTGTGGGGCTCCATGGGGTTCCCCCATGGGCTCCACGGAGTTCATGGGGTTGCTGTATATGCACATCATATATACAATGGGCCAATTCACGGTCATGAAATTAAACTGATTTTCATAGACAGTACATAACTTTTCTGTATGGGAGATTTAAACTTGCCTTTAGTATCAGAATGTTGAAACACACTATTTTACATATAAGTCTTAAAGGGTCTTTGAACCATAACACTGGAAACACATAATAAGAAATACACTTGTACAAGTAATAAAATCAGTTCAGTTCAGTCGCTAAGTTATGTCCGACTCTGTGACCCCATGAAGCGCAGCACGCCAGACCTCCCTGTCCATCACCAACTCCCTGAGTTCACTCAGACTCACGTCCACTGAGTCTGTGATGCCATCCAGCCATCTCATCCTCGGTCGTCCCCTTTTCCTCCGGCCCCCAATGCCTCCCAGCATCAGGGTCTTTTCCAATGAGTCAATTCTTCACATGAGGTGGCCAAAGTACTGGAGATTGAGCTTTAGCATCATTCCTTCCAAAGAAATCCCAGGGTTGATCTCCTTCAAAATGGACTGGTTGGATCTCCTTGCAGTCCAAGGGATTCTCAAGAGTCTTCTCCAACACCACAGTTCAAAAGCATCAATTCTTCGGCACTTGGCCTTCTTCACAGACCAACTCTCACATCCATACATGACCACAGGAAAAACCATAGCCTTGACTAGACGGACCTTAGTCGGCAAAGTAATGTCTCTGCTTTTGAATATACTATCTAGGTTGGTCATAACTTTTCTCCCAAGGAGTAAGCGTCTTTTAATTTCATGGCTGCAGTCACCATCTGCAGTGATTTGGAGCCCAAAAATATAAAGTCTGACACTGTTTCTACTGTTTCCCCATCTATTTCCCATGAAGTGATGGGACCAAATGCCATGATCTTCGTTTTCTGAATGTTGAGCTTTAAGCCAACTTTTTCACTCTCCTCTTTCACTTTCAACAAGAGGCTTTTTAGCTCCTCCTCACTTTCTGCCATAAGGGTGGTGTCATCTGCATATCTGAGGTTATTGATATTTCTCCTGACAACCTTGATTCCAGCTTGTGTTTCTTAGTTTGTTTCAAAAGGCCCCTGCTGCCGAGGTTAAAATCTACCACATAAATCCATAGTCTTTTATTTCTCTCCTTCAGTTTCATGGGTATTTGTTACATTTCATCCCAATCTGTGAAGCATTCATATTTGTTAAAACATAAAGAGTAGGATGGGGAAACAGTGGAAACAGTGTCAGACTTTATTTTTTGGGGCTCCAGAATCACTGCAGATGGCGACTGCAGCCATGAAATTAAAAGACGCTTACTCCTTGGAAGAAAAGTTATGACCAACCTAGATAGCATATTCAAAAGCAGAGACATTACTTTGCCGACTAACGTCCGTCTAATCAAGGCTATGGTTTTTCCACTGGTCATGTATGGATGTGAGAGTTGGACTGTGAAGAAGGCTGAGCGCCGAAGAATTGATGCTTTTGAACTGTGGTGTTGGAGAAGACTCTTGGGAGTCCCTTGGACTGCAAGGAGATTCAACCAGTCCATCCTAAAGGAGATTAGCCCTGGGATTTCTCTGGAAGGAATGATGCTGAAGCTGAAACTCCAGTACTTTGGCCACCTCATGCAAAGAGTTGACTCATTGGAAAAGACCCTGATGCTGGGAGGGATTGGGGGCAGGAGCAGAAGGGAATGAGAGAGGATGAGATGGCTGGATGGCATCACTGACTCGAGGGACGTGAATCTGAGTGAACTCCGGGAATCGGGGATGGACAAGGAGGCTTGGCGTGCTGGGATTCATGGGGTGGCAAAGAGTCCGACACACGACTGAGCGACCGAACTGAACTGA